>CM022753.1:8172397-8694897 GCA_012411365.1 Ameiurus melas | reverse complement strand
TTTTTTTATCCTGTACAACTGTTTAAGAAGATTTAAAGGTTTTTTATATTTTTTTATCTACCATCATCGAAAAGTGTGGTCATTATCCGCTCCTTAAATAGCTCCTGTTGATTTGATGGTTCGGTGCTTGATTAAGGCTGCGCAAAGTGGCCTCTCCTGAAATGGGCAAGAGCCACGCCTTACCAAGCATCCATGCCCTGCAAACAGTCCCAACTCGGCATGTTTTGCTTATCTCTTTTGTTGTCTGTTTTTCCCACTTACATTTCACACTACTATTTCCTTATTACTTTCTTTTTTATATATATAGATATATATAAATATATATATAATAATAAAAAAAAAAAAATATATATATATATATATATATATATATATATATATATATATATATATATATATATATATATATATATATATATATACCGTAATATCGCACTTAGCAACTAGCATTAAAATAAAGCCTATCCATCACGTTTATTTTCTGCAGTACAGTAAATTCTATAAACTATCTCAGATTTTGCCTTTTTATTGTTAAATTGTCTATCTTCTTTTTGTTTTTAATGACGGTTGGCAAACCACTAAAGGTGCATTACCGCCACCTAATGGTATGGAGTGTGGGCAGTAGATTGGCAGGGAAAAATAAAATAATAGTAATAACTTCTAAAATTAAATAGAAATGAATCCCACTAATAACAATAATAGCAAAACAATACAGCATAAATAAAAGAAAATTAAGAGATAAATAGCTATATTTTAGTTAAATGTTCTATAGATTACTAAATTCTCTCTCTTATACCAAGACTTTTTAAATAGTTCATACTGTCAAAGCCAGTTATTTCTTCATTCTGAGGTTCTTAGCCTGTATCTGCATGTTTTTATGGAGTGAGCTGCTTGCCACATGATCGGCTTATTTGTATAATTGCATTAATTAGAAAGTGTACATCTGTTCCTAATAAAGGTGGATGGCGAGTGTCTATTCAAGGTGCAAACTGTGTCTCCTATGCAAACTATCGTCTCCTTCGATCACCTGATCCTCCCTTCTCATAGGTCTTAATCTAGGTGCATACTTTGTACAGCCATTCCCTTTTGGGCTGGAACAAGCCTAGGTACACCTGTTCTCCAGGAGTCACTGGACAAGGAACTTCTATCTCCTCTCTCAGTCCCCAGCTTTGTTCCTGTGAATAGATAGCTTCATTTATAGCAGTTAGGCATCTCATATATGCTCTTAGTTCCATCAGAAATTACTCCAGCAGCAGTTCTTCATAAGGACCTCTCAGATATGACACAGACATGGGTCGACCCATAAGCATTTCATGCAGTGTTAGATGCATATTTCTGTTAGTCTGCATGCGATAGGTCATTAGTGCAAGAGGTAGAGCATCTACCGAAACAGGTTGCGTTAAGCTTAGCCTTAAAAAGGTACCACTTACCTTTTCCACTATTCCCTGTGACTGAGGGTGATACACACAAAATTTTTATTTATTCACAGTTACTCCAACATTGTTTTTTTAAACGAACGCTGAGCCATCATCAGAGCTAATCTGAGATGGTATGCCAACTCTGGAATTACCTCTCTAGTCAAAAATTTAATCACTGTTCCAGCAGTTTAGTCTGCTGATGGAATTACCTACCTCCACCTGCTAAACCTGTCTATCACCAAGTGCTTAAACAGCCCTTCGGCATTGATATGTGCCCTATCAATACTGATTTTCAATTTCTGATATTGTTTTGAGCATAAAGTTCACACTCAGAAAAAAATTATCCATCATTGCCTGTAAGTACAAAGACCAGTCCTCTTGCTTTTTTATCTATCCCATAACTTCCCCCTCACGCACTGGTTAAAACCACACACAACTGAAACTCATACAGTGAGAAGTGAAGTATTTACAATCAGAATTCAATTAAACTATTTGCTCGGTATGTTAAAATGGCATTCAGATGATTTTTCTAAGCCCTCATTGTATTCAAACAACTCCAAACAGATGACACAATCCATGGACATAAGCAGAGTCAGTATTTTTATATATATATACACACACACACAATTTTAATGTGTCAGTACATGAAATTAGATTAAACAATGTGGTTGATGTTTACACAAATAAGCAGAAATGTAATCATGCTTTTCTTTCCCATAACACAAATGAAAAGCCTTCTGTAGGTGAGCAGATTTGTCCAATGAAACCATTCTTTTCCATTTCTAAGGCAAACTAAAGAGTAAATTTTCTAGTTACACTGCTAAATATGACTAGTATTAGCTAAAAATAGTCCATCAATGGTGTTAGCTGGTGCAGTCTATCCTATACACAAGTCCACTATTGGTCATATCGGATATGCCCAAATTCAATTCTTTTGTAGAATTTAATTGTAAGTGAAATGATACTCATGTTGAAATGTCCTCGGTATAGTATTTGTTCAGTCTACAGGTCCTCTAACACAGTCTTAACTGTCTGAATTTGTTTGACTAATCTTGTGACTTCAAATTAGTGATTTGAAGTTATCAAGCCAATTCATTAAGTCAATCTCTAGTACAGGTTTATTTATGATTTGTCCCATCTCCCCTTTTCCCTTCTCAAAACCTCTTTCTTCTCCATCTCTGAGGTATAACTCAACCTGGGGAGCTATGGATACTTGGGCAAACTGCCACCGAGATGCACGTTTTTAAAAGTTATCTAGCAGCTTTTCCAAATGACCAATTTTCCAGTTCATTTCTATCACACTCTGCCAATTCTCCCTGGACTTCTGTCAAATTTAATATATGCATTATTCGTGTCAAGAATGCATTTTTTTTCCTGCTTGGTTAACGGCCGTCTTGTTCCTCTGCTGTCAAAATAGAATTGTTCCTTCCAAAAGTGATTATGAACTCCTTGTGTTCCCTGTGACACATATTTTCTATACATATTTTCAATATATTTTCTATAGCATCTTTTCGTAATTTCTCTAGTTAAGAATTGTGCTCCAAGTTTAGTAAAAACACTGAACTGCTCCATTTTCAAAGTAATATTACACAAATACATTATAATAAGGTGTTTCAAGGCCTAAAAATGTTCAAATTAAAATGCTGATTTTGGCCCAGGAACTCAGGGTTGGCGTGCTGTTTCTCTGATATAGGGTTATGGGACATAATACTGTAGGAACTTAGGGGTAAGAGAGTTAATTGACAAAATAAAAGCAATGAGAAATACTGTTGGTTAATTAATGCACGCATAGAATATTTATTTTTAAATATCTTAAACAATAAAGAGTCCTACTTAAAAGTAGATCAACACAAGCATGCTCCATATTAGGAAAAAGGCTAATAGCCTTCTAAGGGGATAGCGAAATAAGCTTAATGTCAAATTGAGATTAAATGCAATCCATAGTAATTTTAAAAAAATTCTCTCGTTTTATTTATATTTTATGAAGTTATTATAATATCTAAATTTTATATTCAATTATTTATTTATAACTAAGCATATGTTCTGTCTTTATATTTTGTTAGTTTTCTGTTTATCAGTTAACCCTTTATATCGGTTCCGCAGTACGGTGTTGCCATGTCTGCTGATATGTTTTTGGGGGTATTAAACCAAAACATGGAAACTGGTGCTGACTTTTCTAGTGATATCTGGCAACCTTAACTTTAAATTAATGAATATGCTGTGTATTTGAGTTAGTGAAGAGCGTAAAGAAGAGCAGCGTACTCATTCTGAACAGTTGCTACTCTTGATTAGGATTGGCGAGGAATTTTTTAATAAAGAAGTTTAAATAAAACCCACCTTGTAGCGTTAACATAATTATTCATTTACTCTGCCCGATGCTGTGTCTACACGAGCAGGCCGCAGTCTCAGATCGTTTTGCGTGATCAGTAAAAGATGGCGGCTGTGAGATCGGAGAGTTGACAGAAACAGATGATGTTCAGAGTTACTCTGGTGATCATAATGGCTTCTCTGCAGTATTTACACACATGTTCGGTTGACTGAAAAGCAGTGTGAAAGTAACTGTTGCACGGTGTAGATACATTTTGGACTTCCTGCAGATTTTATTCCACCGTTGTGAATAAATATTTACCCACAGTCGCACAAAGTATTTCAGTCGCAAATGCGAGTGAACTGGTCGCACTGTAGAGTAGAGCCCCGAGTTTATCTGCAAAGTTTTTTCCCGTTCGGCGTGATGTTTAATGTCCCCGAAAACCTCGGTAGTGACATTTAGTATCATGCTAGTGTCATGATTTCCCCCCGTGCAAGCACTGGAGCTCACAGAGAAACTGGCAGCTCGAGCGCTAAAGTGCTAACTGCATTTTGACACTACAAAATGACGTCAGCCCTGGGTCGCCCTTTGTGATTGGCTGTAAGTGTAGGAAGCGCTTGATTTGAGTGGAGAAAACAGCAGAGTTTTCAATGAGCTGAGGACAAACTTTAAATGTCAATATCGCAGTTCATCATTTTCAATTAACCGTCGGCAGTCAAAATTGTAATCGCGATTGATATCCGATTAATTGTGCAGCCCTACTATTAAATGAGCTGGTACGTTTCGGACCATGAGCAATTCCTTTCCTGCCCCATGCTCTTTGGACTTTATGTTAACGGTAACGCATTCCAAATGCAAACGCCACACTTGAAATAAAATCTAGACCTTTTATCATCTGAGCAGACAACTGTCCAATTACTTTTGGTCCCTTAAACACAAAACAAGGGAAAGTACGTCCAATATTATACCTACATCTTTATTGATGTACCAGAGAGGAAACTTAAACCAGTAGCAGGTCGGGGTACTGACCTGAGTGCGTGCTTTCCAGCGCTTGATTTCCTCTTCCAGAAGTTTTTTTTTCCCCTCAGCCTGCAGCATGCCGCTCTTCTCGCTCTTCTCGGCGTTGGACTCCTGAATAGGCGTCCATCTGTAGCTTGCTCACCTGGGAAAAACGAAACATGTACATTACCTCATGGTGCTGTATACCCTACCTGATCAGTTAACACAAAACACCCAAGAACAGTCCAGAACAGCTCATAAAGGAAATTTGTACTTCATAACCCCTAGTTATGTGGAAAAACATCAACTGCTCAGTTTTCTTTTACCCTGGCTTGAGCCTGCTGCAGATCCTGCTCCAGTCTTTCCTTCTCGTCTCGCAGCATCTTATTGGTCTCCACCAGCACATTCATGGTCTCGGTCTTCTTCATCAGTTCATCGTGTTGGGACAAGGTCTTCGCGGTCACCTTCACAAGGAGTAAAAGCTGCAAGTCAAACAGGTCTACAGAAGAGTGCGAAGCTTTAATGGTTCATTTTGGTTCGCTGTACCTGCATCCTCTCTCTCTCTCTCTCTCTCTCAGCACTGAGGGCATCCTGGACCTCCTTCAGCTCCCGCTCCAGGTGCTCCACTCGCAGCCTGTGCCTCAGGCTCTCTCCCCGAGCCGTCTCTAAACGCGACTCCGCGATCTCCTTCTCCCAACGAACAAACCTTCACGTGGCCACGTCGCAGAGGATTAACAGAGTAAATGGAAATGTAACCCAGTGACAATACAGGGTTCAAATAACTTGTGTTAAAATAGCGTAGTGTCCCCTTAAGAAAATCAGCAATCAGGAGCGATAGTCCCGCCCCCAGCTGAGCATGATTAACAGGTCACGACGCCATTTTGTGATCCTGTGGAGACCGCGTGTGTGTGTGAGAAAATAGGAGACGCACATGATTTTGGCGACCGGAGGAAAATTATAGAATTAAAGTGAACAAAGTGATAAAAGTGAGCGAATTAGCAAGCTAAAGAACCACTACAGAAGACAGGATAACTGGGATGTTTGGAGAAATCCCCGTTTGCATTGCTATTGTCTCGGATAGCATGGTTACAGAAACAAAAAGAAGAAGAGATTCACAATTTTCATGGTGAAGGAAGACAAAACACAAGGCAAGTATATAGAAGGAGACCGGTACTGAGCCAGTCAGAGTCAGTGAAATTAGAACCTGAGGACATTTTAATCGTTGAAACCAAGCCTCTAAATGTAACAGCACTAAGCGGATATTATACGGCGAAACAAAGTCTGTAAGTGTAACGTCTCTTAAGCGGATTTCTCTGTGTAATGAATGACTTCAAAGCTATGTAAATATACGTCTACCCACATCGATTTGAAGTCATTCATTACACAGGGAAATTTTCCCAAGAGCTAAGAATGAAGTAATATTTGCAAAAATTGCAGTTAAAATCTGGAACAAGAAAAATTAGACAGTTGACAATTATGTTGCAGGGGGACAAACACTACATGAGGATAACTGCAACATATACATGAAGTTCCAGTTTTTGATTCCAGCATTGCAAGATAATCCAATTTTGTAATAATTCATATACAAATATATGCTGAATGATACACATGCATATAGTTTTGTCATTGGCTGTATATACCTGAATGTGGTGTACATGCACTACACAAATATTTATACACAGTTACACACGTTACAATGCTATTTTTTCTAATCAGATATGTGTAATCCTTTTTTATACCTGTTTAACCTGTCATATCTCAGCCCTGCCAAGACTCAATTTCCCAGGAGGCAACACACACTCCCAACATGGCCGCTGCAAACGACGCCTCCCGCTCACCCTCCCCAGAGTTCTAAGCACGCACCTGCAAGCCATTACAAACACAATCGCACCACAGGATAAGAGAGAATTTGGAAGAGAGGAGACTTTGCGGAGTAATGTTCAGTTGACTTGTTTCTCTGTCAGTCTCTAAGCTGTTTCTTGTACATTGATTAAGCTACCTTTTGACCAGTTTTTCCGTCCCTGGCTTCGAGTTCTGCCTTGCCTCCTTTTGTTTGTTTGACCGATCGCCTGACCCTCGCCTGTCTTTCGACCACGAACTCCTTCTGTCCCCTTTGGATTATTCTGCCTTGATTCCTGTCATCCGCGACTGCCTTCGTCTCCACCCACGGTACGTGACAACCTACCTGTTTTTGTAAATACCTTTTGCTGTAATTTCTTGAAAAGTCCTAATTTTCCAACATTATGTGGCAAGATACAATTAAAGCATATAACATATCGCATGCTTGAAAACAAATCTGTAATTAAACAATGCTTCAATAATGTGAATGTTAGATTCTGGTCTGTGGAATTTGCTAATTTTTTATTTATGTTTTTTTTATATATAATATATAAGATTTATTCGGAAAACCCAAATGCCTGTCCTGGAACCACACTACCCAAGCTGCATTGAGCAACTTAACAAAAGCCTTCACAACTGCTCCCATCATTATACATCCAGACCCATCCAGACCTTTCATTGTGAAGGTGGACGCCTCTGAGAAAGGTGTAGGAGTCGTTCTATCACAACGTTTTGGAGATAGGCCCAAGCTCCACCCGGTGGCCTTTTTCTCACGCAATTTATCCTCTGCTGAAAGAAACTATCATGTGGGGAATCGGGAACTCTTGGCCGTCAAACTAGCACTCGAAGAATGGCGGCACTGGTTGGAGGGATTCACACACCCATTTTGTCATCTTTACAGACCACAAGAACCTAGGATATCTACGCAAGGCTAAACGGTTATCATCTCGACAAGCCCGATGGCCGTTGTTCTTCACCAGGTTCCAGTTCAACTTGTCGTACCGTTCCGGGTCCAAGAACACAAAGGCTGCCACCCTGTCTCAACTAGACCACAAAGACGTATTGAACAGCCATGTACATTATTCCTCCCTCATGTATCATCGGTGCTCTAGAGTAGGAGCTGGATCAAGTTCTGGGTAATGTTCCCGCATCTCAAGTGCCTGAGAACTGCCCTCGGGGAAGACTCTTCATTCCTGAATGTCACCTGCAAGAACTCGTTATCTAGGCCCCCACGGTAGTAGGTACAGGTCACCCAGGGACCCAACGCACGTATCAGTTGCTACGGGAGAAGTACTGGTGGCTTAATATGGAGAGGGACATACACCGTGTGGTGGCCTCATGTTCATGTGCATGAAGTGAGACTTCCACGGAGACTTCCAGCTGGAACACTCAAGCCACTACCCATACCAGAACGCCCCTGGTCACACATATTGATCAACTTTGTAACCAACCTACCCAGTCCCAGGAAATAAACCATTCTTAGTATTTTAGTTGAGATTATTATACAACTGTTTGTACGGTTGGTGTTTTGATAAGTGTATCTCACTACCCCAATTTTAACGGAGTTTAGTTCTGTGCCTAACCCTATATTTCTTCCGTGTTAATTTAACTTACACTGCACCCGTACTTACCACCTTTGTTTTTTTACATACCTGCTACCGACCCAGCGATAGGGTCTAGTTCTCAACCATGGACTTAAAGCAGCCTCATGGCTGCAGAAAACTCATGCCATGATGCACTTGGCCCTTTAGGATCATCAAACAGATCAATGGCGTTACCTATCGTCTGGAGTTACCCCGACACAGCCGCGTAGCCCCATCATTTCACGTGTCCCGTCTCAATCCGGTCATCACCGGACCTCTAGCCATGGAGGTGCCCTCGAAAGCCCTCCCGTTCGGAAATTGACGCCAACCGCCTACTTGGTCGAAAACATCCTATATTCTAGGCGCAGGAGAGTCCAGCTTGAATACTTGGTCCAGTGGGTAGGCTACGGACCGGAAACAGACATACTAGATCCGCTGTTCATCAATGATTTTCATGCAACTCACCCTAATCTTCCGGGTCCACGACCCCGGGGGAGGCCCAGGAGATCCTTGGCTCCCGGAGTGAGTCCTTTTGGGGGGGTTCTGTTATATCTCAGCCCTGCCAAGACTCAATTTCCCATTGCAAATGACACCTCACGCATGCGCTCACCCTCCCCAGAGTTCTAAGCACACACCTGCAAGCCATTACAAACACAATCACACTACGGTATAAGAGAGACTTTGGAAGAGAGGAGACTTTGCGAAGTAATGTTCAGTTGACTTGTTTCTGTCATCCCCTAAGCCGTTTCTCTTACATCGACTAAGCTACCTTTTGACCAGACTTCGAGTTCTGCCTTGCCTCCTTTTGTTTGTTTGACCGATCGCCTGACCCTCGCCTATCTATCGACCACGATCTCTGTCTGTCCCCTTTGGATTATTCTGCCTTGATTCCTGTCATCCGCGACTGCCTCCGTCTCCACCCACGGTACGTGACACCCTACCTGTTTTTGTAAATACCTTTTTAGCTATAATTTCTTGAAAAGTACACAAGTCCTCATTTTCCAACATTATGTGGCAAGATACAATTAAAGAATATAACATACCATATGCTTAAAAACAAATCTGTAATTAAACAATGCTTCAATAATGTGAATGTTAGATTCTGGCCTGTGGAATTCCCAAGACAAATGTTATGAATGACTGACAACAATGATATAGTTTAACAAACACTGGATATTTTTAATAAACATACATGAATTTTAGTAAATGCAGACAGTATTAGCTGAAAAATGACATTCAGTATTTTAACACACAAAACAGGCAGATATCAAAAAATCCCAATGGAATTCTCAGTATATACATTAGAATTCATATATATTAGCCTCCAATTCTAATGAAATATACTAATAATTCTGTCATGTGAGGGAGAGGAATGAGATTCCAAAATTCAATCTGAACTGGACTCAGGCTCAATTCTTGTAGGACGCACTGGAGATGCCATGTAGCTCTGCTGTGAACAGACAGTGGATATATCTGAATATTTCATTTCATTGGTATATACATGTACTACATGATGCAGTCTGAACCAACAAATTCTGAATCGTTGAACTACAGACATTAGCTACACATTCCTGAACGCAAGAAAGTGAACCACGATTCACTCATTTGAAACATTGCAGTTACATTGCATTGCAATTTGAGCATTGCGTGTGCGTGCCTAGCCTCTTCACTTATACCCAACATCGCTACTTACTGACACCTCCAGGATAACTTGGGCAATAACAGCTTTTCTTGCCTTTATACTTGTGCTGGAAATTTCATTACAATACAAGCAAAGAAACAATATAAGCAGACCATTTACCACTACCTGCGTGAAGTTGTCCCCCCCACCAACGCAAAACGTCAGCAAAATAGTCTCAATAGTTTGTGCTGCTTTGGTTCAGGAGATATTAAGAGAAATCATATCATTTGTTCAATAAACAATTCTCTTTACTTCATTCAATTGTCTCTCATGATTGAACTTTTCATTTATTTACAAGGAGAATAATCTGTTACACTTCACTCCCACCACTAGGTGTGATACTTCTGTTCATGGTGCTCTTGTGGAAATTGTTAGTATAGGAAAAGTCGACACAGTTACTAAATCAAAATTCTGGCCAGTGTAAGTACAATTTATTAACACTGTCAATTAGAATATTATTAGTTAACTTTAATGATAATGGTACAACATTCAAAGAGCTAAGATTGTCAATGTTTCTTGAACAGAAAACTCATTGTTAATACTAGTATGGCTAATGGAGCTATGAAATGCTAATTACAGCTGCACATGGTACCCATGTTAGTTTTTTGAAAATGTGCATCTGAGGATCAACATTACCATATTGGTCCTAATATAAGCTATATCCTTATAGTAATATATATTTTCCTTGTATTCTGGAAAATACAGTAATACATGAAAAGTTTAGTGTATGACATTTTTTGCATCAGGATTATTTCAGTGGGTAGTTATGTTCTGCTTATGCCAAATGCCGAAGAAAGCAGCAGTCGACAGGGATTTTTCATTTTTCACAATCCTCTGTTCATCAAAAGAGGCCATAGTCCAAAATGGCAACATAGCTTCTCCTAATCAGAGCATCTGGACAGAGCTTAGTGAGTAGCTAGAAAACAAGATCACTGCAAAGGCTCTGTATACTTTTGTTAAATTGAACAGACACAACCTCTAGACTGCTTTACGGTTTGATTATGAAAGTGATCATGAAACAAGTGGCAGTAGTGATGACCCTGATTTTGAGCCAGGGTCCCTTTCCCCAAGACCAAAAGATTGCTGGACTTTTTGTCTTCAACTTCCATTTCAGACATGGATTGAATTCATGCCTGAAACAGTTCAATATAAAAACAAGTTCTCTAAAACACAAAAAAGGGAATATACAATTTTGAAGCTTGGCATCTGGACACATGTAATAAATCATCACACAGCACCTCCACAGAATTTTCTTTGTGTGAATTTCCCTCCAATCTGATGCTCCAAGGAGAGAGATTTACTTTAAGGGCAGTCATTGCTTTCAGAGGAGGCTTAACCCAGGATGTTCTTGGACATTATGTGGCCTACTGCAGGAGGTCTCCATGTGTCTGAGAGATGTATGATGACCTGAGAAGTGGCGTGACAGGACTGTCAGAAAAAAACAAAATATGCCCACATGCTGTGTTATACACAAAAGACTGATTGCATTGTTTAAATGTAAATACTTTCACAAATTCAAGTATTTTTGTTCTAAGTGTTTTTAAGTTTAAGTTTTTAAAGGTACATTTGTTTACATTTATTTGCGTCAAAGGATGTTTGATAGTTCACAGTAATTCAGTTTCACAAGTAAAATCAGATTTGGCTTAAATCTTAATTTATTGAGTCATTTAAGTCAGTGGTCCCCAACCCCCGGGCCGCGGACCGGTACCGGTCCGTGGGTCATTTGGTACCGGGCCACACAGAAAGAATAAACATTATTTCCGTTTTATTTATTATCCAGGTCTGAACGATGTTTTATTTTGAAAAAAAAGACCGGATTCTCTCCGTTACATCCGTCTATGACTCACTCTAGACTTATGTCAAGACGCTTGTCTCGGTCACGTGATACGGTAAGCGTTAGGGGGCAGAGCGGATGTCACTCATGTTATGTTGTTGGCGTGATCTTACTAGGACACTACTAATAAAGTTGCGATTTCACATTGGATCCACGTTTATTATTATATATATTTTTTAAATTAATAAAACCCCAGTTTTTATGCCGGTCATATCATTTTATTTTGTTGTATTATCCGCCACACCGGTCCGTGAAAATATTGTCTGATATTAAACCGGTCCGTGGCGCAAAAAAGGTTGGGGACCACTGATTTAAGTCATTAAATTTCCACAGACACACACACACAAATATATATTCATACAAACATATATATTCATACAAATATTATATACACATACACACGTGCGCACACACACACACCCCATGTATGTATAAACAGAGCTACAGCAAACAGATTATGGTGCGTGTATTTATGACAATGTTAATATTACGACTGTTATTCTCATAACATGTACAGAAACAAGTAAAAACACTTAGGATGTGTGAAATGTAACACGAACTCCAAGCTGTGATCCGCTGTGTCCCTTAAAAGTTGAAAACGCACAGTGGATAGGTAACAATTACGTGAATGCGACTATTTAATGTAACTTGTTTGGATTTTACCTTGTTACTTCAACTGTATTGTTAAAATAAAAAAAAAGACAGTCGGCACAAATGATTTAGACCATTTCGGGTCAATTTGGAGCATGTGTGGGGCTGGTGACGTCATCTCATAGAACTTAATCCCTAATATGTTAAATCGAAAGCAGCACGAACAATTGAGACTGTTTTGAATGAACTTGGAGCATGGTCGGGTGACCCCAGAATGACCTATAAATATTCTTTTAATATCTCCTGAACCGAAGCAGCACAAACGAAAAATTTTACGGCACAAACGATTGAGACTATTTGGGGTTAATCTGGAGCATGTGGGGGGCTGGTGATGTCACCGCACCATAATTAAATGCCTAATATTTTTTAAAAACGGAAGCAGCACAAACGAAATTTTTACGGCACAAACCAACACAAACGATTGAGGCTATTTTGGGTTAATTCGGAGCATGTCGGGGGCTGGGTGACCCCAGAATGACCTTTGAATATTCTTTTAATATCTCCTGAACCGAAGCAGCACAAACGAAGCACAAACGATTGAGATTATTTTGCTGATGTTTTGCGTTGGTGGGGGGGGCCAACTTCACGCAGGTTTTACCACTTGGTTTCATATATTTGAGAATGGTAAAATGCCATCGCTCTAAAATATAATTATCGGTTTTGTTTATTTACCACGTCTCTCAAACATGTGTTCCTAAATTGCATCAGGCGTCTCTCTACTCTACACAAAGCCATCTTTGGCACAGTGACCATTTTGAAACATAATGCGTTTTCACTGCCCCAGAGTGGCCATAGCAGGTCACTACAGTTTCTAGAACCCTATTATCAACAAGGACTGACATCAACTTTTTATTCATGTGGATCTTAAAATATCTAGGATTTTGTAAAGTGTATTATTGTGTATGTAGTCTGTCCTAAAGTCATTACAAAGAGAACAGATATGAAGACATGGGGATGACCCTGAGAAATTCTGTAAAGCTTTATTTTGGTCTCCGTGTTCGTTAATAACAGCAGATAACCAAGTTCTCAGAATTTTTACTGTCAGGGACTCATGTACATAACGTCAATGTGAACAAATGTTTTATTTATTTGTGTTAATGACAATTTGTGCAGAAAACATAACAAAGTAACATCCCTGCCACCATCAGCTCTCCCACTGTGTCAGACCAAAAACAGCCCTGAGTGCACATAGTTTAGATTAGGCATATAACTGAATACAGATATATTTATATTAGGATCATCGTTTTCACAGACATCACTGGAACCTACACAGGTACACATCATGCAACATGGAACTAGGTGGCCAGGTCTTGGTAGATTTGCAGTGGTCTGATACTCCTTCCATTTCAAAATGATCGCTTGCACAGTGCTCCTTGGGATGTTTAAAGCTTGGGAAATCTTTTTGTATCCCAATCCAGCTTTAAACTTCTCCACAACAGTATTACGGACCTGCCTGGTGTGTTCCTTGGTCTTCGTGATGCTCTCTGCGCTTTCAAAAGAACCCTGAGACTATCACAGAGCAGGTGCATTTATACAGAGACTTGATTACACACAGGTGGATTCTATTTATCACCATCAGTCATTTAGGACAACATTGGATCATTCAGAGATCCTCGCTGAACTTCTGGAGTGAGTTTGCTGCACTGAAAGTTAAGGGGCCGAATAATTTTGCACGCACCACTTTTCTGTTTTTTATTTGCTTAAAAAGTTTAAAATATCCAATAGATTTCGTTCCACTTCACAATTGTGTCCCACTTGTTGGTGATTCTTCACAAAAAATTTTAATTTTATATCTTTATGTTTGAAGCCTGAAATGTGGCAAAAGGTTGAAAAGTTCAAGGGGGCCGAATACTTTCGCAAGGCACTGTACATTTGTTAGTATATTCCAGGTGTGTGTGAGTAAATGAGACAAAGAAAGACCTTAAACATTGGTATAGTCTATTAGAGAGGCTATATTTAAACACACATTTACACAAGCTTTACAGATGCAGAATCCTCCTGCTGTCCCACAGGACAGTATGGCACACCTGTTTAGTGTGGCAGACCCATTTTTACTTTACCCCTCATGCATCCTCTCCGTATAGTTGCATTTTTGTTTGTATGTCTGGCTGGCATACACAAAACAACTGTTCACACAACCAAAGTGTATCGATATAATTATGAATATAAGTTCCAAAATGATTCAGCTATTATTCTTATATAACTTATTCAATGCCACCTGCTGAGGACATAAGACCAGAATTATTGGTATGATTATTATTATTAAAAGGTCAGTGTCAAGATATTGGGTTATTAGGAACACCAGTACTCATGCCATCTGCTTTTCCCGTAGCATCATCACAATGCATAAAATCATGCAAATACAGGTCAAGAGATTCAGTTTATGTTCACATGAAACACCAGAATGAGGAAAAGTTGTGATTTTTGCAACCACGGCAATGATCTGGTAAAGACTGGAAAAAGACCCGGTGATGTTTTTCTAATCTTCAATTGTCCAGTTAAAGTGAAGCTGTGCCCAATGTAACCTCAGATTCCTGTTTTTGGCTGATAGGAGTGGACCTCTTCTGAGGTCTAAGATGCTTTTCTTCTCACCACCGTTGTAAAGAGTGCTTATTTGAGTTACTATAGCCTTCCTGTCAGTTCAAATTTGTTTGCCCATTCTCCTTTGACCTCTCTCATCATGTTTCTGCATGCAAAACTGTGAGCGGTTTCAGACACTGCAGTAAGCAGTGGTCACCAACCCTCTTATTTGAGATCTGCCTTCCTGAAGGTTTCATCTCCAACCAAAATCTAACACGCCTGTTTTAGTTGATCAAGAATTTCTCAAGGCAATGATTGGAGCAATGGTTAGAGCTAAAGTTTTCAGGAAGGTAGATCTCCAGGAACTCTAGAGTAAGTGAAAAATCCCAGGAGAGCAGTAGTTTTTGAAATATTTGAACAACCTGTCTGGCACCAACAACCATCTTACTGTCAAAGCCAGTTATTTCCTCATTCTGAGGTTCTTAGCCTGTATCTGCATGTTTTTATGGAGTGAGCTGCTTGCCACATGATCGGCTTGTTTGTATAATTGCATTAATTAGAAAGTGTACATCTGTTCCTAATAAAGGTGGATGGTGAGTGTCTATTCAAGGTGCAAACTGTGTCCTCATGTCCTCATGCATAAGCATTGATTATTAGCTGTACAGCACCAAATAATAAGATACCTTTCCATATAAGGGGCTGCATTCACAAGCTAGTCCTGTTAAAATCACTTGGATGCAGAGCACCACTTCAACAAAGAAACATGCAAATCTAACTGCTGGCCTGAGCGAACTCTTCCTCTGACTATGGGCTAAATAGGAGGCCTATGGTGCAGAATTTTTTTTCTTCAAAATCACAGGATCTTCAGCATGCCACATACAGAGATACATTATACAAATATAAACTTTAGGCACTGCATGCTTTCTTTCAATCTCCTTTGCATTATTAATGCCTACCTATTTCTTCACAGGGCTAGAGAAGATTGTTAGTGTGGTCTTCGTGGTGAGTTCTAAACTGCATGCATGAATTAGATGAATGGACCCTTGGAGGAAATGAAGCTAAACATGGAAACATGCCTGAAATCCTGCTCACTTAATCTATTCCATAACATCAAGCTTTTAACGCTTGGAAACATGTCCGATTATTCCCTACAGGCCCACAAAATCAATAATTATCAGCTCTCAGCACACACAAATGTGTGTACATGTATATACACTCAAGGGATGCAAGTATACATTCATGCGTATCCACACACACTATGCATGGCTTTTTATTTTTGGAAATAAATTTTAATTTATGGACGAACAAGAGCATCAGGTTCGAGTGGAGAACGGTGTAAAAGCGGGTGTCTTACAGGTGGCAGGACCAGCTGTGCACGGTAAAGTATGCATTCATGCGTACCCACACACAAAATATGCATGGCTTTTTATTTTTGGAAAGAAATTTATTTTCTACTATCCTAGCTGGCACAGGCTATTTTTTTTTTGCCTTTGTTTATTTATTCATTTTCATATGATTCATTTACATGTGATTCATTTATGTATGATTCATTTTCATGTATTTCATATTCATGCATGTGATTCATTTACATGTAATTAATTTTCATGTGATTCATTTACATTTTCATGTGATTCATATTCTTGCATATTCATGTAATTAATTTACATGTAATTCATTGTGATTCATTTTCATGTGATTCATTTACATATGATTCATATTCATGTAATTAATTTACATATAATTCATTTTCGTGTTTCATATTCATGTGATTCATTTACATTTTCTCCCCTTCCCCAAATATTTCATTGAGGAAAAAATAATAAATCATTATCATTATTAATTAATTAATTAATTAAAAAATAAAAAAAAAAAGAATTCTCCCCCCGGCTCATCATGGCTACTCAATAGCTGTTGCTGGTTATATAAAAATTATAAAACCCAAAAACTAAAGTAAAAATATAAATAGCCAATTGGAGCTGAAGAGGGACACACACCCAAAGTCTCCATTAAAAAAAAGGAGACAGCAGTGTATCACCCCTAGGGTTGTCCACAAAGTGGACCTAGAGTAAGCTAAAAAAAATTACTAAAAAAAAAATTCCAGTACGAAAAAAGTCCCCTGCTGACTTCAAATCTACTAAATAGTCTGCGCACTTTAACAAATATAATGTCCATACCTTTTAAAGACTTATACCTAATAATATTACACAGTGTAGCACATTAAAATAAAATACGAGAATAACAAGATAATAAAATAGAAATTAGAATAAATAATATTAGAATAAAGAATAGAGAATAAATTAGAATAAAGAATATTATCAGAGAAAATAAATAAATAAATAAATACCAAATAAACATAAATAAATAAATAAGGAACACTACACTGTGTAGGTGATGTGGTTCACCCCGGTTTTAAGAGTTTAACGTATTCTGCTGCTTCCTCTGCTGAAATAATCCTATAAAAAATAGTCCTTCTGGACACCGTTGTGTGTAATGCGAAGCCGAGCTGGATGAAGTATTTCATAGCGAGCTCCCTCAATATCACGAAGTTGACGCCGAACTTCGTTAAACGCGGCCCGGGTCGTCTTGACTGTGTAGTCAGGGAAAACAGAGATGTTCAGATCCCTCGCTTTAATCTGCTGGCGCTCTCTTGCACGGCGTAAAATATCAACACAGTCACTGTGATAATGGAATCTGTACACAATAGCTCATGGTCGTTCACCAGACTTCGGCTTCGGCTGAAGGGTCCGGTGGGACCGGTCCAGAACCGGCTCCTTCTCCAGACCAAACGCCTCCTTTAACAAGGCCGCTACTGCAGTGGTTGAACAGGTGTCAGCGCCCTCTGGAACTCCGACTATCCTAATGTTATTGCGCCGTGACCTCGACTCCAGATCCTCACATTTATTCTCTAATTGAGTCACGGTCGCAGTGAGAGACTCGATAGTAGTCTTCATATGAACGATATCAGCGGTGTAACCAGAGAGAGTGTGCCCCATTTCCCCCACAGTACCTTTCAGTGTTGATATGGTGGCCTCGGTAGCGACTTTATCACTAGCCAGCTGTGTTTTCATGGCCTGCAGGTCAAGCTGGATAGTAGACAGCGCATCACTGAGAGTCTTCTGAAGATTCTCATGGATAGTCTCCTGGTGCTTCAGATGATCCTGAAACTCCTTCCTACGTTCAGCGTTGTCCTTCCTCATTACAGCCAGCAACTCAATGAATGCGGCGAAGTCAGAGCCACCACTCGGGGACACGGATGAGACCGTGGGTTCACAGGGGGAAGGGAGCACAGCTACGGATTCCTGGGCAGGAGGCGCGGGCGCAGGTTCATGGTGAGAGGGAGGCGCGGTATAGAAGACGGAACCTTTTGAACTGACTGTACGCCTATCCCTCACAGCCTCGTTTTCAATTGCAACTGAAAGTGTGAAATCTGGTAATTCAAGGAGACCACAGGTCCGCGTTTCTGTCTCACGCTCCCCTATCGTCTGCACACAGACAACACTTCCACTTCAGCACAGGGGTCACGAAATTCATCTCTTACTTTACTTTAGTTGCTAGTAATTCCAATAAAATACAAAAATGACTAATTTAAACACACACAATATAAAAAAAACATGTATGTTACAGGAAAGAAATTTATTTTCTACTATCCTAGCTGGCACAGGCTTTCCAGTTAACAGTCTTTTAAATATCATTGGGCAATGGCAAACTCTCTGTAGTGCTAAGCCCTGGCAAATAGTAGCACAAAAGATTAAGAATATTAAAACAAATATATTTTCATGTTAACACTGAAACAAATGTGGTGCATTTAAGTAAGTAGAAAAAACATTGATTTCTTCCCACCCATCACAGATCACATGCTAAAATGACCAACTCCTTATTGGCTTTACAACAATTGCACGCAGTTAAAAATAAATAAATAAAATTGTCCACAGTGAGCACAGTTAATTTGAATTAGTGCAGCAAGCCATTTTCCAATTTCATTTCATCCCTGGTGGCAACCTAGAAAACATTGTCACGGGGCGTGACGGCAGGCAAGTAGGCACGATGCAATCGCAGTTCAAACGGAGATCTTTATTTGCACAAAGGAAAAGCAAACCAAACAGAAACGAGAAACGTTAAGCAAACAACAAACTAAGCTAGGCTATGCTACGAGCTAGGCTCACTTGGCTAAGGCTAATGCTAGAACATGGCATGAAACTAGGACGCTCTATAAGCGCTAAATATGGCAAAACAACATATCCATAAATCGCTAGAACTGTTTATCGATTGTGTATTTGACCCAAACTTGGATCAGTCTAATTCTCGTACTCTGAATCAATTTCCGATTTTATGTGTCAGAACGGTCTCGTTGATCCCTGGAGATCCCGTAACCCCTCTCTTAAAAAGTTTTCTTTCTTCTCCCAGGTGCATCATTCTTATTCGAGGATTGATTCTTTTTCATAGACCGCACTCTAGATTCTTGCGTAGCTTCTTCTGATTATTTGGGTATTGTAATTTCTCACCATGTGCCTCTACAGTTAAATATTCATCTTTCTACTTATAAACGTAGCCGACCGCCTTGGAGATTTAATTCTCTTCTTTTAGCAGACAGTGAATTCTGCGAGTTCATTTCTAGTTCTATTGATGACTTTCTTTTCTTCAATCAGAATGACTCCACCTCTTATTCACTGTTATGGGAGACACTTAAATCCTATATCAGAGGGCAGATTATTTCTTATTCTACTCGCTGTAATAAAAAACGCACTGCTAGGGTTAATGAACTTACATCTGCAATCAGTAGACTCGATCAAAGATGTGCATTGAACCCCTCCTCAGAACTTCTTAAACAGCGTCTTGACTTACAGGCAGAATTTAATCTTATTTCGACTAAAGAAGCGGAACACTTACTGTTACGTACTCATGGTTCATATTATGAACATGGCGATAAGCTGAGTCGTCTACTGGCACATCAGCTACGGCGACAGGCCACTTCCCGTCTCATACCTAGTATTAAAAACACTTATAATATTGTCACTATGGATCGCATGGAAATTAATGCTACTTTTAAATCTTTTTACTCTTCGCTTTATAAGTCCGAATCTCCAACAGATAATACTAAAGTGAACGTATTTCTTCAAAACCTCGGTAACCCTGTTAAAGATACGAATACTGCTATGCAATTGGATTCCCCAATTTCTCTTGAAGAAATTTTAATTTCAGTTAAATCTATGCAATCTAACAAAGCTCCTGGCCTGGACCAGTTTCCAATAGAATTTTTAAAAACGTTTATTGGAAAATTAGCTCCACTGCTTTTGGCTATGTTTAACTAATCTTTGGAATGTGGGTCTTTGCCTCCAATCCTGACACAAGCCACGATAGCTCTGCTCCTAAAGGAGGGTAAGGATCCATCCTCCTGTGGTTCTTACAGACCGCTGTCACTGCTTAATGCAGATGTAAAGGTGTTGGCGAAAGTAATGGCAGCTCGGTTAGAGAATGTACTTCCTTATATTATATCTGAAGATCAGAACGGTTTTATAAAGGGGCGTCCTTTGTTTTTCCAATACCCGTACACTCTTTAATATAATTTATTCAAAGCATTCGGCTGTTCACCCTGAGATTGTGATTTCATTAGATGCTGAAAAAGCATTCGACAGGGTTGAATGGGACTATTTGTTTGCAGTCCTGTTTGGATTTGGGGACAAGTGCTCATCAGCCTACAACGCATGTCTTTGGATGGGACAAACATGCTAAACACAAAGCCACTGTGACTCCCATATACAAACTGTTGTTGTTAAAAAATATACATAAACGCAAGAGAAGTGTGTCATGAGAAGTGTGCCCAGTGTGTAATGTATAATGTGTAATATGTAATGTGTAACAAATGTGTGTTTATAAATATGCTGTATGCGTGCATGCATTTGTGATAAATTGGAAACTTATGTTTGGAGACAGAGAAAAATTTATTCATTAGTGCTCTGAACATGAGCTCCATACATAAGGAGATGTGTGTTTGATAAGCTTTGAAAATTAGTTTCGGGAGAATGTTGCAGTTAATTTATATGACTATAAGCTTCATACGTACGAAGCTGGTGTGAAGGTATGTTATACTCTGAAACCACAATTCTGTGTGTGTAATAATATAAATGTGTGTAATAGTGTGTGAATAGTGTAAATATAACTTGTGTATGTGAACTTGTGTGTGTGGAAACAAAACATTTTTTGTTTTGTAGACTAAGGCCAGGTTTTTAACCTGGCACAGACTTTCTGTGAGTCGGGTGGGACTATGAGTATTATAATTACTTTGATATCAATAACTGCTGTATGAATATTTTAAAAATTGTGGAGCATTCAAGAACATTGGAAATATTTTTTTCATTTATTTTTATTTTACATCACAGAAACCTGACATTTTAACATGGGTGTGTAGACTGTTTAGATCCACTGTATCTCTTACTTATTTAGGTGAGGTGAGTTAAGCCTTTTTTACTCACTTGTTAATCTAGGTCACATGCCGGCAATCAGTCTTATGATACGGTGCGGTATTCTTGGTACTATCGTATCTTTGTAGGTTATTTTGGATACATGAGCCGGTCTTATAATACGGTTCCGTAAACGTTTGGAGAGCAACATACACAGAACCATTGCATTTGGATTTTTTCCAGGTGGAGTTTGGGTTCAATTTGATCAGCCGATCGCAGTTTGGTCTAAGTCACTCACAGTTCCAGGCCACGAACTGGCTCGACCTCTGACAAGGCTCCAAGATGAAGATGTTGTCCTCGAACACGCAGCCACAGTCACTACACACGACGGACATGTTAATTTTGGACATGCGCAGGATTTAAATCTGTTTTTAAAGCATTTCACAGAGACTGATCCTGAACTCCAGGCTTCTGTCAGGTTCACTGCATCCTGTATGTATCCGTGGTTACAGAATTAGAATTGGAACCTTGTAATCATGAGCTGTTATTATTCTGAAATCCAGAATTGGAACATTCCGAGTTGAA
The DNA here is from genome assembly GCA_012411365.1 of Ameiurus melas. Lineage (NCBI taxonomy): Eukaryota > Metazoa > Chordata > Actinopteri > Siluriformes > Ictaluridae > Ameiurus > Ameiurus melas. The sequence continues at coordinate 8,673,081 of CM022753.1, read as the reverse complement.
AAGCTGATCTGCATCAACACAATCCACATTCTGATGAAAGCTGTACATTCAACAGGATAGAACATGAGTAAACAGGAAGAAGAGAAGGGAATGGAGAGGAAGTTGGACGTGATGTCCTGCAACATCATCGATGAGCTGCGGTTAGAGAAGCAGTTCTGTGACTTAGTCATCATGGTGGACAGCGCCGAGTTCCACGTGCACAAGATCATCCTGTGCAGCTGCAGCTCGTACTTCATGGCTCTCTTCACCAACAGCTGGCACAATCCTGATAAGCTCGGGTACAGCATCCCTAATGTTTCCGCTGAGGTAATGGAGCTGATCGTGGAGTACGTGTATAAAAGACGTGTTAACATCACGGACAAAAACGTGTGCAAGCTGCTGATCGCTGCTGATTATCTGTTAGTGAGCAGCCTGGTGAACGAGTGCTGCGCGTTCCTGAAGGCTCAGCTGTGTCCAGAGAACTGCATTAACATCTGGCGTTTTGCTCACTCCTACTTCTGTGAGAACTTGAAGCAGCAGGCCTTGCAGTTTATCTTGCACAACTTTGAGGAGATGGTGCACCTCTCTGAGGAGTTCCTGGACCTGACGGTCGAGCAGCTGAGCGAGATCATCGAGAAGGACGAACTGTACGTGAAACAGGAGAGCGTGGTGTTCGAGGCCGTCTTACAGTGGATCGAACATGCACCATGCAAACGGAAAGCGTACATAGGAGTGTTACTGCCCAAGGTGCGTCTGGGGCTATTGACGTACGACATTACTTGAAACAATGTGTGCACCAACGTTTTAGTGATGGACGACATGACATGTAAGCCGATCGTCACCAGCCTTCTGATGGGCACCTGTGACCTCAACCCGAGCCTTTCTCTCAGCTCTGATCTCACGAGACTCCGCCTGCCCGGCACCGTTCTGCTGGCCATCGGTGGTGGCCCGTGCAATATGAATACCATAGAAGCATACGATACACGAGCGGCACGCTGGGTCAACGTCCCGTGCAATGACGAGGGACCACAACTCTATCTCGGGACAGTGTATTTGAATGGCTTCATGTACTCCATCAGAGGATTCTACACGGCACAGTACCATAGCAGTCTGAGAAGGTTTGACCCCATCACCAGAACCTGGGCTCAGGGGAGGCCTCCGCGCACTCGCCGGTGTTACATGAGCGTGTGTGTGCTGGATGGTCATATCTATGTGATGGGAGGAAAAAATGGCGTCCATTTTCTGAAAACGGTTGTGCGATATGAACCCGAGAATGATCTGTGGAGAAGGATCACGCCGATGCATGAACGAAGATGTGACTCTAGCGCTACAGCACTGAACGGAAAAGTGTACATATGTGGAGGGTTTGATGGGAGGGAGTATTTGTTCACAAAGCGGAGTATTACAGTCCTCAGACGGGAGTGTGGACCCTCATCACCCCCATGATGATCAACAGGTGTGGACTGGGCGTGGTCGCGTACAGAGGACAGGTTTACGCTGTCGGGGGATTTGATGGCGATAATGTGCTAAACGATGTAGAGGTGTATAATCCTCAGACCAACGTGTGGAGACAAGCTCCAGACATGAACAACAAGCGGAGAAACTTCGGCATTGCGGTGCTGGACGATCTCCTGTTCGTTGCTGGAGGATGTAACGGCACTAGCTACATGGTTGAAGTGGAATGTTATGATGAGCAGACTTCTGAATGGCATGCAGTCAAAAACATGGGGATTTCCCACGCTGGTCTGAGCTGCTGTGTGCTCTCTGGTTTACCCAAAATGGCCGAGTACTCCGCGCCCCAAGACCATCCCTACAGAGTCCCTCAGAGTTCACAGAGCACCAGGGGCAACCTCACACCTCCTGCCAACGTCTGAGACGTACAAATAAATCTCTCCCTACATCAGAGTCCTTTTGTTCTCGAGAATCGAATTAAACATTCTGAAGCGGTCAAACTACTGAATTTGGCTTTTGTTTACTCTCTTATGCTGCAAGCTGTTGTAGTGAAACTCGTAAAACCACAACGTCCCTCATGGAGACATGCGATGGAACAGTTAATGTCCACCGTCCTGATATCTCTCTCACACACACACACACACACCTGACATCACAACGACATGGCGCCGCTCATGTGGTCAACACTAAAAAGGATTCCCTTCACATCATTTTCTACATGATGAAACTGGACTTTGTTGATGTGTAGCTTTTGTGTTGTAAATTTAGGTTCGTAACAATTCCACTGATTTTAGCCCAAAGTCACTAACGTCATAAAATCACTGTAACGGATCATTTTTACGAGCAAAGATGAAGACAGGGGACGATGATTATACATACATTTCTCTCTGTACGTCACAGAGAGATATAAAACTCAAATATGACCTTGCTCCGAATATACACCATTATTTCCGAGCCGGAACGCCTTTAGATCGGAACACTAGAAAACTGGTTCTGTACTTTCAGAGCTTGAGTACAATGGAGTGCAGCATTAATACCAGCAGCACCACAGCTAGAGACTCTCGGATGATAATATAAACACACCAGGTTCAATTACACTACACTAAAACAAGAGAAAAACATGGATTAGGGAAAAGGACACAAAATAATGACAAAGAGTAAAAGAAAAGGAGAGAGAGGATGAGAGAGAGAATGATGGAGAGAGAATATGTGTGAGAGAGAGAATGATGGAGAGAGAATATGTGTGTGAGAGAGGATGAGAGAGAGAATGTGTGTCAGAGAGAGGATGAGAGAGAATGATGGAGAGAATATGAGAGAGATAAAGAATGATGGAGAGAGAATATGTGTGTGTGTGAGGATGAGAGAGAGAGAATGATGGAGAGAATATGTGTGTGAGGATGAGAGAATGATGGAGAGAGAATACGTGTGTGAGGATGAGAGAGAGAATGATGGAGAGAGAATGTGTGAGAGAGAGACTTATTTTTGTTGACTTTTTACAATCCTTATATTTAACAAAAGGTCACATTATACACATAAAAGTCAAATGTGAGTCAATATATAAATAAATAAATATTTAAAGAGCATTAAAAAGGACTATAAATATATTGGGTAATAAATGAGGTAAATAAAAAAGTCAGCGCAACAAAAGGCTAGTCATTAAGAACATTATCAGCCTAAAGTTGGTGTAAAAGTTCTCCCTCCACTACAGAACACAGAGCCTCCTCGCAATATCACACCGCCTTAAACATCTCCAAGTCTCGCAGACTTCTGTAAAAGTTCAAATCGCTCAAAATTCCTGATTTGATCAGTTTAGAGAAAACTTTTTTGGCATCGCGTCTGTGTTCTGTGCCACTTTGTTTTTCCTGCTCAGGTATATCGACATTTTTGCCTGACCAAGGATAAAATTGATCAACTGACATTTGAACCTGTTCTTTCTGACGTATTTAAAACCCAAGATAAAAGTCTGAAAAGTAAAATCCACATATAATGACCTCAGGTTGTTTTTTTAAAAACATAAACAATGGCTGCAACCTGGAGCGATGTATAAAAGCGTGAAAAACAGTCTCTCTCTGTGAACAAAATGAACATTCCTGTGTGACCTCAGGGTTTAAAATGGAGATAAAAGAATTCACAGAAACAATTCCATGTAAAATCCTCCATTGGAGGTCAGCAAATTTTTGGTTTGTAAAGTGCCCTCCACTCTGGTTTAACATCATCATTAAAACCCAGTACAGCTCGCCATGGGGTGTCCACTCTCCCATTCAGTTTTTTCTTATTTAAAACTTTCACGCAGGCTTTGTACAGGAGCTTACCGGTCAGTGTCTCAATGTTCATGTCACTGCTGAACTCCAGGAGGGGGCCACCACACCCGCCTAGATCTGGAGCAATGCCCAGTTGGAGAAAGGGTTCCTCCTCTGTAGGCCCATTCTCATTTGTTTCATTGTCCATCCATCAGCTGAACAAGCTCCTCTGATGTTAGGGTGGACCTCCAGCGATGTAGGAGTTTATTCACAACGCGTAGGGAACGTAGTCCTAGGCGCTGCGCTAAGTCCTCAGCCCGTGACAGCTCCGTCCGTTCCTGTGATGTTCACCAGCTGCCAGAGTGTCACAATCCCCGATGAGACCAGAACTCTGGATAATGATGGGGTGTTCACACCAGAGATATCTAATCTCTCACCATTCACCAGGGGTTCCTCCAGCAGCCAGCGTGGTGTTCTGCACCCCTTGATTTGTTTTTTTAAAAAGTTCCATATTTTAAAAAGCCCACGATAAAAAACTGGTAATCCAGCAAGGTTTAGCGTTCTTGTGTCCATTAAAAACTAAGTTCTGTCCAATCCCAATCCTCCTACTCCTGTGTAACAGCCTATACACTGCTGCTCTCCATACCAACCTCTCAGGTCCAGTGAGGAGTCTTTGGATGAACTGGAGTCGGAAGGTTGCAGTTCTGCTGGCTATGTGGATCAGCCCCTGCCCCCCTCCTCCTTGGGCAGGTGAAGGACACTTTGAGGGATCCAGTGTAGTCTGTCACAGAAGTCCACTAGCAGGGCCTGGATGTTTGAGAGCAGATTTGGTGGCGGATCCACACATGCCAGCTTGTGCCACAGGGTTGATGCTGCCAAGTTGTTGATGACCAGCGTTCGTGACATTTTTGGGACCAACCACTTCCACCTGCTCAACCTGCCCTTCACCTTTTCAAAAACACCCTCCCAATTTTTATTGAAAAAGTCAGTGCTGCCTAGATAAACACCCAAGTACTTAAAACCACCCCTTTCCACACCAAACCAGCTGGTAATGTGGGCTGCCCACCACCCCACTCTCCAACTAAAATGGCTTCACTTTTTGGCCCAGTTGACCTTGGCAGATGATAAAATCTCAAAATCTTTTAAAACATCAATTAAAATATTCACATCAGTCTGTGCTCCCAGCATTACGACTAAATCATCTGCATATGCTGAGAGACACAGAGAAGCACACAGAGAAGCACTGGATTGAGATATCTTAAAACCAGAAAGTTGATTTCTCAGTTTACATAAAAGAGGTTCAAATGCTAGGGTATACAGCATGCCTGACCGAGATCAGCCTTGTCTAATACCTCTGTAGACTCTAAAAGGGGCACACAAACCACCATTAACCTTCAGTACATTTGACATTTCACTGTCCAATTATAATTACTGTTAAAATAGTAATGTTTTTTTCTCTAGCCAAAAAAAGCAATGTTAACGTAAATACTGTCTTAATGATACTTGAGAAATTTTATTTCACATGAAGGAACTGATAAGATTTTAAAAACTTATAAAGATTTCCTTTACATTTTTCACCCCTCTGTATATTAAAGAAAGAGAATGGCAGTAAAATTGCAATGTAGCACAACGTTTATGGAGAAATCGGATGTTTCAGGAAAAGAGTTCTTTATCAGTGTGTGATATCTGTACATTTATTAGGGAGGTTCATGGAAGTTAACATTGTTCCCTGTTTTCTGTCTTGTGATTATATTCACTATATATTATTATATTCTGTAACTTATATAAAACAATTCCTACTGTTGTGGATAAAATCAACCTTTTTAGCCTAAGTCAAAAAAAAACTTCATAGACAGAGAGCTTAGTAGATGTCAAAAGTAATCAACTTTATTGGAAACCAACAAAGTGTGACTGTCTGCAGAGAGTCCAAATTGGACATACACAAACATGTGTTTATATACTTCCCTAAAGCAGTAAAATTATCCCTAGGTGTGGCTTAAATAATAATAAAAACCATATTCTGGAGGTTGAAATTAATGGGGTCAGTGGGTGAAAAAAATGTTATCGGATTTGAGGGTAACAGCAGGGTTTAAAAAATGCTAATAAAGAAACCTTGATCAAAAAGGCTATCTAACTAACCCATTCAAGCTAATATCAGTAGCCACAAACCCCTGCTGAGGCACAGAAACCAGAGGAGCTAGCTAACCACAGCGGAGCTAGCCGGTTTAATCGGGTCACTATCTCCCTGCAGGGTCAGGCTGAGGAAAGAGGCAGTGTATTTACCGCTGTCTGACCGAAGCTGCTTGGATCGCAGCTGTTGCAACGCTGCCGCCATTTTCTCTCGTTGATTTCTCCTCGTTGACGTGCTCCAGGTTGTGTTAGCGCCATCTTCAGGGCTCTTATGAATATGAATTTCATGTATTTGAGTTGCACACATTCAGTGTGTGTGTGTGTGTGTGTGTGTGTGTGTGTGTGTGTGTGTATGTATGTGTATGTATATATATATATATATATATATATATATATATATATATATATATATATATATATATATATATATATATATATATATATGTATATTTATTTATTTTTTTGCCACTTGGGGTCATATTGTTTAAAGACAACAGACTAGAACTCTTTGACAAATTAACTAACCATGAGAGTAGAAGACAACTTTATGAGAGGAGTTATTCCTTTGATTAGAGAATTAGAGATTACTTCAAAAATTCTTAAATGGTGTGATAGACCAACATTATTTATCCTCTGTGGCAATATTCATGATGCACTGTGTCAAAAGCCTTTGATAAATCAATAAAAAGGGAAGTGCAGTAGTTACCTTTATCTAGAGATTACGTGATATTGTTTAAGACTTTCAAAACGGCTGTTGTGCTGCTATGTTTTTATGAAACTTTAATTACTAGAAAAGATTTTTTTGCAATCTGATAACATGTCAGCGGTTCACTGATCAGGCTTTCTAACCATTTTTGATAGGGCACAAAGCTTTGGGATTGGACTATAATGATCTCGTACAGTGGGATTTCCCTCTTTTAATAAAAGGAACAACAAAATCTGATTCACAAATTTTTGGTATAACACAATTTAGGAATTTAGGGAAGAAGTAAGGGAACCGAGTGATGAGAAATGCTAATTATCCACCTTTTTTTAATATGCCTTGATCTGTTGCATAAATCGAACATTTAATGATGGGTTTTGCAGTTGTATGTTCCCAGTTGTCGGTCTCCAGTTTCCAAATTGGACAGTGATGGTGGCATCAGTAATCTTGAGCTCACTAACATACCTGGCACATTATGGGCTACATAAGGTTGAAGCTCGACAAGTAACATGTACACTGTATTAAACTAAAGTGAAGTATAGTCATCCTCTGTCCTGTAAACAATATCATCCATCCTCAGAAAAGGATGAAGGGACATGCCCCATTATTCTAGCATTATTACAGCAAGCTGTGATAACAACTGTGATAAGTTCTGCAATACAACACACCCAGTAATCATATCTGAATCTCAGAGCTCTGAGTAGTAATAACTTTCAGAAGCCTGAAGAATCTGAACTTGTGTAGTCCACCTGGTCGATGGGAACGTCTATGTACACCACAGATTGGCATATTTACTGTTTAAATTCTACACAAGATGGCGCTGTTTGCACAGAGGTGTGAAGGGAATAAAAATGGCCGACAGCAACAACCCAAATGTCTCTTGGACTAAAACAGTTTATTAGTAATGAAATATTTCTGAGCTGTACATACACATTTATTAAGCAATTATTAGTCTCTGTAAAATGTTTAACCAAAACATTATTACCATATTACAAATGATTATATTTACAGACATAAAACACAATAAATACAGACTTTATAGAGAGTTTGGGTATTTCACTTCACTAATTTCAGAAATCAGTAGAACTTCAGTAGATACGTCACTGAGAATACGTTCAGATCTTACACTTTCGTTTCCTTTATATGTGTAACTGATGCTCCTAGGCCGAGTGGAAATGCAGCGTTTTAATGTTGTGTTTTTATTGATTTTAATATTAACATTTATTTCACAGTTGGGAATCAATGAGGAAATGTGCATGGAGTTTTATTTACTGACAAATTACTGACCATAAAACACCTCAAATCCTAATTTGGTTGGATGACACAACCTCACAGTTGTTCCTGATTTCGAGATACAATCATAGTAGAGCCCGAATCCAGCGTGTAGAGGCTGAGTGAATGTGGTGTGGACTCTGTGGAGGAGCATCATCGTGTCAGAGACGCTGTAGAAGGACAGAGTTCCTGCACTGTGATCCACATACACGCCTATTCTGGAGGATGATGGAACTCTGAGATCAGTCTTAATTTTGTTGTGATAAAAAAAGAGAGAAGAAGAAGAACAGTGCAGACACCAGGACTGATTCTTGTGTCCAAAACAACACTCCTCATCACCCCATCCTTTCCTGCTGATGTCTTTACATGAGACGGATATGAACGCACCATCACCGCTCCACTCCACCTCCCAGTAACAGCGTCCACGCACACTCTCCTTACTCAACACCTGCCTGTAGGAGTCAAATCTCTCTGGATGATCAGAGTACTGCTGCTTTATCCCACTGTACATCACCACTCTGTTGTTCTCTGACAGAATGACTTTATCATGTACTGTGTTGGGATCCAGCGTCAGATCACAGAAATCTAAACACATGACAAATGTGAACATGTTAGATATTAATCACAGGATGGGTGAGAGAAAGAGACAGAGAAAGAGTGTGTTTGTTGTAAACGTACATTTCAGAAACTCGTCTCTGCTCTTCGGCTCTGGGAGTAAATCCTGAATGTCTTCAACTGTGGAGACAGAAATAAAATGGTCTGATGATAAAAAACATAAAATCAGACTATTGTGTAAATCATCACGTGTAGCTCAGAAACGTGTGTAGATCATGTGTCACTCTTCAGTCTCGAAGCACCAGAGTGCAGAGTTTCGAGCACAAACTCATTCACATCAGCAGTTCATCAAGACTGGAATCAGGCGAGTGTTAAAAACTCTAAACTGTGCAGAGCTTTGGTGCTCAGGAACGAAGACTGACACCTCGACATCACTCTGTCACCGAGCGAGTAAAGACTTCCCTCACTCCAGCAGGAACAGCTCCTCTTACCATGTTCAGGGATTTTGATTAATTCCTCCAGGCAGAATTCCTCGAGTCTCTTGTTCAGCACAGAGAGAGATTTCCTCACTCCGTCAAATGAGCGATGTTGATTGACAGTGATGCTGTGTGAGTCCTCACGGAGATCAGACTGAAAATCTGGTCTAGTAAATTTGGGAGAGCGACGGCCGGAGACTAAAACCTGCATACAGCAATTAGGAGAAGAAATTACAGCTACAATTACTTAAAAATTTTAAGTAAAATCTTACAGCAGGTTGTTTCCATATTAGAAAAGTTTCGAAGTGGAACAGTTTTAGACATCTGAGAACCATTCTTTATCCAATGAACCCATAACCTGTATATTTCACCTGGAAATGTGGATGTAGTGTACCTTTATTACCTGGAGGAAGTGGAGGTCATTGTGTGTGTGTGAAAGCTGCTCCAGCTCAGTGACTCTCCTCTGAAGATCAGTGATCTCCTGCTCCAGTTGCTCCCGGAGTCGTTCAGCTCGACTCAGTTCAGCCTTCTCCTTAGTTCTGATCAGCTTCGTCACCTCCAAGCACCTTTTCTCCATGGAGCTGATCAGCTCAGTAAAGGTCCTCTCACTCTCCTCCACTGCTGTCTGTGCACTGAGCTGTTAGGAGACACACACAACAAACGGAGGTCCTTTTTAAAACTTAACCATCATTCCGTCTCTTACTGGGCCTCTAAATGACTCGTTGTCCATGTTGTGTGTGTTTCTAGGAGCAGCTCTGTCTCTGCTCACTTCTCACCTTTATAGTGTTCACAGTCTGTTCCAGCTCCTGCACATGCTTCAGCTTCTCCTGGATTCTCAGCTGGGATTTCATCTGCTCCTCCTTTACCTCTCTCTGTGAACATTTAGTTGATTAGGTTTGTTATTTATTCCACTTCCTCTACACATGAGCTCACACCCACTCAGATACTGTTGTTCTAATTGACAGAGGAGACAGCAGGCCAGTTATGCTGGTGTACAGCACTGATGGGATTTAAACTCGCCTTCTCTTGACTGTAAGGTGAATGCTTTTTGCTGCAACACTCATGAGGTTTAATGGTAATAAATGTAAAATATGTTTTACACAGCTGTGATCTCTGCGTTTTTGAATAATTCATGTGTAAATGATTTCCAGCTCTCACCTCTTTCTCAGATCTTCCTGCTGCAACTAATACAGCATTGTGCCCTTTATGTTTATCCAACATGCACAAAGAGCAGATACATATTTGGTCGGTCCGGCAGTAGATCTTCAGCACTTCATAATGTTGAGAGCAGATCTTCTCTTGTAGATTTCCAGAAGCTTCGACTAACTTTTGCTTTTTCAAAGCAGGACCTTCAAGATGAGGTTTTAAATGAGTTTCACAAGAGGAAACCACACACATCTGATAGGACTTGACGGCTTTGCGTTTTCTCCCAGGGCAGAAATCACACTCCACATCTCCAGGTCCAGCGTAACAGTGAGAAGAAGCAGCTTGGATTTCAGTCTTCAGTTTCTCCACCACATCAGCGAGCACGTTGTTTCTGCGTATATCAGGCCTTGGACAGAAAGTGGCTCTGCACTTAGGACAGCGATACACTCCGTACTTATCTTCCTGATCCAAGCAGCTTTTAATGCACACCTTACAGAAACAGTGACCACAGTGCATAGTCACCGGATCCTTCAGTAGATCCAGACAAACTGGACAGATGAATTGATCCTGAGCTACTGAAATATTGGCCTCGGCCATTTTCCTTGCACTGATATTTGAGTTCAGTGAGGCGTGGCTTCCTGTGTGAGAGAGAGATAGAAAGAGAGATCAATCTTTTTTCTTTTCTTTTTTTTCTTCTCAATGAAATATTTGGGAAAGGGAAGGGAGGGGAGAAAAGGTAAATGAATCACATGAATATGAATAACATGTAATTGAATCAGATGAAAATGAATAAATAAACAAAGGCAAAAAACGAGAAAGAGATAGAGATAGAAAGAGAATGAAGGAAGAGGAGCACAGAGATCATGTGTGATGTTTTATTCCTGAGCTGTGAATCCCTGTCTTGGCAGCATGTGATTTTATCCCTTTTATTTACTTTTAGAAACTTGTTCTAAAAGCACAAAAGGAAGACAGCAAAAAGTAGCAAAACCCGAATCATGCTAAATAGTTGCATTCATCAAATATTAATCCATTTAGATTATAAACTAAATTTTCTGGAATATTAACGCTTCTGATTCTCTGTTAAATTAGAGTAGTGGAACAGTAGCGCCGTGCATAATAATTAATACAATACTTCATTATGGGTGAGGAATTGTCCATAGACACTTTTTATAGGTTAACACCTCAAATTGATTGTCTTGTTTGATTAGTTGATTTTATTTTTCCTTTTTTATTTTTTTTTTTTTTAGAAAATACTACGAATCTTGTAGTGTTTGTTTTGACATTCGAGAGCTATAGCACACTGAGACTAAATAAAAAAAAATCTTCTATAATTCTACATAACCACCTCATCTTAATATGCTGCTTCTGACATGATCCTAGTGTACTGCTCTGAAATACAGGTGGAATCGATATAAAAATCTAGTTAGTATAAACGTCTTGTACGTCACATCTCGGACCACCTTCGAATCGATGCCTGGTGATTGCTAGATCAATATTTCTTCAGTGATTAATAAATTACAGTTTCCAAATAATAAACGAGTGAAATTTAAACACTGATGCTGCAGAGTAAATAGTAGCCTGGAGGATGGAGGGGAAGCTGGGGAAGTGCTTGTCATGGAAACAGATGGATTTCTGGGCCCATTCCTAGTCTGGCTTCCTGATAATCTTCTAATTCTGCTCCGTCCTCCATCTCTTCCTTAGTGGCAGAAAGAACTAATTATATTCTATGTGCCTACGAGCCTTTTTTCACTCAAAAAGCAGAGAAGCTCAACTGAAATGTACAATTTTGGAGTATATATATATATATATATATATATATATATATATATATATATATATATATATATATATATATATATATATATATATATATATATATATATATATATATATATATATATATATATATATATTTTATTCAAAACCAAACAAAAACAAAAGCCTGTTCGAGCTGCCTCTTATCCTCTTATGCCTCTTACATTTGTTATATTTCTCTATTTTATTTTATTTTATTTTGTTTTTTATCTTATTTATTTTATGTATATGTTGGCACGGGAAAAAAGGAGTGGCTCTTAATTTCATTGTACACTGTGTAGTGACAATAAAGGCATTCATTCATTCATTCATTATTAATTAAAACAGATGAGTATTTTCACAGTAATTAAAAAAGTTCTGATCTACACACGTTTATATGATAAACTCGCGTTTCTGATCTCCACACACAAGTGATGATTTTCACAATAGTGTAGGGGAGCGAAACACAAAAGTCTGATTTTATGACTCCCTTCCATAGAGACAGCGCTAGACAATGACGTCATAGAATTCTAAATTCTAGATGATTCCCAGCAGTCAGTAAGGCTGGATCGGTCTCTGCACACTAAAGGACAAACGGTCTTCAGGGTGAAACTTTTCTTCAGACGTCCTCCGGTTTAGTTGTTGTCCAGAAAAGCTGAAAAGACTCGCGCAGCCCAGCCAGGGACGTCAAAGTGTCGTGGAAATTAGACAACACTCGCAGACTCGTCCTCTGAAGGTAAAAAGGTTTATTACAGAAAGATGGTGAATACAGGATAGAATAAAGCAGGAGAGAATAATGAGAGTGCTCTGAAGCCCCTGTGCTGATCCACTACTATATATATGAAACGCGGAGAATGACATAATTCTGTGGACCGATAAGAGGCAGCTCGAACAGGAGGTTCGAATTCGGCGTTCGATAGAGTAAGAAGTTTGAGTCTCCTGCTGATTTCGATTTAATTAATTACATATTAGTCTTCTCCAAAAACTCTGCAAGTAGACTTTTGCTGTGAGGCTGAAGAGTATGATTCATTTCAGAACACACCCTCTGATTTTTAGAAATAGGCACCATGGTTTGGTTTACCAGTCCAAAAGCACTGCCCCAGATCTCCATGTCTCCAAGGAGGCATCAACCATCAACGACTACAGCCCTGTTGGCTGAATCACATCACACCCTTGCAGCTCTTAGCCACTGTGAAGGTTTATAACTATTTTCTAAGCACTAGTAAAGTCAGCCACAGAGATGTGACTTTAAAATACCAGAGATTTCTGGTCCTGACTTCCAAACAGAGATGTCTTTTTTTTTTTTTTACAGCTCTACAGAATTCGAATTCTTATTGAAGATATTGTGGGTTCCCTAAAATTTTTTCTTAAATTTACTTCTGTATTAATGTGCTTCTCTGTTTTGATGCTCTGACTGGGTTATTTGTTTTATTTTATTAGTTATTTTCTTTTTTATATTATTATTATTTTACAAATATGTTACACTGTGTAATTTTATTAGTTATAAGTCTTTAAAATGTAAGGACATTATATTTTGTTAAAGTGCGCAGCTATTCATTAGATTTTGAATTTTTAAATTTTATTCCAAATTCGATTTGTCTTACAGCCAGCAGGGGGCGGAATAGCTCCTATAATAGATGTGCGCTAATAGAAATCAGTTTGTTTAACAAATATGGGTCTCTGGGAAATGACAGATTTCTGGGCGAACTGTTCAGCTACAGTTTAACTACTCCAAAATTGTACATTTCAGTTGAGCCTCTTTGCGTTTTTTTCCTTTTAAAGGAGTGAAAAAAGGTCTTGCACGTAGAATATAATTAGTTCTTTCTGCCACTAAGGAAGAGATGGAGGACGGAGATAGATGTGGTGGAGGTGTACAAAAGAAAAAACAATACCTTTGCAGAATTAGAAGATTATCAGGAAGCCAGAATAGGAATGGGCCCAGAAATCCATCTGTTTCCATGACAAGCACTTCCCCAGCTTGCCCTCCATCCCCCAGGCTACTATTTACTATTTTGGTAGTATTTTCTAAAAAAAAACAAAAACAAAAAAAACACATTTTAAAAAAAGGAAAAATAAAATCAAACAAACAAGACAATCAATTTCATAGACAATCAAAAGTGTCTATGGACAATTCCTCACCCATAATGAAGTATTGTATTAATTATTATGCACGGCGCTACTGTTCCACTACTCTAATTTAACAAGAGAATCAGAAGCGTTAATATTCCAGAAAATTTAGTTTATAATCTAAATGGATTAATATTTGATGAATGCAACTATTTAGCATGATTCAGGTTTTGCTACTTTTTTCTGTCTTCCTTTTGTGTTTTTAGAACAAGTATATAATAGTAAATAAAGGGAAAAAAATCACATGCTGCCAAGACAGGGATTCACAGCTCAGGAATAAAACATCACACATGATCTCTGTGCTCCTCTTCCTTCGTTCTCTTTCTATCTTTCTTTTTTTTTGCCTTTGTTTTTTATTCATTTTCATGTGATTCATTTTCATATGATTCATATGATTCATTTACATGTGATTCATTAACCTTTTCTCCCCTCCCTTCCCTTTCCCAAATATTTCATTGAGAAGAAAAAAAAAGACAAATTTTTAAAAAAGATTTCTTTCTCTTTCTCTCTCACACAGGAAGCCACGCCTCACTGAACTCAAATATCAGTGCAAGGAAAATGGCCGAGGCCAATATTTCAGTAGCTCACGATCAATTCATCTGTCCAGTTTGTCTGGATCTACTGAAGGATCCGGTGACTATGCACTGTGGTCACTGTTTCTGTAAGGTGTGCATTAATAGCTGCTGGGATCAAGAAGATGCGTACGGAGTGTATTGCTGTCCTCAGTGCACAGCCACTTTCTATCCAAGGCCTGATATACGCAGAAACAACGTGCTCGCTGATGTGGTGGAGAAACTGAAGACTGAAATCCAAGCTGCTTTTTCTCAATGTTACGCTGGACCTGGAGATGTGGAGATGTGGAGTGTGGAGTGTGGAGTGTGGAGTCGAGTGTGGAGTCGAGCTGAACGACTCCGGGAGCAACTGGAGCAGGAGATCGCTGATCTTCAGAGGAGAGTCACCGAGCTGGAGCAGCTTACACACACACACGATGACCTCCACTTCCTGCAGGAAATAAAGGTACACTACATCCACATTTCCAGGTGAAATATACAGGTTATGGGTTCATTGGATAAAGAATGGTTCTCAGATGTCTAAAACTGTTCCACTTCGAAACTTTTCTAATATGGAAACAACCTGCTGTAAGATTTTACTTAAAAATGTAAAAGTAATTGTAGCTGTAATTTCTTCTCCTAATTTTATGCCTAATTGCTGTATGCAGGTTTTAGTCTCCGGCCATCGCTCTCCCAAATTTACTAGACCAGATTTTCAGTCTGATCTCCGTGAGGACTCAGGCAGCATCACTATCAATCAACATCGCTTATTTGACGGAGTGAGGAAATCTCTCTCTGTGCTGAACAAGAGATTCGAGGAATTCTGCCTGGAGGAATTAATCAAAATCCCTGAACATGGTAAGAGGAGCTGTTCCTGCTGGAGTGAGGGAAGTCTTTACTCGCTCGGTGACAGAGTGATGTCGAGGTGTCAGTCTTCGTTCCTGAGCACCAAAGCTCTGCACAGTTTAGAGTTTTTAACACTCGGCTGATTCCAGTCTTGAAGAACTGCTGATGTGAATGAGTTTGTGCTCGAAACTCTGCACTCTGGTGCTTCAAGATTGAATAGTGACACCTGATCTACACACGTTTCTGATCTACACACATTTCTGCTCTACACACGTTTCTGCTTGACACACATTTCTGACCTACACATGTGATGATTTACACAATAGTCTGATTTTATGTTTTTTTATCATCAGACCATTTTATTTCTGTCTCCACAGTTGAAGACCTTCAGGTTTTACTCCCAGAGCCGAAGAGCAGAGACGAGTTTCTGAAATGTACGTTTACAACAAACACACTCACTCTCTGTCTCTTTCTCTCACCCATCCTGTGATTAATATCTAACATGTTCACATTTGTCATGTGTTTAGATTTCTGTGATCTGACGCTGGATCCCAACACAGTACATGATGAACTCATTCTGTCAGAGAACAACAGAGTGGTGATGTACAGTGGGATAAAGCAGCAGTACTCTGATCATCCAGAGAGATTTGACTCCTACAGTCAGGTGTTGAGTAAGGAGAGTGTGCGTGGACGCTGTTACTGGGAGGTGGAGTGGAGCGGTGATGGTGTGTGCATATGCGTCTCATATAAAGACATCAGCAGGAAAGGATATAATGATGAGTGCTGCTTTGGAAACAGTAATCAGTCCTGGAGTCTGTACTGTTCTTCTTATTCTCACTCTTTCAATCACAACCGAATTATAACTTATCTCACAGTTCCATCATCCTCCAGAATAGGAGTGTATGTGGATCACAGTGCAGGAACTCTGTCCTTCTACAGCGTCTCTGACACGATGATGCTCCTCCACAGAGTCCACACCACATTCACTCAGCCTCTACACGCTGGATTCTGGCTCTACTATGATTATATCTCGAAATCAAGAACAACTGTGAGGTTGTGTCATCCAACCAAATTATGATTTGAGGTGTTTGATGGTCAGTAATTTGTACGAGTCCCTGACTGTAAAAATTCGGAGAACTTGGTTATCTACTGTTATTAACGAACACGGAGACCAAAATAAAGCTTTCCAGAATTTCTCAGGGTCATCCACATGTCTTCATACCTGTTCTCTTTTTAATAACTTTAGGACAGACTACGTACACAATAATACACTTTAAAAAATCCTAGATATTTTAAGATCCACATGAATAAAAAGTTGATGTCAGTCCTCCTTGATAATGGGGTTATCTTGCAATGCTGGAATCAAAAACTTGAAATTCATGTGTATGCTGCAGTTATCCTCATCTAATGTTTGTCCCCCTGAAACACAATTGTCAACCATCAATTTTTCTTGATCCAATATTTGAACTGCAATTTTTGCAAATATTAATTCATTCTTAGCTCTTGGGAAAATTTCCCTGTGTAATGAATGGCTTCAAATCGATCTAGATAGACGTATATTTACATAGATTTGAAGTCATTCATTACACAGAGAAATCCGCTTAGAGCCGTTACATTTACAGGCTTGGTTTCAACTATTAAAAAGCATATAAAAAGGTGTCTTTGTTTTACTGTTTGAAAGCGGCTCGATTATACGTCATACCGACGGTAGTACTTGCGACTTCTCGCCAACTAAAAGTAATACTTGCGACTTCTCGCCAACTAAAAGTAATTGTTAATAAAAAATAAACAGCTGGAGGTTAATTGGCAACTGGTCAGTAACATGATTTGGTATGCAAGCTGCAAAAACCTTCTCCCACGAGTGGCGGTACAGGACATGCCAAATGTCTACATAGGGAGGTAGAAAAAATAAATAATTTAAACCATTCTGCAACCCTGAAGGAGTAAGCTGTAGAAGATGGGTGGATTAAAACCATTAACACTAATTATTAGTGACATTATAATGAATGGAGATGTATGGGGGACCATTAGGAGGTACTTTATAACATTGCAATGTGTTAGACCACTCTTTAAGAACATTCTTTATTCTTCACATCTTGATTGGTAAATGTAGGGGTACCCACCCCTACACACACAGTGGGGGGGGGGTATATAAATTGATTTGCATTTTAATGAGGGAAATATGTATTTGACCCCGCCTCAATCATAAAGATTTCTGGCTCCCAGGTGTCTTTTATACAGTTAACGAGCTGAGATTAGGAGCACACACTTAAAGGGAGTGCTCCTAATCTTGTTACCTGTATAAAAGACATCTGTCCACAGACCCAATCAATCAGATTCCAAACTCTCCACCATGTCCAAGCCCAAAGAGCTCTCCAAGGATGTCAGGGACAAGATTGTAGACCTACTCAAGTCTGGAATGGGCTACAAGACCATTGCCAAGCAGCTTGGTGAGAAGGTGACAACAGTTGGTGTGATTATTCGCAAATGGAAGAAACACAAAAGAACTGTCAATCTCCCTCGGCCTAGGGCTCCATGCAAGATCTCACCTCGTGGAGTTGCAATGATCATGAGAACAGTGAGGAATCAGCCCAGAACTACACGGGAGGATCTTGTCAATGATCTCAAGGCAGCTGGGACCATAGTCACCAAGAAAACAATTGGTAACACACTACGCCGTGAAGAACTGATATCCTGCAGCACCCGCAAGGTCCCCCTGCTCAAGAAAGCACATATACATGCCCGTCTAAAGTTTGCCAATGAACATCTGAATGATTCAGAAGACAACTGGGTGAAAGTGTTGTGGTCAGATGAGACAAAAATGGAGCTCTTTGGCATCAACTCAACTTGCCGTGTTTGGAGGAGGAGGAATACTGCCTATGACCCCAAGAACACCATCCCCACCGTCAAACATCGAACCAGGTTCTGATGGCGTATAATATATATTCTTCATCAACCACTCAGTCATTTTCGAGTGTCAAGACCAGAATGATCAAACGCAAGTGTAGATTAAACATTTTATCTCAAAACATGAGCATGGTATTACATATTCAAAGTAACATTTTCCATTCTAAACAATTTATATCAAACATTGGTTTAGAGACATGATTAGTTTTACATTAAAATGTTTGAGCAATACATGTAAGATAAAACTTGACACAAACAACGTGTTAAGGTCACACTCTATTTACGAATGTCTTCAGCATTTTGTGTTGTTTGGCTTCAGGCTTTTCTCGCAGTCAGAATAGACATGGCGTGTTTTGAAGTTTCCCACGAATGCGGTGGGTCAGCGGGTTCCAGAGATGAGTGAAAGGTCCAGTAGTCCACAACGTTCTCGTACACCTGCTCATTGAAAATGTCTTTGGTTTTCTCCTTGACATCGTTCAGAACGGTTTTGATGTGAGGCTCGTCTCGCCATTCACACACGTGGCTTCAGCGATACCTTGAATTTTTTCCAGGGATGGAGTGTGTTTGATACCACACAGTTTCAGACCTCTTGCCAACATTTGATATACCGATGTTTGATATAAAGGAAGGTAGAGTCCCCAAAAACTACAAACTGATCAAGAGAAGGAGTTTTTATCAAAAATTTTCAAACATTAATGAAAAAACATGACATTGTTCACTTTGCTACAGGTACGAGTCAAAAAGCATCGGTGTGTGAAAGGTTCAACAGAACGCTAAAGACCAGGATGTGGAGATATTTTACAGCTGTTAACACGAGACAACACATCGACGTAGTCCAGGATCTGATTCAAGCATACAATCATAATTACCATCCAGCATCAAAATGAAACCCGCTGAGGTCAACGAGGCCAATTCCTTCAGAGTATTTAAAACCCTCTACGGATTGTTTGCACCTAAATTAAAGAAACTAAAATTCAAGTTTAAAGTCGGTGATATCGTTAGAATTTCCCATTTAAAAAGACAGTTTGAAAAAGGATACGAGCAAAACTTTACGGATGAATATTTTACAATCTCCGAGCAGATACTGAGAGATCCCCCGGTATATAAATTACAAGACCATGATGGTGAAAAAATTGAGGGAACATTTTATGAACCCGAGTTACAAAAGATCATTATCGGGAAGGACAAGACGTTTAAAATTGAGAAAATCCTGTCTGAAAAGACCAGAAACCGGAAAAAAGTATGGCTGGTGAAATGGGTGGGGTGGCCCGATACATTTAATTCCTGGGTTCCGGTCGAAGACGTAGTTAACATAACAAAAGGATCACCGTGAACAAAACTGAAATCTATATTCATTAAAACATGGAAGAGTGCGGGTTCTTTGTGACGCTTCCAAGCAACGCGTCGCTGGATATTTATCCTAAAAATAAGATCGCTCACTACACTACTAAATTCGCCAAACCAATCGATTTGAACGGGGTTATGGGGAATATCGCTCACGGAGGTTCAATATATACAGAGTTGGTAC
Source organism: Ameiurus melas (assembly GCA_012411365.1). Classification (NCBI taxonomy): domain Eukaryota; kingdom Metazoa; phylum Chordata; class Actinopteri; order Siluriformes; family Ictaluridae; genus Ameiurus; species Ameiurus melas. Next base: position 8,653,375 of record CM022753.1, on the reverse strand, counting down.
CTGTTAATGGAGGAAGACTGCCCGTGTCATATTATCCAGCGGGATGGAAAGAAAACACTAATCTATTTTTTTTTACAATAGTTTACACTATATGTCTAATATTCTGTTCTGTTGGAAATTTGCCTTAACTGTTCAAATATTTTGGAAACCTTTAAAAAATAATTTCGTGTGCTTCTATAACTTTGGCTTATAGTGAATATGACTGCTCACTGTCATAAACCCATACGAGGAAATAAAAGTAAAAATATTGACTCCAGATTAGGATCGGGTAAAGACATACTGGTGATCTGATCTATATTATATATACATCCTCACTGAGGATCATGTTGGTATGTTCCCAAGTCAAAGTACTGTAGAACTCCTAAGCATTAGGTCACCTCATCATACTATTTCCATACCATCGTACTCTTTGCCTGACAAAGCAATTCACATTCTATGTCAAAACATATTTGACAGTTGGGGTCTAACTCTAAAATCACCAGATACCAAATGTACAACAGTTTTGTCTTGATGCCATCACAAAATAAAAATGCTTAAAAGTTAAGTACTGTAGTCACAGAGGGTGTGTACATTTGTCACTCTACATTAATGGTGGGGATCTTTGGAATTGTTGACGCCCTGCTCAGGGTTAAACAACAATGTCTTTACTATATCTTCATGAATAAATTGCCAAACTAAGATCTTGGGTTTTTTATTTTTTTCTTGGAGCAGAAGTCAGGTTCTCTCTCATTTCAACAGGTCCTGTTGGTGAATACATAGCGTTCCTCTAGGGGGTATTAGGATTTCTCAGAGCAGACACTGTAACAGATAGTTGCAGAGTTTCTTCAGTGTTTTAACTACAGCTTCTTAACCACTATTTAAGCCCTGAGATGCACGACTCTCTCCTTAATTCGTTAACATAAAGACATTTGTAAGCATTCTGGTCAGCAAAACCCCCAGAAATCACACGTCTCTATCTCATACAGGTCACACATTCAGATCAAACAGTGTTACAATGGTCATGAATTTACACGACTTGACTGTCAGCCAGTGGGGACATGGGATGTCAAAGCATACACAAAACCGTATGTATTTAGCGGCAGTTCTGTATAAGTATCCTCGTTGGCGAACCATTTTCCAAAATCTTGTTTATAGTTGAAACAAACTGCACCATTCTTTTAAACAGCACTTTTAAACATTTTACCTCCTAAAGGTTTATGTTTAGAATGTATGTAAAAACATTTTTTACATTTCTTTAGCCATATCGATGGTTTATCTGTTTCAGGGGTTTTATTTCAGTTTTTTTTATTTATTTTATTTTCTATTACAAGAAGCACTCGATAAGACCGTCCTCTCGTCATGTAACACATATGCCCTATGATCCCCTCGTCTGACTTACAAATAAAGACAAATGAGTAAATAAAAAGTAAATGAAACTCCAGTGAATCAAACGACACTTAGGACAGGTAGAGTTAAGAGCTACTGTCAGGAATCCCCCTTAGGGCACGGAGCATTTATCTGTACTGTGTGCTGAGCCTATGCTCTAATTGTGACGTGTTTGTCACTTCCTGCTCCTGTCCCTGCCCCTTGGGTTGTTACCCTGATTGTATCCAGATGGTTCTGTTTAGGTCCTAATTAGTTTTTCTATTGATTTTTCTACTGATTCCCTCTTGTTGCTACATGTTACAGAGATTAACAGCTAGGAGAGATGCCGTTGTGTATCAGGAGGGTTAAGATCATGCTGGCATATTGGGTAAATCTACAAGGGCATAGCAGGGTGCACCCCACAAAAGCCATCTTACAAGAATGCTCAGAGTTTTATAGGACTAACTTTAATAGCTTTGGATGGTTAGGAAGTGTAAAGGCACAAAATGCAGGTCTCAGTCAGCTACAAGTAAGCCCCATTGTGGCGATACCAACTGTACCACCCTGGAGATTCATAAAACCATTTGTAGATACAAGATTAGTCAAGTTAAGTGCTTTAGAATGTCCACAGAAAACATCAAGCTCATGCCTTAAGCGGTACACTTGTGAAAGCTCAAACACAAATCATATTTTCTATTTTAAAATATTACCTATCTGTCTGTCATTTGTACTTTATTTGTAATTGAATCCAGGTCCTCTCTGTAATAGTGTAGTGATTTTACTCTGGTTGTGTGGATTTACTTATATAACCAGAGGTCGAAGGTTAAGCATTATACAATATTTGCTGTTTTGTGAAATCCTGTACATAATCACTGAGAAAATGCATGCACCCATTCATGTTACTTCAATTATAATTCTACGTTACATTTTGTTTCTTTGTTTTACCCCAGAGAGAACCTCTCCACCACTTACCTTGGAGAAAATTCTAGCCTTTACATCAGGATCCACTGCCATTTCTAGGCTGGGGTTGTATGAAAGTGAGGCCCAATAATATATCATTTGTGTATTATTTCTCTATATAGAATCACACACACCCCTACATGGGTGTACAGTGAGGGGAAAAAAGTATTTGATCCCCTGCTGATTTTGTACATTTGTCCACTGACAAATGATCAGTCTATAATTTTAATGGTAGATTTATTTGAACAGTGAGACAGAATAACAACAAGAAAATCCAGAAAAACGCATGTCAGATGTTATAAATTGATTTGCATTTTAATGAGGGAAATATGTATTTGACCCCTCTGCAAAACATGACTTAGTACTTGGTGGCAAAACCCTTGTTAGCAATCAGACATTTGTTGTAGTTGGCCACCAGGTTTGCACACATCTCAGGAGGGATTTTGTCCCACTCCTCTTTGCAGATCTTCTCCATGTCATTAAGGTTTCGAGGCTGACATTTGGCAACTCGAACCTTCAGCTCCCTCCACAGATTTTCTATGGGATTAAGGTCTGGAGACTGGCTAGGCCACTCCAGGACCTTAATGTGCTTCTTCTTGAACCACTCCTTTGTTGCCTTGGCCGTGTGTTTTGGGTCATTGTCATGCTGGAATACTCATGCACGACCCATTTTCAGTGATTTGACGGTACATTGTCAAACTTCAGACGGGCATGTATATGTGCTTTCTTGAGCAGGGGGATCTTGCAGGTGCTGCAGGATAGCAGTTCTTCACGGCGTAGTGTGTTACCAATTGTTTTCTTGGTGACTATGGTCCCAGCTGCCTTGAGATCATTGACAAGATCCTCCCGTGTAGTTCTGGGCTGATTCCTCACTGTTCTCATGATCATTGCAACTCCACGAGATGAGATCTTGCATGGAGCCCCAGGCCGAGGGAGATTGACAGTTCTTTTGTGTTTCTTCCATTTGCGAATAATCACACCAACTGTTGTCACCTTCTCACCAAGCTGCTTGGCAATGGTCTTGTAGCCCATTCCAGACGAATCTCAACTCGTTAACTGTATAAAAGACACCTGGGAGCCAGAAATCTTTCTGATTGAGGGGGGTCAAATATATATTTCCCTCATTAAAATGCAAATCAATTTATATACTTTGTTTTTACTTTTTTTCCCTTTTTTTTTTTTTTTTTTCCTGTTTTGTGTGCAGGGGTGCCTACAATTTACCAATCAAGATGTGAAAAAAAGAATGTATAAAGAGTGGTTATACATTTCCTATTCATTCTAATGTCACTAATAATTAGTGTTAATGGTTTTAATTCACCCATCTTCTACAGCTTACTCCTTCAGGGTTGCAGAATGGTTTAAATTATTTATTTATTTTTCTACCTCCCTATGTAGACATTTGGCATGTCCTGTACCGCCACTCGTGGGAGAAAGTTTTTGCCGCTCGCATACCAAATCATGTTACTGACCTGTTGCCAATTAACCTCCAGCTGTTTATTTTTATTAACACTTACTTTTCCAGCCTTTTGTTGCTCTTGTCCCAACTTTTTTGAGACATTTCCAATTGCAAAAATGCCAAACATCAGGTATCCCATTAGTGTCTAGAAATAATTCAATGGTATGTGCTGATTTAGATGGGGTGGTTGTTTTGACAGAACTGCGGTCTAAAGATGAGGACATCACACAGTTAACTCCCAGCAAACAATTGGACGTAGAATAGTTGGCGAGAAGTTGCAAATACTACCTTCGGTATGACGTATAATCGAGCCGCTTTCAAACAGTAAAACAGGGACACCTTTTTATATGCTTTTTAATAGTTGAAAGCAAGCCTTGTAAATGTAACAGCTCTACGGTTTCCTGTTGAATGAATGACTTCAAATCTATGTAAATATACGTCTATCTACATCGATTTGAAGCCATTCATTACACGGGAAATCATTCCCACAGCTAAGAATGAATTAATATTTAAAATTTTCAAAAAAAAATTTTGGATCAAGAAAAATTGATGTAATGTGTTTCAGAAAAAAATTTAAAAAAAATCAACTAAAAAATTTTTATTCATGTGGATCTTAAAATATCTAGGATTTTTTAAAGTGTATTATTGTGTACGATCTGTCCTAAAAGTCATTAAAAAGAGAACAGGTATGAAGACATGGGTACCTAAATTTAATTATCTGTAGATATTCAAGTTCTCCGAATTTTTACAGTCAGGGACTGCAATTAAAATTACTGACCAACCAAGCCTCAAATCATAATTTGGTTGTTAATCATAGTTGATAATCCAGTCCGCGTAGTAGAGGCTGAATGAATGTGTTTTGGACTCTGTGGAGGAGGTTTCGTCTGAAGGCCGAACGCTGTAGAAGGACAGAGTTCCTGCCCTGTGATCCACATACACGCCTATTCTGGAGAATGATGGAACTCTGAGATAAGTTATAATTCTCTTGTGATTGAAAGAGAGAGGACAAGAAGAAGAACAGTACAGACTCCAGGACTGATTACTGTTTCCAAAGCAGCACTCATCATCACATCCTTTCCTGCTGATGTCTTTATATGAGACGGATATGAACGCACCATCACCGCTCCACTCCACCTCCCAGTAACAGCGTCCACGCACACTCTCCTTACTCAACACCTGACTGTAGGAGTCAAATCTCTCTGGATGATCAGAGTACTGCTGCTTTATCCCACTGTACATCACCACTCTGTTGTTCTCTGACAGAATGAGTTCATCATGTACTGTGTTGGGATCCAGCGTCAGATCACAGAAATCTAAACACATGACAAATGCGAATATGTTAGATATTAATCACAGGAAGGGTGAGAGAGAGAGACTGTGTGTGTGTGTTTGTTGTAAACTTACATTGCAGAAATTCGTCTCTGCTCTTCGGCTCTGGGAGTAAAGCCTGAAGGTCTTCAACTGTAGAGACAGAAATAAAATGGTCTGATGATAAAAACCATAAAATTAGACTATTGTGTAAATCATCACATGTGTAGGTCAGAAATTTGTGTCAAGCAGAAACGTGTGTAGATCAGAAATGTGTGTAGATCAGAAACGTGTGTAGATCAGGTGTCACTATTCAATCTTGAAGCACCAGAGTGCAGAGTTTCGAGCACAAACTCATTCACATCAGCAGTTCTTCAAGACTGGAATCAGCCGAGTGTTAAAAACTCTAAACTGTGCAGAGCTTTGGTGCTCAGAAATGAAGACTGACACCTCGACATCACTCTGTCACCGAGCGAGTAAAGACTTCCCTCACTCCAGCAGGAACAGCTCCTCTTACCATGTTGAGGGATTTTGATTAATTCCTCCAGGCAGAATTCCTCGAGTCTCTTGTTCAGCGCAGAGAGAGATTTCCTCACTCCGTCAAATAAGCGATGTTGATTGATAGTGATGCTGCCTGAGTCCTCACGGAGATCAGACTGAAAATCTGGTCTAGTAAATTTGGGAGAGCGATGGCCGGAGACTAAAACCTGCATACAGCAATTAGGCATAAAATTAGGAGAAGCAATTACAGCTACAATTACTTTTACATTTTTAAGTAAAATCTTACAGCAGGTTGTTTCCATATTAGAAAAGTTTTAGACATCTGAGAACCATTCTTTATCCAATGAACCCATAACCTGTATATTTCACCTGGAAATGTGGATGTAGTGTACCTTTATTTCCTGCAGGTAGTGGAGGTCATCGTGTGTGTGTTTAAGCTTCTCCAGCTCGGTGACTCTCCTCTGAAGATCAGCGATCTCCTGCTCCAGTTGCTCCCGGAGTCGTTCAGCTCGACTCCACACTCGACTCCACACTTCACACTCCACTCTCCACGCTCCACGCTCCACATCTCCAGGTCCAGCGTAACAGTGAGAAGCAGCAGCTTGGAATTCAGTCTTCAGTTTCTCCACCACAATAGCGAGCATGTTGTTTGTGCGTATATCAGGCCTTGGATGGAAAGTGGCTCTGCACTTAGGACAGCGATACACTCCGTACGTATTTTCTTGATCCCAGCAGCTATTAATGCACACCTTACAGAAACAGTGACCACAGTGCATAGTCACCGGATCCTTCAGTAGATCCAGACAAACTGGACAGATGAATTGATCCTGAGCTACTGAAATATTGGCCTCGGCCATTTTCCTTGCACTGATATTTGAGTTCGGTGAGGCGTGGCTTCCTGTGTGAGAGAGAAAGAGAAAGAAATCTTTTTTTACATTTTTTTTCTTCTCAATGAAATATTTGGGAAAGGGAAGGGAGGGGAGAAAAGGTTAATGAATCACATGTAAATTAATCATATGAATCATATGAAAATAAATCACATGTAAATGAGTAAAAAACAAATTCAAAAAAAAAAGAAAGATAGAAAGAGAAAGAAGGAAGAGGAGCACAGAGATCATGTGTGATGTTTTATTCCTGAGCTGTGAATCCCTGTCTTGGCAGCATGTGATTTTTTTCCCTTTATTTACTTTTATATACTTGTTCTAAAAACACAAAAGGAAGACAGCAAAAAGTAGCAAAACCCGAATCATGCTAAATAGTTGCATTCATCAAATATTAATCCATTTAGATTATAAACTAAATTTTCTGGAATATTAACGCTTCTGATTCTCTGTTAAATTAGAGTAGTGGAACAGTAGCGCCGTGCATAATAATTAATACAATACTTCATTATGGGTGAGGAATTGTCCATAGACACTTTTGATTGTCTATGAAATTGATTGTCTTGTTTGTTTGATTTTATTATTCCTTTTTTTTTATGTGGGGTTTTTTTTTTTTTTTAGAAAATACTACAAATCTTGTAGTGTTTGTTTTGACATTCGAGAGCTATAGCACACTGAGACTAAATAAAAAATCTTCTATATTTCTACATAACCACCTCATCTTAATATGCTGCTTCTGACATGATCCTAGTGTACTGCTCTGAAATACGGGTGGAATCGATATAAAAATCTAGTTAGTATACACGTCTTGTACGTCACATCACGGACCACCTTCGAATCGATGCCTGGTGATTGCTAGATCAATATTTCTTCAGTGATTAATAAATTACAGTTTCCAAATAATAAACGAGTGAAATTTAAGCACTGATGCTGCAGAGTAAATAGTAGCCTGGGGGATGGAGGGGAAGCTGGGGAAGTGCTTGTCATGGAAACAGATGGATTTCTGGGCCCATTCCTATTCTGGCTTCCTGATAATCTTCTAATTCTGCAAAGGTATTGTTTTTCTTTTGTACACCTCCACCACATCTTCCTCCGTCCTCCATCTCTTCCTTAGTGGCAGAAAGAACTAATTATATTCTACGTGCAAGACCTTTTTTCACTCCTTTAAAAAGAAAAAAACGCAAAGAGGCTCAACTGAAATGTACAATTTTGGAGTAGTTAAACTGTAGCTGAACAGTTCGCCCAGAAATCTGTCATTTCCCAGAGACCCATATTTGTTAAACAAACTGATTTCTATTAGCGCACATCTATTATAGGATCTATTCCGCCCCCTGCTGGCTGTAAGACAAATCGAATTTGGAATAAAATTAAAAATTCAAAATCTAATGAATAGTCTGCGCACTTTAACAAATATAATGTCCTTACATTTTAAAGACTTATAACTAATAAAATTACACAGTGTAACATATTTTAAAATAATAATAATATAAAAAAAAGAAAATAACTAATAAAATAAAACAAACTCTAACCCAGTCAGAGCATCAAAACAGAGAAGCACATTAATACAGAAGTAAATTTAACAATATCTTCAATAAGAATTCGAATTCTGTAGAGCTGTAGACATCTCTGTTTGGAAGTCAGGACCAGAAATCTCTGGTATTTTAAAGTCCATCTCTGTGGCTGACTTTACTATTGCTTAGAAAATAGTTATAAACCTTCACAGTGGCAAGGCTGCAAGGGTGTGATGTGATTCAGCCAACAGGGCTGTGTTGTTGATGCCTCCTTGGAGACATGGAGATCTGGGGCAGTGCTTTTGGACTGGTAAACCAAAACCATGGTGCCTATTTTAAAAATCAGAGGGTGTGTTCTGAAATGAATCATACTCTTCAGCCTCACAGCAAAAGTCTATGACAGAGTTTTGGAGAGAAGACTATTGTAATTAATTAAATCGAAATCAGCAGGAGACTCAAACTTCTTACTCTATCGAACGCCGAATTCGAACCTCCTGTTCGAGCTGCCTCTTATCGGTCCACAGAATTATGTCATTCTCCGCGTTTCATATATATAGTAGTGGATCAGCACAGGGGCTTCAGAGCACTCTCATTATTCTCTCCTGCTTTATTCTATCCTGTATTCACCATCTTTCTGTAATAAACCTTTTTACCTTCAGAGGACGAGTCTGCGAGTGTTGTCTAATTTCCACGACACTTTGACGTCCCTGGCTGGGCTGCGCGAGTCTTTTCAGCTTTTCTGGACAACAACTAAACCGGAGGACGTCTGAAGAAAAGTTTCACCCTGAAGACCGTTTGTCCTTTAGTGTGCAGAGACCGATCCAGCCTTACTGACTGCTGGGAATCATCTAGAATTTAGAATTCTATGACGTCATTGTCTAGCGCTGTCTCTATGGAAGGGAGTCATAAAATCAGACTTTTGTGTTTCGCTCCCCTACACTACTGTGAAAATCATCACTTGTGTGTAGATCAGAAACGCGAGTTTATGATATAAACGTGTGTAGATCAGAACTTTTTTAATTACTGTGAAAATACTCATCTGTTTTAATTAATAATGAATGAATGAATGAGAGAACATTACAAAGAGAACAGATATGAAGACATGGGGATGACCCTGAGAAATTCTGGAAAGCTTTATTTTGGTCTCCGTGTTCGTTAATAACAGCAGATAACCAAGTTCTCAGAATTTTTACTGTCAGGGACTCATGTACATAACGTCAATGTGAACAAATGAATTTATTATTTGTATTAATGACAATTTCTGCAGAAAACACCACAAACTAACATCCCTGCCACCATCAGCTCTCCCACTGTGTCAGACCAAAAACAGCCCTGGGTGCACATAGTTTAGATTAGGCATATAACTGGATACAGATATATTTATATTAGGATCAGCGTTTTCACAGAGATCACTGGAACCTACACAGGTACACATCATGCAACATGGAACTAGGTGGCCATTTTGCTTCCCTAGCTACATACCTAATGCTCCTGTCGCTCAAAATATTTCATTTAATTTCCTTAAATTCGCTCAATTTGATAAAGCACAAGCGACATACTTATAAAAATGTACTGCATTACACTCATTCACCCCCAGGGGACAGTTTACCTGCATAAACTATAGCAGTAAGATGGGTGTTGAGGTACAGTAATGTACATCACTCAGGATCGGTGGTTTGGAATTCACCATGTCACTAACTATTGATGTTTTAATTTGTCATGAGATTAAAAAAAAAAATTGAAAAAGCAAATTTAGCTCCAACTTCTCCTCGGTTGTGATATCCTTTAATTGATTTAACGGCAGCCATCTGTAACCTACACCTTTCTTCAGATCATATCTGAATCTCAGAGCTCTGAGTCGTAATAACTTTCAGAAGCCTGAAGAATCTGAACTTGTGTAGTCCACCTGGTCGATGGGAACGTCTATGTACACCACAGATTGGCATATTTACTGTTTAAACTCTACACAAGATTGCGCTGTTTGCACAGAGGTGTGAAGGGAATAAAAATGGCCGACAGCAACAACCCAAATGTCTCTTGGACTAAAACAATTTATTAGTAATGAAATATTTCTGAGCTGTACATACACATTTATTAAGCAGTTATTAGACTCTGTAAAAAGTTTAACCAAAACATTATTACCATATTACAAATGATTATATTTACAGACATAAAACACAATAAATACAGACTTTATAGAGAGTTTGGGCATTTCACTTCACTTATTTCAGAAATCAGTAGAACCTCAGTAGATACGTCACTGAGAATACGTTCAGATCTTACACTTTCGTTTCCTTTATATGTGTAACTGATGCTCCTAGGCCGAGTCGAAATGCAGCGTTTTAATGTTTAGTGTTTTTATTGATTTTAATATTAACATTTATTTCACAGTTGAGAATCAATGAGGAAATGTGCATGGAGTTTTATTTACTGACAAATTACTGACCATAAAAAGCCTCATATCCTAATTTGGTTGGATGACACAACCTCACAGTTGTTCCTGATTTCAAGATACAATCATAGTAGAGCCCGAATCCAGCGTGTAGAGGCTGAGTGAATGTGGTGTGGACTCTGTGGAGGAGCTTCATCGTGTCAGAGACGCTGTAGAAGGACAGAGTTGCTGCACTGTGATCCACATACACTCATTTTACAATATCTTTATAACCAGCAACAGTTAACGGGTAGCCATGATGAGCCGGAGGGGTGGGTCGTGGGTTTTTAAAAAAAATATTTTTAACTTTGTTTTCCTTTGTATGAAAAGAAAAAAAAATTCCTGTGAATGTTTACTGCTGTTGCTCAATTTGTTTTTATTTTTGGGAAAGGGAGGGGAGGACAGAACAGAAAAGGCGATTTAGAAATGTTTAGCAGAAAGGTTTAGCAGAAATGGTCATTAGAAATGTTCAGCAGAAATGTTCAATAAAAATGAAAGTATAAAATCTATCCATATCTTTATGACCAATGAGTGTGTGCTGACTAATTACAGAAACGGTTTAGTCCACCCCACTTTCGCTTAAGCTGTTGTTTCATTTTTAGTATCACTTTCGGCCTTCTATGTTCTCTATGCTTATTTAAACTCCTAACACACCGGCGACCTGGAGCTGTGAGGCAGCAGTGTTTCCACTGCTCTGCCATGCGGTCTTAAATACATACATTTTTTTAGTATATTCCAAGTGTGTGTGAGTAAATGAGACAAAGAAAGACCTTAAACATTGGTATAGTCTATTAGAGAGGCTATATTTAAACACATTTACACAAGATTTACAGATGCAGAGTCCTCCTGCTGTCCCACAGGACAGTATGGCACACCTGTTTAGTGTGGCAGACCCATTTTTACTTTACCCCTCATGCATCCTCTCCGTATAGTTGCATTTTTGTTTGTATGTCTGGCTGGCATACACAAAACAACTGTTCACATAACCAAAATGTATCGATATAATTATGAATATAAGTTCCAAAATGATTCAGCTATTATTCTTATATAACTTATTCAATGGCACCTGCTGAGGACATAAGACCAGAATTATTGGTATGATTATTATTAAAAGGTCAGTGTCAAGATATTGGGTGCATGTGACAAAAATAGAAAAATATCATTTATATTTCGCATATATATCCTTTTATGCTATCGGGCTAGTTATTAGGAACACCTGTACTCATGCCATCTGCTTTTCCCGTAGCATCATCACAATGCATAAAATCATGCAAATACAGGTCAAGAGATTCAGTTTATGTTCACATGAAACACCAGAATGAGGAAAAATTGTGATCACGGCAATGATCGAAGGCTGGTAAAGATTGGAAAAAGACCCGGTGATGTTTTTCCAATCTTAAACTGTCCCGTTGAAGTGAAGCTGTGCCCAATGTAACCTCAGATTCCTGTTTTTGGCTGATAGGAGTGGACCTCTTCTGAGGTCTAAGATGCTTTTCTTCTCACCACAGTTGTAAAGAGTGCTTACTTGAGTTACTATAGCCTTCCTGTCAGTTCAAACTTGTTTGCCCATTCTCCTTTGACCTCTCTCATCAACATGTTTCTGCATGCAAAACTGTGAGCGGTTTTCGTTGGTGACCACAGTAAGCAGTGGTCACCAATCCTCTTCTTTGAGATCTACCTTCCTGAAGGTTTCATCTCCAACCAAAATCTAACACGCCTGTTTTAGTTGATCAAGAATTTCTCAAGGCAATGAATGGAGCAATGGTTGGAGCTAAAGTTTTCAGGAAGGTAGATCTCTAGGAACAGGGTTGGTGATCTCTGCTCTAGAGTGAGTGAAAAATCCCAGGAGAGCAGTAGTTTTTGAAATATTTGAACAACCTGTCTGGCACCAACAACCATCTTACTGTCAAAGCATTTTTTTCCCCTCATTCTGAGGTTCTTAGCCTGTATCTGCATATTTTTATGGAGTGAGCTGCTTGCCACATGATCGGCTTGTTTGTATAATCGCATTAATGAGAAAGTGTACATCTGTTCCTAATAAGGTGGATGGTGAGTGTCTATTCAAGGTGCAAACTGTGTCCTCATGCATAAGCATTGATTATTAGCTGTACAGCACTAAATAATAAGAGATCTTTCCATATAAGGGGCTGCATTCACAAGCTAGTCCTGTTAAAATCACTTTGTTGAAGTGGTGCTCTGCATCTAAGAGACATGCAAATCTAACTGCTGGCCTGAGCGAACTCTTCCTCTGACTATGGGCTAAATAGGAGGCCTATGGTGCAGAATTTTTTTTCTTCAAAATCACAGGATCTTCAACATGCCACATACAGCGATACATTATACAAATATAAACTTTAGGCACTGCATGCTTTCTTTCAATCTCCTTTGCATTATTAATGCCTACCTATTTCTTCACAGGGCTAGAGAAGATTGTTAGTGTGGTCTTCGTGGTGAGTTCTAAACTGCATGCATGAATTAGATGAAGGGACCGTTTGAGGAAATGAAGCTAAACATGGAAACATGCCTGAAATCCTGCTCACTTTATCTGTTCCATAACATCAAGCTTTTAACGCTGGATGGAATGTCTGATTATTCCCTACTGGCCCACAAAATCAATAATTAGCAGCTCTCAGCACATACAAATGTGTGTACATGTATATACACTCAAGGGATGCAAGTATGCATTCAAGCTTATCCACACACACACACAATATGCATGGCTTTTTATTTTTGGAAAGAAATTTATTTTCTACTATCCTAGCTGGCACAGGCTTTCCAGTTAACAGTCTTTTTAAATATCATTGGGCAATGGCAAACTCTCTGTAGTGCTAAGCCCTGGCAAACAGTAGCACAAAAGATTAAGATTATTAAAACATATTTTATTGTTATCAACACAAATTTGGTGCATTTAATTAAGTACACGAAACATTGATTGCATCTTACCCATCACAGATCACATACAAAAAATAAATAAAATTTGTCCACAGTTAAATTGAATTAGTGCAGCAAGCCATTTTCCAATTTCATCCTTGGTGATGAAACATACAAACTTCCATGAATTTTCTATACTGCTTATCCTACACAGGGTCCCGAGGAACCAGGAGCCTATCCCAGGTGACTTGGGGCACAAGGCAGGGGACACCCTGGATGAGGTAATAAGCCATCGCAGGGCACAAACAAACACACGTTCACACAACACGGACAATTTGAAAATGCTCATCAGCCTACAACGCATGGATGGGGCGAGGGGGCGAATCAAACCCCCAACCCCTGAGGTGTGAAGCAAACATGCTAACCACAAAGCCACTGTGCCTCCCATATACAAACCTATTCACTGTATAACCACTGAACCTTTTGAACTGCTGTGATAGATTGGCACCCTGTCCAGGGTGCACCCTGCCTTGTGCCCGATGTTCCATGGGATAGGCTCCAGGTTTCCCCATGACCCTGAAAAGGAGCAAGCGGTATAGAAGATGGATGGATGAACCTTTTGAACTGACTGTACGCCTATCCCTCACAGCCTCGTTCTCAATTGCAGTTGCAATTGAAGGTGTGAAATCTGGTAATTCAAGGAGACCACAGGTCCGCGTTTCTGTCTCACGCTCCCCTATCGTCTGCACACAAACACTTCCACTTCAGCACAGGGGTCACGAAATTCATCTCTTACTTGCTATTAATTCCAATAAAATACAAAAATGACTAATTTAAAACACACACACAATAGAAAAAATAAAAATAAAAAACCACATGTACGTTACAGTAGTAAACATGACTGAATTTACTAGTAGGAACCTATAGACTTGCTTTGTTTAAGGTTTCTAGTTGGTTCTCCAGCACCCAAGTCTTGGCCTCTGATTGGTTGAGGGAATCTCGGAGGCTTTGTAGCTGAGGCTGAGCTGAGGTCTGTTGAGCCTCCTGGTCTTGGACTGGAGCAGAAGCAGCAGCCGCCGCAACCATCTATACCCCCCCCCAAAAAAAAAAAAAAAAAAAAAGATATATAATACATTTTTTAACATGATAGCATCTTAGCTGAACCACGCAAACTGATCCATTCATAGCTTCTTAGGATGGTTTGTACCAGGACTTATTCATCAACGCTTACAGGTCGTAACTTATATAATGGGTCACACAATATGGACTCTTACAGAGTGGCCCAAAAATAAAATAAAATCATGCACACTCGCCTTCTCATGCTCAACTTTTAGCTCCTTATACTGCGTTTTGTAGCGGCGCCCAAGCTTCTTGACCTGCGTGATGGTCTTTAGTTTCTCCTGAACGTCCAGGGTCTTGGCCTCTAGCTCTTTCTTCTCTTGTCCTTGTCTGCTAACACCTTGCTGAGGTTGTCCTGCACATTCTGCCATGATTCCTTACTTATTTAATTATTATTTTTTGACCCGGAAGGTTGATGACGTCATGACGTGATTACATTATTACGCCGGCATTACGATGAAGACTCAAGCATAAATAATGGTGTAAAAGTAGAAGTGATCTAAAAATGCCAAAGCGAAAAGCTAATCATGTTCCAGCTAAAGTTACACCTACAGTGAACACAGGTACATCTAAAACAGTGGAAAAAATGAATACATACACAGTTACACAGGCGAGAGCAAGGATTCTAGATAGTGACAGCAGTGAAAGTTCAGGCGATGTTGAAACCGAAACTGATAGTGACCCAAACTATCCTGATTCAGACCCTGATCCGTCTTCATCTTCACCAACCAGTGCGACTGACACTGCAGGGGTTTGGAGTCATAACCTGACAATTTCTGTGCATTTGTGAAAACACTAGCTGCTGGTCTGATTAACACCAGAAACTTGACTTTTGGTGCTAAAATGCATTTATTTATTACTTACTTGAATTCATTCAAAGGTATTGGCCACGCTGATGCTCGTATGGTACTTCGAAATGAGTAGAAGGATTTTCGCGAGCGTCTTTTCGTAATTTCTCTAGTTAAGAATTGTGCTCCAAGTTTAGTAAAAACACTGAACTGCTTCATTTTCAAAGTAATATTACACAAATACATTATAATAAGTTGTTTCAAGGTCTAAAAATGTTCAAATGAAAATGCTGATTTTGGCCCAGGAACTCAGGGTTGGCGTGCTGTTTCTCTGATATAGGATTATAGGGGACATAATACTGTAGGAACTTAAGGGTAAGAGGGTTAATTGACTGAAAATAAAAGCAATGAGAAATACTGTTGGTTAATTGATGCACACAGAATATTTATTTTTAAATATCTTAAACAATAAAGAGTCCTACTTAAAAGTAGATCAACACAAGCATGCTCCATATTAGGAAAAAGGCTAATAGCCTTCTAAGGGGATAGCGAAATATGCTTAATGTCAAATTGAGATTAAATGCAACCCATAATAATTAAAAAAAAAACCTCATTTTATTTATATTTTATGAAGTTATTATAATATCTATATTTTATATTCAATTATTTATTTATAACTAACCACATGTTCCGTCTTTATATTTTGTTAGTTTTCTGTTTATCAGTTCCTTTTAGATCGGTTCCGCAGTACGGTGTTGCCACGTCTGCTGATGATATGTTTCTGGGGGGTATTAAATCAAAACATGGAAACTGGTACTGACTTTTCTAGTGATATCTGGCAACCTTAAGTTTAAATGAAGTGAATACGCTGTGTATTTGAGTTAGTGAAGAGCGTGATGGAGAGCAGCAGCGTACTCATTCTGAACAGTTGCTACTCTTGATTAGAATTGGCGAGGAATTTAATAAAGAAGTTTAAATTAAACCCACCTTGTAGCGTTAACAATTATTACTTTACTCTGCCCGATGCTGTGTCTACACGAGCAGGCCGCAGTCTCAGATCATTTTGCGTGATTAGTAAAAGATGGCGGCTGTGAGATCGGAGAATTGACAAAGAAATGATGTTCAGAGTTACTCTGGTCATCATAATGGCTTCTCTGCAGTATTTACACACATGTTCGGTTGACTGAGGACACGAAAAGCAGTGTGAAAGTAACTGTTGCACGGTGTAGATACATTTTGGACTTCCTGCAGTTTTTATTCCACCAGTCGCACAAAGTATTTCAGTCGCAAATGCGAGTGAAATTGTCGCACTGTAGAGCCCTGAGTTTATCTGCAAAGTTTTTTCCCCGTTCGGCGTGATGTTTAATGTCCCCGACAACCTCGGTAGTGACATTTAGCATCGTGCTAGTGTCATGATTTCCCCCCGTGCAAGCGCTGGAGCTCACAGAGAAACTGGCAGCTCGAGCGCTAAAATGTTAACTGCATTTTGGCACTACAAAATGACATCAGCTCTGCGTCGCCCCATGTGATTGGCTTTAAGTGTAGGAAGCGCTTGATTTGAGTGGAGAAAACAGCAGACTTTTCAGTGAGCTGAGGACGAACTTTAAATGTCAATATCGCAGACGATCATGTTCAATTAACCGTCGGCAGTCAAAATTGTAATCGCGATCGATATCCGATTAATTGTGCAGCCCTACTATTAAATGAGCTGGTACGTTTCGGACCATGAGCGCTTCCTTTCCTGCTCCATGCTCTTTGGGTTTCATGTTGAGGGTTAACAGTAACGGATTCCAAATGTAAACACCACACTTGAAATCTAGACATTTTATCTGAGCAGACAACTTTCCAATTACTTTTGGTCCCTTAAACACAAAAACAAAACAAGGGAAAGTACGTCCAATATTATACCTACATCTTTATCGATGTACCAGAGAGGAAACTTAAACCAGTAGCAGGTCGGGGTACTGACCTGAGTGCGTGCTTTCCAGCGCTTGATTTCCTCTTCCAGAGGTTTTTTCTCAGCCTGCAGCATGCCGCTCTTCTCGCTCTGCTGCGGCGTTGGACTCCTGAATGGGCGGCGTCCATCTGTAGCTTGCTCACCTGGGAAAAACGAGTACGAAACATGTACATTACCTCATGGTGCTGTATACCCTACCTGATCAGTTAACACAAAACACCCAAGAACAGTCCAGAACAGCTCATAAGGGAAATTTGTACTTCATAACCCCTAGTTACGTGGAAAAACATCAACTGCTCAGTTTTCTTTTACCCTGGCTTGAGCCTGCTGCAGATCCTGCTCCAGTCTTTCCTTCTCGTCTCGCAGCATCTTATTGGTCTCCACCAGCACATTCATGGTCTCGGTCTTCATCAGTTCATCGTGTTGGGACAAGGTCTTCGCGGTCACCTTCAAAAGGAGTAAAAGCTGCAAGTCAAACAGGTCTACAGAAGAGTGCGAAGCTCTAATGGTTCGTTTTGGTTCCGAGTCGCTGTACCTGCATCCTCTCTCTCTCTCTCTCAGCACTGAGGGCATCCTGGACCTCCTTCAGCTCCCGCTCCAGGTGCTCCACTCGCAGCCTGTGCCCCCCCCCCCCCCCCCCCCCCACCCCCCCCCCCCCCCCCACCTCCCCCACCCCCCACCCCCCAAACCCCCACCCCCCCCCCCCCCGCCAAAACCACCAAAAAAAAAACAAAAAAAAAAAAAAAAAAAACACAACCCCACAAAAAAAAAAAAAAAAAAAAAAAACACAAAACAAAAACAAACCCCCCCCCCCGCCAGCCCAGGCCAGCCCAAAGAAGGCCCCCGCGGGGGCCCGCCCCCCCCGCACCCCTCCCCCCGGGCGCCCCCCGCGGGCCAAAAAAAAAAAACCCCCCCCGCCCCCGCCGCGCCCCCCCCTTTCTTCCCCCTCCCTCCCCCCGCCCCCCCCCCCCCTCCTCCTGCTTCTTCCACCCGCCAACACCCCACATTTTTTTTTTTTTTGTTCTGGGGGAAACAAAAAAGAAAAACCCGGCACGGCATTTTTAAAAGAAATGACTAATAGAATGGTATTAAAAGACAAGTGAGTAGTACGGTCCTATATACAGTATATATAAACTATGTCAGGTAACTAAACAGTTGGGAATCAATGAGGAAATGTGCATGGAGTTTTATTTACTGACAAATTACTGACCATAAAACACCTCAAATCCTAATTCATCAAATCATGTGTTGCAGTGATCCTGCAACACATGATTTCCCAAGAGATCTTACCATCACCTCTTGGGAGAGGGTGAAGGGGGCCACATGTGTTCGCAGTGATCTTGTACTCAATCACCACTCAAACACCACCACCGTGGCTAGAAACCCTTTTGACATGAACAAAACCATGTTTGGGAAATTGAGGAAATCAAATAACTGAAAACCATGACAAGCATTCTGGCTCGGTCAGCTGATGGAGGACAACATTCCCCAGCCTACTTAGTTTCCACAAGACAGACAGGAACTCTTTCTTGGTGGCCTCTAGCACAGCCAAACACTGCATGTGGAAAACACCACCTCAGTAAGAAGCTGAAAATAAGTGAAGGAGATTGTCACCTGGGACTCACAAAGGGAGAAGGTTTAAAAGCAACTCAACATCCAGTCATAAACTCACACTCAGCAGGAGAATGCAAAATAATATCCAGAACAAATCACACGGTAAGGAAAGGACAAAATAGCAATCATCAGAAATTACAGCAAAACAGGAACACTAGGAAAGAGGCAAAAAGAACTCACAGGCAAACACCAACTAAACTACATTAAACACTTCACACCACAGTTCAAGTTCACATGGTTTATGTAGCATAAGACCAGGAAACAATCAGGATAAATGAAACAGATGTTTTAAAAGTCAGGAAAAGGTGCTCTCTAGTGGTGTGAATGGGACTTGTCCAGACAAGATGTGAAGGGCATTGCAAACATGTTAAATAGAGGAGTCATTATATTGCCTAATTGCAGCCTGTGATCATAAACATAGATATAAAAATAATAATCATTAAAAAAATATATATATATACACTGACCTCTCATCACTTATTTACAGACTTACTTTGATGGAGCTGCTGTACATGGACAAGGAAAGAAGGAAAAAAATAACTCCTGCATCTTACAAAAGTAATCAAAGCAGAGATTTGTGCAGCCAACATGGAACTTCAAGAACATTGCCTTCCCCAAAGTAAATATCAGCGCATGATTCCAAGTCTCTTACAGTACAACATAGTTCATCAATATCTACTACACACTGATGAACTTTTAATGCTTTTCAGAAGGTTTTGGAGCACCTGCTTGCTGAATCGAGCCTGCAAGAGCTTGTTGAAACACTCCAGAGATCATTCATGCTGGAGAACAGGAGGCTCAGCTGCTGGGCTCCAGAAAATACAGGAACCTAGCAATATTCTCCACCTGGAACAAAAAAAACATTGATGCATTTAATCTAAAATCATGTTGTGGTCTACACAAAACATTGGCTATGTTTCTATAGACAGTTTACACTGGTAATATTCTTAGCTGAATCAGTGCACATTTACACAAAACATCTTAAAACTCATTTTTAAAATCTTGCTTTCAACAAACTTTTATAGCTGTTAATCTCTGTAACATGTAGCAACAAGAAGGAATCAAAGGGAAAAACTAATTAGGACCTAAACAGAACCATCTGGATACAATCAGGGTAACAACCCAAGGGGCAGGGACAAGAGCAGGAAGTGACATAAACACGTCACAATAAGAGCATAGGCTCATCACACAGTACAGATAAATGCTCCGTGCCCTAAGGGGGATTCCTGACAGTAGCTCTTAACTCTACCTGTCCTAAGTGTCGTTTGATTCACTGGAGTTTCATTTACTTTTTATTTACTCATTTGTCTTTATTTGTAAGTCAGACGAGGGGATCATAGGGCATATGCGTGTTACGAGGACGGACGGTCTTATCGAGTGCTTCTTGTACTAGCCCCAGTTCAACAACATTCCCTCACTGAAGTCATCTGCATCCTATACACTGGGCTGAAACAGAAGAAAACACACTCACCGTCCACTTTAAAAACGAACCCCTGAACACCTGCACATTAATGCAGTTCTCCAATCAGCCAATCATGTGGCAGCAGGAAAATGCATAATCATACAGATACAGGTCAAGGGGTTCAGTTCATGTTCAAACTTCAGGATGGGGAAAAAGTGTGATTTCTGTGACTTTAACTATGACATGGTTGTTGGTGTCTGACGTGCTGGTTTGGGTATTTCAGAAACTGCTGATCTCGTGGGATTTTCACACACAACAGTCTCTAGACTTTACACTGAATGAAGAGAGAAACAGAAAACATCCTGTGAGCAGAGGGTCTGCAGGCTGAAACACCTTGTTGATGAGAGATCATGAGAATGATCAGACTGGTCTGAGCTGACAGGAAGTCTGTAGTGACGCAAAATCACTCTTTACAACCACGGTGAACAGAAGAGCATTTCAGAACACACAGGGCATTGAACCTTGAGGTGGATGAGTTACAACAGCAGAAGACCACGTCGGGTTCCTCTCCTGTCAGTCAAGAACAGACGTCTGAAGCTATCATAAGCACAGACTCACAAACTGGACAGCTGAAGACTGGAAAAAGACCATCTGTGACACACACACACATATATATATATATATATCTTGACCTGTCCAGTTTTGATGAACCAGTTCCCATGATAGGCCAGGAGCACGTAAACCTCACAAAAAGCTACTTTAACCTCAGTTTTACAGTTACAGGCCTGAGGAACTGTTGGTTCTTTGTTACTGCAGTGAACTTCAAACACACATGCACCATTTTACACTGAAACTGCAGTTCACCATTAGTTATGTTCATGAGAAGTCTAACGTTGACAGTTAGCTTCTCAAAACACTGATTGTGTATGTATATTAATTGATCTAAAGTCATTCCTGCTATGAGCTAATGTAAAAGTAGAAAGGGAGAACGGACATGTTGTTTAGACGTCACTCTGTAAATGGGGAAGGAAGTGTTTGAGAAGACTAGCCCAAGCTAGCAAAGGCAGCTAATGCAGCTTCACGGTTACATTGATCATACTGTCTACATGCCTGAAAAGAAAAGATTCCAAAGGCCTCCTATATACCAGTTCACCTAAAAGAGCCGTTTAGCACGCAGAGGAACTTTATGAAGTTCCCAAAATGCACCTCTGCAAGTAAAACAATAACAAAACATTTAAACGCGTAATTTGTAATTATTTATAGAAAATATTGATCAGTAAACGTCTTTTTGATCCTGTACAACTGTTTAAAAAATGTAAAGGTTTCTAAAAAAATTTATCTACCATCTTCGAAAAGTGTGGTCATTATCCGCTCCTTAAATTGCTCTTGTTTGATTAGATGTTTCGGTGCTTGATTAAGGCTGCGCAAAGTGGCCTCTCCTGAAATGTGCAAGAGCCACGCCTTACCAAGCATCCATGCCTTTTCTTATCTCTTTTGTTGTCTGTTTTTCCCACTTACATTTCACACTATTTTTTCTTATTATTTTCTTCTTATTATTTTCTTATTATTTTTATATAATGTATAACATATTATATATATATATAACAGTAATATCACACTTAGCAACTAGCATTAAAATAAAGTCTATTTATCGTGTTTATTTTCTGCAGTACAGTAAATTCTATAAGTTTATCTGAGATTTTGCCTTTTTATTGTTAGATTTGTCTATATTCTTCTTCTTTTTGTTTTTAATGACGGTTGGCAAACCAGTAAAGGTGCATTACCGCCACCTAACGGTATGGAGTGTGGGCAGTAGATTGGCAAAAATAAAATAATAATAACAATAATAATTACTTATAAAATTAAATAGAAATAAACCCCACTAATAACAATAATAGCAAAACAATACTGCATAAATAAAAGAAAATAAAGAGATAAATATATATTTTAGTTAAATGTTCTATAGATTACTAAATTCTCTCACTTATACCAGTACTTTTTAAATAGTTCATTAGGGGATGGTCCATTTCCCCAGTTGTGTTTCCCCAGCAAGTTCTCTAGTGTCATGTTTTGTTTTCCAATCTGCATCTCTAGCTCAGTTCTTTCCTCCTCATACCTTTTGCAGTCTAACAGAATGTGTTTCACTGTCTCTTGTGTACTGCAGTGTGTGCAGAGTCCAGTGGGGTGTTTTCCTATTCTGTTTAATGCTAGATTCAATCCAGCATGACCTATATAGGTGTCGTCCGTGTCAGCTGTGTCCCAGTATTCCTGCCATATTTTATGTGTGTGTTCCTTTATAATGGTTTTGATCTCTGGTTCTACTTAATGGTACTTGTATATCAACTGTTTCATGTTTTATAGATCTTTTTGCTAGTACAGCCACAATTTAATTCCCTTCTATCCCTACAACCCAGAAGAAGGAAACACTCAGCCCCTTAGCATGAAGTATGAGAAGCAGATAAAATATTTGGTAGACAATGTCTTGTCTGCTTGATTTTCCTAGATTCAACATAAAAAAACATAATAAAAAATTATAATTTTTTTTTATTTTTTTTAAAAAAATTTTTTTTTTTTTAAAAAATTTTAAATTATTTTTTTTTTTTTTTTTTTTTTTTTTTTTTTTTTTTTTTTTATAAAAAAATAAATAAATAATACTAGGAGTTAGATATTTTTTTCCTTTCCTTGTCCATGTACAGCAGCCCCATCAAAGTGAGTCAGTAAAGAAGTGATGAGAGGTCAGTATATATATTTTTTAATGATTATTATTTTTATATCTATGTTTATGATCACAAGCTGCAATTAGGCAATATAATGACTCCTCTACTTAACATGATTGCAATGCCCTTCACATCTTGTCTGGACAATTCCCATTCACAGCACTAGAGAGCACCTTTTCCTGAATTTTAAAACCTCTGCTTCCTTTACCCTGACTGTTTCCTGGTCTTATGCTACATAAACCATGTGAACTTGAACTGTGGTGTGAAGTGTTTAATGTAGTTTAGTTGGTGTTTGCCTGTGAATTGTCTTTGTCTCTTTCCTAGTGCTCCTGTTTTGCTGTAACTTCTGGTGACTGCTATTTTGTCCCTTCCTTGTGATTTGTTCTGGATATTATTTTGCATTCTCCTGCTGAGTGTGAGTTTATGACCTGGATGTTGAGTTGCTTTTAAACCTTCTCCCTTTGTGAGTCCCAGGTGACAATCTCCTTCTCTTATTTTCAGATTCTTACTGAGGTGGTGTTTTCCACATGCAGTGTTTGGCTGTGCTAGAGGCCACCAAGAAATACTTCCTGTCTGTCTTGTGGAAAATAAGTAGGTTGGGGAATGTTGTCCTCCATCAGCTGACCGAAGCCAGAATGCTTGTCATGGTTTTCAGGTATTTATTTGATTTCTGTTAACAACCTCAATTTCACAAACACCTTTTTCTTCATGTCAAAAAGGGTTTCTAGCCATGGTGGTTGTGTTTTGAGTGGTGATTGAGTACAAGATCACTGCAACACATGTGGCCCCCTTCACCCTCTCCCAAGAGGTGATGGTAAGACCTCGAATCAGCACTCCTTTTATAAAGTTGAAGTGTGACTAGGTCTTGTAGTACACTGATCAGTTTCTCTTCTTTTCAGTAGTTTGACTTGTTACACAGAGGTGAGTTCAGTTATGCTAGCACGAACGTAAGTATGATGGGGTTGACGAGTGGGAGGAGAGGTTCTTCCTTTTAGCGTGGGATGGTATCCATTCCTCGCAAGATGCTGCTCCCACTACTTTCAGCACAGCTCATGATCTCAGAACAGGTTTAGTTAATGGTTGCCAATCCTGCCTTAATGTTCTTCTGCGTTAGCAGTAAATGTCAACTTGCCACTCTTCCATGGATGCAATTTTTTCCCGTGTCTTTGATGGTGGAGTCATGAACCTTTTTATTGACACAAGAGAGGCCTGTAGTTCCTTTTGATGTGGTCCATGGTTCTTTTTGTGATCTCCTGAATGAATGTTTGCTGTACCCTTGGAGAAATTCTGGAAGGTCTGACACTTCTGGGAAGGTTCACTACTGTGCTGCGTTTTTCCATTTGGAGTCCTAGAGTCTTTGACCTACATCAGTCTGGGAAGGATTACATAACTAATTCCATCATCACCATCGTTTTTGGTTTCTTTCAATTTTGTCATAATGTGCTACTGGATAAGTGTTACGGTTCCCCTTTGAGACAACGTGCTCGAAAGCGCAAATACGAGAGCATGTGCTTTTCCCGAGTGACAGCTGGACACGTGGGTGTTTGTTTATGTTTCTGTCATGCCTTCACCCTCCCCCCACCCCCCCGGGTTCTGTCATTGGTTGTGCTGTCACGTGTGCGTTCAGCTGTTAGCGGTTACGAGGCTAATTATGCCGGCATATATACCGCTCACCTCCGAGCACACAACGCGGAGAATTACATAGTTACTTAGAATCAACTTAGTATTCCACGTTAAATGTTAGTCATAGTTCACTCTAGGTTATCCGCGCCCAGGTCCACGTCCTAGTTCACGTTTATGTTTATGTTCATGTGTTTGTTTGTTTCTCGACCCTGTTTTCGGTAACCTCGACCTTGTTCTCCGTCTTGACCTGTATATGCCTGTTTGCTGTTCGCCTGACCTTCGCTTGTTTCTGGATTACGATTGTGGATTACGTGTTGGAGTTGTCTGCCTCTCTTCAATAAAACTCTCTTTATTTTATGCGATTGCATCCGCCCCTTTATCTGCTCCGACACGGAGTTAATACAGAATTCTCCGCCTGAACCATGGATGCAGCTCGAAAACGGAGAGGACGCCGAACCCGGGAATCCATGCCACGTATCCCTGCTGTGGATTCTATTTGCTCTAAGCAAAGAACTTTTGAGGAATTGCCTGATGGGTATGATGGATCTTTTGGGGCTCCGGACTACTTTGTAGTGGACTGCCAATGTTACTTCTCCAGACTGTCTGACCCGAAGCCCACGGAAAGCCAGTTCATCCTGTTTATCATGTCTTGTTTTGTTGGCCTAGCTCGCACATGGGCACAGCGAGTAGCAGCCACGAGACCCTGGGTGCTGGAGGAGGTCAAGCAGTTTCTGGACTTATTTTTGGAGGAGTTCGGAGAACCAGGGCAGAACTATGACCTGGATGCAGTGCTGAGGGGAGTTATTTGGGCGCCTGGTGATGAGCCCCTATTCCACGTGCACTATGAGCGGGTGAGACGTCAAGAGGAGATGGACAAAACTCTCACGTCTAAGTTTCCAGACCAAGCTAAGTCTCCAGACCCTGCCATGTCTCAGACCCATGTCCCTGCCATGTCTCGGACCCATGTCCCTGTCCAGGTCAAACCACAGGTCCAAGTCATAGACACATCTCAGGTCCAAGTTCCTGCTAAATCTCAAGTCCATGACGTCACAGCCAGGTCTCAAATCCCGGTCACAGCCAGGTCTCATGTCCTGGTCAAGTCCCATGTTCCAGTCTCAGCCAAGTTCAAAGATCCAGTCCAAGCCAAGTTCAACGATCCAGTCCGAGCTCTAGCTCGAGGTCCAGCCTCAAGCTCCGGCCAAGGCTCAAGTCCAGCCTCAAGCTCCGGCCAAGGCTCAAGTCCAGCCTCAAGCTCCGGCCAAGGCTCAAGTCCAGCCTCAAGCTCCGGCCAAGGCTCAAGTCCAGCCTCAAGCTCCGGCCAAGGCTCAAGTCCAGCCTCAAGCTCCGGCCAAAGCTCAAGTCCAGCCTCAATCTCCGGCTCAAATCAAAGTCCAGTCTCAAGTCTCTCAGGTCCAAGTCCAGTCTCGAGTTCCTGACATCTCGTCCAAGCCTGCGGCTCTAGTCCTGCTCACGCCAGAGTCTGCTAAGGCAAGCCCAGAAATTTCTTTGGGGGGGTGCAGTGTGGACAGCAGAGCTCCAGCCTGAGACCTACAAGGAGGTCTCTATGGTGGAGCTCCTGCCAGCCAAGGAGGCTGTCCTGCTGTCTAGCCCTGCCGAGGAAGCCGTCCTGCTGCCTGGCACAGCTGAGGAAGCCGTCCTGCTGCCTGGCACAGCTGAGGAAGCCGTCCTGCTGCCTGACATAGCTGAGGAGGCTATCCTGCAGTCTTCAGGTGTAGCTGAGGTCGTCGCTCAGCCTCACTACTCTGCTGAGGTCGTCGCTCAGCCTCCACGTCCAGCTGAGGTCGTCGCTCAGCCTCCACGTCCAGCTGAGATTGTCGCTCAGCCTCCAGGTCCTGCAGAGGTCGTCGCTCAGCCTCCAGGTCCTGCAGAGGTCGTCGCTCAGCCTCCAAGTCCTGCTGAGGTCGTCGCTCAGCCTCCCTGCTCGGCCGGGGTCGTCGCTCAGCCTCCCTGCTCGGCCGGGGCCGTCGCTCAGCCTCCATGCTCGGCCGGGGTCGTCGCTCTGTTTCCCCGAGCCTCGCCGAGGACTTCGCTCTGTTTCCCCGAGCCTCGCCGAGGACTTCGCTCTGTTTCCCCGAGCCTCGCCGAGGACTTCGCTCTGTTTCCCCGAGCCTCGCCGAGGACTTCGCTCTGCTTCCCCGAGCCGCCAGGAACATTGTACGGTTTCCTGGCTTTCTATGGGACATTCATCCCAGGTGCCCGGGGCCACCAATGGACTGTTATGACTCGGGGCACTCCAGGAGAAGAGCTTTTGGGGGGGGATTCTGTCACGGTTCCCCTTTGAGACAACGTGCTCGAAAGCGCAAATACGAGAGCACGTGCTTTTCCCCAGTGACAGCTGGACACGTGGGTGTTTATGTTTCTGTCATGCCCCCCCACGGTTCTGTCATTGGTTGTGCTGTCACGTCTGTGCTCAGCTGTTAGCGTTTACGGGGCTAATTATGCCGGCATATATACCCCGCGCCTCCGAGCACACAATGCTTAGAATTACATAGTTACTTAGAATCAACTTAGTATTCCACGTTTAATGTTAGTCATAGTTCACTCTAGGTTATCCGCTCCCAGGTCCACGTCCTAGTTTACGTCCACGTTTATGTTCATGTTTGTTCATGTTTTTGTTTGTTTCTCGACCCTGTTTTCGGTAACCTCGACCTTGTTCTCCGTCTTGACCTGTATATGCCTGTTTGCTGTTCGCCTGACCTTCGCCTGTTTCTGGATTACGATTGTGGATTACGTGTTGGAGTTGTCTGCCTCTCTTCAACAAAACTCTCATTATTTTATGCGATTACATCCGCCCCTTTATCTGCTCCAACACGGAGTTATTACAATAAGACCTTCTTACTTTCTTGAGGATTAATACACATGCACACAGTGTACTTATACTCGCATCACACTCAGTGTTTTATAATACAATATTTTATTTATAATATTTTGCTTTTTTCTGGATTTCTTCTTGTTATTATTTCTCTCACTGTTCAAATAAATCTACCAATAAAATTATAGACTGATCATTTCTTTGTCAGTGGGCAAACGTACAAAAGCAGGAGATCAAATACTTCTTTTCCTCACTGTATGACAATATTGATATTATGAACAAAAACTTCAGTGCATGTAAACATGTAGATGAACAGTAAAAAGGGTGACTTCAGTTGTTTATTTTTTTTCAGTTGCAAACATACAACTGTGTATCATCAGCATAACAGTGGAACCTAAATCCATGTTTATGAATAATTTGACTTAGAGGTAGCATGTAAAAAGTAGTGGGCCTAAAACAGAACTTTTTTAACCAGCCCTATGCTGTTGGAAAAAGTTTTGTGTTGATTTGATTGAACATGGTTTACAATAATCAGACCTGGTTAAGTCTAGTCCAGCTAAATCCAATTATGAATACAGTTTCATAGATTTGGGGAATTAGTAACCATGGGGACATGCATTTTCATACAGGCCCAGTTGGTAGTGTATAACTATTTTATTTTTATTAATTTTTTGCGCTTCAATAATATCATTTTAAGATCTGTATTTAGTGTTTACTCAGCTTCCATTTGTTTTATCTTTATGATTTAGTTTTAATTTCTGAAACAATTCAGTATGAGACACTAAATCAGGATGGGGCAAATACTTTCACACAGCACTGTCTGTAGAAAACTATACCCACAGCAGTAGAGCAGTTAGGATCTTTTTACTTCTTGCCAACAGGCTGAACTAATTTTTTGGCAACTTCATCTCGAAATCAACTGCGCTAGATCCCGTATTCATGTATGTTCATTGTGAGCCTATAAAAGTAAACTTGGGTATCTACACCATCGGAAGATTTCCCCCTCCGCAATGTTCCTGAGCTAGGACGGCCAAAACAGTATTGCTTTTTGTGGTGTTAGTGTCGGTTTATATTCCTCATTTCAAATGGAAGTATGCTGATGCCATGTTGAATGCTATTGGTTGAATAGCATAATAATTAGTAGCATAATAAGTGTATTACTAATCATGGCTTAAGCATCAAAGCCTGAGTTGACAGCTGCTGTAATGGTTTGTGGTAGTGAAACAGGGAGCTCATTTTGCAGATGAAGCTCTCTGTTTACTGCTCAATCCTCCCTATCCTCATCTATGATCATGAGATGTTGGTAGTGACTGAAAGGTCACAAGTACAGTGCCCTCCTATATAATATTGGCACCCTTGGTACATATGAGCAAAGAAGGCTGTGAAAAATTGTCTTTATTGTTTAAAATGTTGATCTTTTGTTAAAAAACGAAAATACTCTGCACTCATGGATATCAAACAACTGCCAACACAACACAGGTTTATAAAATTTTTTTTAAAGGTAGGTGTTAAAATTATTGGCACCTCTATGAATTAATAAGAAAAATGTATTTGAAGTATATTCCCATTGATCTAAAAAATATTTTTTTAGAACACCTGTAGGACTAGGAACAGGAAATTGTTCAACCATGACTTTCTGTTTCACCCCACACATGATATTAATAAATATGATGGTACCACATAGGCCTAATTCACTTAGTCATTCATAACAATGGGTAAGACCAAGGAATATAGCTGTGATGTGCGGCAAAAGGTTGTTGAGCTTCACAAAATGGGAAGTGGCTATAAGAAAATAGCACAAGCATTGAAAATGTCCATTTCCACCATCAGGGCACAATTAAGAAGTTCCAGTCAACTGGAAATGTTATTAATAAACCTGGAATTGGACGTGTGTCTATATTGTCTCAATGTACTGTGAAGAGGATCGTTGAGGTGGCCAAAAATCTCCAAGGAAGTGTGAGGGAAATATTTTTTTGTAACAGCTCTTTTCACTCTCATGTTCATCAGTGAATAATGCCGCTTGCAGTCATGTCATGGAGATGAGTACAGAAAATTATTTCCTCTTTCATTGACAAATATTTTATTGTCTTCAGTAATGTCTGCACATCTACTAAGACGTTGAATACACCAAACTAGCTCAAACCTCCCAGAACTCTCTTTTCGAAATGTCTCGCTCTCCTTATCTTAAAACTTATATAGGGCATGTGAGAGAGGAGTGCTTCAGAGTGCTCTCATCTTTTATCCTGTATTCATCTCTCTCTCTAATAAAACTTATACACCTGAGAGGACGAGTCTACTGCAGTTTGTCTAAATTTCTACCATAGAACACCACTGGAGAATAGCAGAAGTTAGTTGCGTCTTGGGGTCAGAAATGTTCCCAAAACTACAATCCGAAGTCTCTTACGTCACAAGTTGTTTGGAAGGGGTTCAAGAAAAAATCCTCTACTCTCATTCAAAACAAACTGAAGGACAATGATCCAAAACATACATCAAAATCAACACAAAAATGGTTTACTGACCACTAAATCAAGGTCCTGCCATGGCCATCCCAGTCCCCTGACCTGAAACCCATAGAAAACCTGTGGAGTGAACTGAAGAGCAGAGTCCACCAGCATGGACCTCAAAATTTGAAGGATCTGGACAGATTCTGTTTGGAGGAATGGTCTCAGATCCCTTGCCCTGTATTCTCCAACCTCATCAGGCATTCTAGGAGAAGCCTCAAAACTGTTATCTTGTCAAAGAGAGGTAGCACAAAGTATTGACTAAAAGGGTGCCAATAATTGTTGCACACCTATATTTAACAAAAACGGTGGAAATGAGGTTCCTCAACAGGGTTTCTGTCGCTCCATGATATCATATCTCTGTCTGCAAAACTTTTGAGAAACCCCTGCATCATCTAATGCGTAATGGCTCAGTGATAACAGAGTTTGTATTTACTCGTTCGTATTAACAAATTTGGTTTGTTATGTTTAGTTAGTAGTTAATTGAAGTAGCCTCTTTATACTGAAGTGGAGTGATATAAATAGTGCACATCTTTAAAACC
This sequence comes from Ameiurus melas, assembly GCA_012411365.1. Taxonomy (NCBI): domain Eukaryota; kingdom Metazoa; phylum Chordata; class Actinopteri; order Siluriformes; family Ictaluridae; genus Ameiurus; species Ameiurus melas. The sequence continues at coordinate 8,623,016 of CM022753.1, read as the reverse complement.
TGGTTGGAAACAAAATGGACAGGACTTTTAAAGCGTCATTAGAGGTCTGGAGTATTGTTTTGGCATTGTGTATGTGCAAAGAGGCTCAGCAGGTGGTAATGCAGGCACGCACATTTACATCAAAGTGAGTTAAAAGAAAAAACCCAGAGCATGAATGCCGAATGGTAACCCACAACAAATGATGCGTCTTTGTCCTGGGATCATTATTTGTTTATATAGCAGTTCAATGATCTTAATGGCAATTCTCTTCACATGTTTAGAGATCCACCACAAAACAGGTGTGTTTGCACATGTGAGTGTATATTACAGAAAGTAGGAGTGTAATAATCTGTTTCAGATTTACAAAAGGACAATTGAACACTTTTACCTTTTTTTTTATTTATCATTCGTCACCACGGTTGTGAGAGGGCACAAGCGTGGGAGTGGATGACGAGAGAACATTAACAATCCGTGAATGTCTAGATAGCTCGAGTCAAAGAAACAGGCAAAGGTCAGGCGATTGGGTTCGATGAACAAACAGGACAAAACAGAGATGTAGTCGAAAAGCGCCGTGGCAGAGGGCGGTCTAGATATACGGGAAATAACAACAATGTAGAAGTGCTTGGTATCGCGCGAGGAAGAGAGGTTGCTAAGTGTATACTTCACGACGTGTCCAAGGGGAGTGATTCCTTAAATACTAGCGGGTGATTGGGTGTGTGTCGTCGTATGGGTGTGTGATTGGTAACAGGTGTCTGAGATCAGAACTTTGAGCACATGCGTTGCGTTGACGTGTTGTATTCTGGGATCTGGAGTCCTGATCTGACGGAGCTGAGCGCATGCGTGTGCGAGTGCGCGCATTGTATTCTGGGATCTGGAGTCCTGATCGGCGGGAGCTGTGACACATTCTGTTCAGGTGAATAGGATATTTGTTATACAATAATAATAATAATAATAATAATAGCAAATTGCTCCATGTTAATTAGAGTTTAATGGGCTATTTTGATTCAAATGTAACATTAGGGTTAAAAGTAAAAATTGTTTGTAGCTTAGACAAATGTAGTCTAAACATGGCATACAGTGATAACAGGTTTTCTGTCTGTCTGATTATGGGCTAGAACACGGGTTCCCAAACTTTTCCAGGGCAAGGCCCCCCAAATGGCATTACCACGTGATTGAGGCCCCCCTTTTGCAAGATGTCTTTAAAACACATTAAAAATACAGACTTCTGAATATACCCCCCCCCCTTTTTTATTTTCTTAAATTTTAAAAATCTTCAAATTACAATAGGAATTGATTGTGTGTGTGTGTGTGTGTGTGTGTGTGTGTTTGTGTCTGAGAGTGAGAAAGAGAAAACATACTATTGGCGGAATGGGCTTAGTGGCTCTGTTGACAAATTATTTAGCCCCCGGGGCCCTATTTCGCCCAACCAGACTGTGCTAGATGACTTGTGTGATGCCTCAATTCATTATAAAATACTTAGCCTCTGCTTTGTATTAGGTATTTAGATTCCATTTAAATCTACTTTTCATAGACACATCTCAGGTCCAAGTTCCTGCTAAATCTCAAGTCCATGACGTCACAGCCAGGTCTCAAACCCCGGTCACAGCCAGGTCTCATGTCCTGGTCAAGTCCCATGTTCCAGTCTCAGCCAAGTTCAAAGATCCAGTCCAAGCCAAGTTCAACGATCCAGTCCGAGCTCTAGCTCGAGGTCCAGCCTCAAGCTCCGGCCAAGGCTCAAGTCCAGCCTCAAGCTCCGGCCAAGGCTCAAGTCCAGCCTCAAGCTCCGGCCAAGGCTCAAGTCCAGCCTCAAGCTCCGGCCAAGGCTCAAGTCCAGCCTCAAGCTCCGGCAAAGGCTCTCAAGTCCAGCCTCAAGCTCCGGCCAAAGCTCAAGTCCAGCCTCAATCTCCGGCTCAAATCAAAGTCCAGTCTCAAGTCTCTCAGGTCCAAGTCCAGTCTCGAGTTCCTGACATCTCGTCCAAGCCTGCGGCTCTAGTCCTGCTCACGCCAGAGTCTGCTAAGGCAAGCCCAGAAATTTCTTTGGGGGGGTGCAGTGTGGACAGCAGAGCTCCAGCCTGAGACCTACAAGGAGGTCTCTATGGTGGAGCTCCTGCCAGCCAAGGAGGCTGTCCTCTGTTATCCCTGCCGAGGAAGCCGTCCTGCTGCCTGGCACAGCTGAGGAAGCCGTCCTGCTGCCTGGCACAGCTGAGGAAGCCGTCCTGCTGCCTGACGTAGCTGAGAGAGGCTATCCTGCAGTCTTCAGGTGTAGCTGAGGTCGTCGTCAGCCTCACTACTCTGCTGAGGCGGTGCCCGGCCTCCACGTCCAGCTGAGGTCGTCGCTCAGCCTCCACGTCCAGCTGAGGTCGTCGCTCAGCCTCCACGTCCAGCTGAGATCGTCGCTCAGCCTCCAGGTCCTGCAGAGGTCGTCGCTCAGCCTCCAAGTCCTGCTGAGGTCGTCGCTCAGCCTCCCTGCTCGGCCGGGGTCGTCGCTCAGCCTCCCTGCTCGGCCGGGGCCGTCGCTCAGCCTCCATGCTCGGCCGGGGTCGTCGCTCTGTTTCCCCGAGCCTCGCCGAGGACTTCGCTCTGTTTCCCCGAGCCTCGCCGAGGACTTCGCTCTGTTTCCCCGAGCCTCGCCGAGGACTTCGCTCTGCTTCCCCGAGCCGCCAGGAACATTGTACGGTTTCCTGGCTTTCTATGGGACATTCATCCCAGGTGCCCGGGGCCACCAATGGACTGTTATGACTCGGGGCACTCCAGGAGAAGAGCTTTTTGGGGGGGATTCTGTCACGGTTCCCCTTTGAGACAACGCGATCAAGCGGCACAATACGAAACACGTGCTTTTCCCCAGTGACAGCTGGACACGTGGGTGTTTATGTTTGTGTCATGCCCCCCACGGTTCTGTCATTGGTTGTGCTGTCACGTCTGTGCTCAGCTGTTAGCGTTACGGGGCTAATTATGCCGGCATATATACCCCCGCGCCCGAGCACACAATGCTTAGAATTACATAGTTACTTAGAATCAACTTAGTATTCCACGTTTAATGTTAGTCATAGTTCACTCTAGGTTATCCGCTCCCAGGTCCACGTCCTAGTTTACGTCCACGTTTATGTTCATGTTTGTTCATGTTTTTGTTTGTTTCTCGACCCTGTTTTCGGTAACCTCGACCTTGTTCTCCGTCTTGACCTGTATATGCCTGTTTGCTGTTCGCCTGACCTTCGCCTGTTTCTGGATTACGATTGTGGATTACGTGTTGGAGTTGTCTGCCTCTCTTCAACAAAACTCTCATTATTTTATGCGATTACATCCGCCCCTTTATCTGCTACGACACGGAGTTATTACAATAAGACCTTCTTACTTTCTTGAGGATTAATACACATGCACACAGTGTACTTATACTGCCATCACACTCAGTGTTTTATAATACAATATTTTATTTATAATATTTTGCTTTTTTCTGGATTTCTTCTTGTTATTATTTCTCTCACTGTTCAAATAAATCTACCAATAAAATTATAGACTGATCATTTCTTTGTCAGTGGGCAAACGTACAAAAGCAGGAGATCAAATACTTCTTTTCCTCACTGTATGACAATATTGATATTATGAACAAAAACTTCAGTGCATGTAAACATGTAGATGAACAGTAAAAAGGGTGACTTCAGTTGTTTATTTTTTTTCAGTTGCAAACATACAACTGTGTATCATCAGCATAACAGTGGAACCTAAATCCATGTTTATGAATAATTTGACTTAGAGGTAGCATGTAAAAAGTAGTGGGCCTAAAACAGAACTTTTTTAACCAGCCCTATGCTGTTGGAAAAAGTTTTGTGTTGATTTGATTGAACATGGTTTACAAAAATCAGACCTGGTTAAGTCTAGTCCAGCTAAATCCAATTATGAATACAGTTTCATAGATTTGGGGAATTAGTAACCATGGGGACATGCATTTTCATACAGGCCCAGTTGGTAGTGTATAACTATTTTATTTTTATTAATTTTTTGCGCTTCAATAATATCATTTTAAGATCTGTATTTAGTGTTTACTCAGCTTGCATTTGTTTTATCTTTATGATTTAGTTTTAATTTCTGAAACAATTCAGTATGAGACACTAAATCAGGATGGGGCAAATACTTTCACACAGCACTGTCTGTAGAAAACTATACCCACAGCAGTAGAGCAGTTAGGATCTTTTTACTTCTTGCCAACAGGCTGAACTAATTTTTAATCAGCTCTAGATCCGTATTCATGTATGTTCATTGTGAGCCTATAAAAGTAAACTTGGGTATCTACACCATCGGAAGATTTCCCCCTCCGCAATGTTCCTGAGCTAGGACGGCCAAAACAGTATTGCTTTTTGTGGTGTTAGTGTCGGTTTATATTCCTCATTTCAAATGGAAGTATGCTGATGCCATGTTGAATGCTATTGGTTGAATAGCATAATAATTAGTAGCATAATAAGTGTATTACTAATCATGGCTTAAGCATCAAAGCCTGAGTTGACAGCTGCTGTAATGGTTTGTGGTAGTGAAACAGGGAGCTCATTTTGCAGATGAAGCTCTCTGTTTACTGCTCAATCCTCCCTATCCTCATCTATGATCATGAGATGTTGGTAGTGACTGAAAGGTCACAAGTACAGTGCCCTCCTATATAATATTGGCACCCTTGGTACATATGAGCAAAGAAGGCTGTGAAAAATTGTCTTTATTGTTTAAAATGTTGATCTTTTGTTAAAAAACGAAAATACTCTGCACTCATGGATATCAAACAACTGCCAACACAACACAGGTTTATAAAAATTTTTTAAAGGTAGGTGTTAAAATTATTGGCACCTCTATGAATTAATAAGAAAAATGTATTTGAAGTATATTCCCATTGATCTAAAAAATATTTTTTTAGAACACCTGTAGGACTAGGAACAGGAAATTGTTCAACCATGACTTTCTGTTTCACACCCACACATGATATTAATAAATATGAGGTAACACATAGGCCAAATTCACTTAGTCATTCATAACAATGGGTAAGACCAAGGAATATAGCTGTGATGTGCGGCAAAAGGTTGTTGAGCTTCACAAAATGGGAAGTGGCTATAAGAAAATAGCACAAGCATTGAAAATGTCCATTTCCACCATCAGGGCAATAATTAAGAAGTTCCAGTCAACTGGAAATGTTATTAATAAACCTGGAATTGGACGTGTGTCTATATTGTCTCAATGTACTGTGAAGAGGATCGTTCGAGTGGCCAAAAAATCTCCAAGGAAGTGTGAGGGGAAATAATTCTTTGTAACAGCTCTTTTCACTCTCATGTTCATCAGTGAATAATGCCGCTTGCAGTCATGTCATGGAGATGAGTACAGAAAATTATTTCCTCTTTCATTGACAAATATTTTATTGTCTTCAGTAATGTCTGCACATCTACTAAGACGTTGAATCCACCAAACTAGCTCAAACCTCCCAGAACTCTCTTTTCGAAATGTCCAGCTCTCCTTATCTTAAAACTTATATAGGGCATGTGAGAGAGGAGTGCTTCAGAGTGCTCTCATCTTTTATCCTGTATTCATCTCTCTCTCTAATAAAACTTATACACCTGAGAGGACGAGTCTACTGCAGTTTGTCTAAATTTCTACCATAGAACACCACTGGAGAATAGCAGAAGTTAGTTGCGTGTTGGGGTCAGAAATGTTCCCAAAACTACAATCCGAAGTCTCTTACGTCACAAGTTGTTTGGAAGGGGTTCAAGAAAAAATCCTCTACTCTCATTCAAAACAAACTGAAGGACAATGATCCAAAACATACATCAAAATCAACACAAAAATGGTTTACTGACCACTAAATCAAGGTCCTGCCATGGCCATCCCAGTCCCCTGACCTGAAACCCATAGAAAACCTGTGGAGTGAACTGAAGAGCAGAGTCCACCAGCATGGACCTCAAAATTTGAAGGATCTGGACAGATTCTGTTTGGAGGAATGGTCTCAGATCCCTTGCCCTGTATTCTCCAACCTCATCAGGCATTCTAGGAGAAGCCTCAAAACTGTTATCTTGTCAAAGAGAGGTAGCACAAAGTATTGACTAAAAGGGTGCCAATAATTGTTGCACACCTATATTTAACAAAAACGGTGGAAATGAGGTTCCTCAACAGGGTTTCTGTCGCTCCATGATATCATATCTCTGTCTGCAAAACTTTTGAGAAACCCTGCATCATCTAATGCGTAATGGCTCAGTGATAACAGAGTTTGTATTTACTCGTTACGTATTAACAAATTTGGTTTGTTATGTTTAGTTAGTAGTTAATTGAAGTAGCCTCTTTATACTGAAGTGGAGTGATATAAATAGTGCACATCTTTAAAACCTGGTTGGAAACAAAATGGACAGGACTTTTAAAGCGTCATTAGAGGTCTGGGGAAATTGTTTTGGCATTGTGTATGTGCAAAGAGGCTCAGCAGGTGGTAATGCAGGCACACATTTACATCAAAGTGAGTTAAAAGAAAAAAACCCAGAGCATGAATGCCGAATGGTAACCCACAACAAATGATGCGTCTTTGTCCTGGGATCATTATTTGTTTATATAGCAGTTCAATGATCTTAATGGCAATTCTCTTCACATGTTTAGAGATCCACCACAAAACAGGTGTGTTTGCACATGTGAGTGTATATTACAGAAAGTAGGAGTGTAATAATCTGTTTCAGATTTACAAAAGGACAATTGAACACTTTTACCTTTTTTTTTATTTATCATTCTGTCACCAGGTTGTGAGAGGGCACAAGCGTGGGAGTGGATGACGAGAGAACATTAACAATCCGTGAATGTCTAGATAGCTCGAGTCAAAGAAACAGGCAAAGGTCAGGCGATTGGGTTCGATGAACAAACAGGACAAAACAGAGATGTAGTCGAAAAGCCGTGGCAGAGGTCGAGATATACCGGGAAATAACAACAATGTAGAAGTGCTTGGTATCGCAGAGGAACAGAGGTTGCTAAGCGTATACTTCACGACGTGTCCAAGGGGAGTGATTCCTTAAATACTAGCGGGGATTGGGTGTGTGTCCGTATGGGTGTGTGATTTTATTCTGTATTCTGGGATCTGGAGTCCTGATCTGACGGAGCTGAGCGCATGCGTGTGTGCGAGGTGCGCATTGTATTCTGGGATCTGGAGTCCTGATCTGACGGAGCTGTGACACATTCTGTTCAGGTGAATAGGATATTTGTTATACAATAATAATAATAATAATAATAATAATAATAATAATAGCAAATTGCTCCATGTTAATTAGAGTTTAATGGGCTATTTTGATTCAAATGTAACATTAGGGTTAAAAGTAAAAATTGTTTGTAGCTTAGACAAATGTAGTCTAAACATGGCATACAGTGATAACAGGTTTTCTGTCTGTCTGATTATGGGCTAGAACACGGGTTCCCAAACTTTTCCAGGGCAAGGCCCCCCAAATGGCATTACCATGTGATTACCTTGCACCTTTTGCAAGATGTCTTTAAAACACATTAAAAATACAGACTTCTGAATATACCCCCCCTTTTTATTTTCTTAAATTTTAAAAATCTTCACATTACAATAGGAATTGATTTTGTGTGTGTGTGTGTGTGTGTGTGTGTGTGTGTGTGTGTGTGTGTGCTGAGAGTGAGAAAGAGAAAACATACTATGGGCGGAATGGGCTTAGTGGCTCTGACCAAATTGTTGAGTCCCCCGGGCGCCCCCTGGCGGCCCCTACTTTGAAAACCACTGTGCTAGATGACTTGTGTGATGCCTCAATTCATTATAAAATACTTAGCCTCTGCTTTGTATTAGGTATTTAGATTCCATTCAAATCTACTTTTCACTAGTTTAAACATAAACCAGCACATTATACTATTAAATAATAAACTGACCCATGTATAAGTATCAGGAATAAATTAGGGATTTAATTGAAACATTCTAAAAGGACTAAATATCGACTGAACCGAACAACCACTAGAGGGCAGAAGATGTTCAGGAATGAGGCGATCGCAACTCGAACCCCAGTGACTATGTGAACGCTGAAATGTCAAAAGATAATGTGGATCTAATGGCATCACTACACATCGTGACATTGAATTTTACTTTTCTTTCCGTTTGATGGCTTGTATGATGGTGCCCTTGAACAAGAGGTCATGACCTCTGAAGGAACACAAACATGCATCCTTGAAGTCCAAATCTAAAGACTTCATGAACTTCCTTCATCCTTTCTCTTTCGACAAATGAATGAATGAATTAAAAGAGAGGAGAAATTAACACTCACTGTTCATATGCCACATTGGTTCTCTTGTGGAAAATAAGAGTCAGATGATTGTAAGATATGGACACCGGTACTCTTTATTTTGATATTACACATACAAAAATTTCTAGACCTTATTTTTCTCCAATGTAGTTATTTAGTTAGTGCAAACTACAAATCAGAGAGAGAGAGAGAGAGAGAGAGAGAGAGAGAGAGAGAGAGAAAAGCTAAGATTCCTGAATGAAGCGATCTTTCCAAACTGCTTCTCATACAACTTTGACCGCTCCATATACGAGTTCACAGATGGCCATAATTAATTCACGAATATTGTTCTAACTGAAATGGGAGAAACAAATGCCATCCTTCACACCTCAAAGACAGGGGCAATTATGCTCTTATGGACCCTGGACCGCAACTGTTTATGGCATTGTGAGGATGCCCGATATACATTAAAGCAGGTCATTAAATGAAATGAAAATTGATGGCCTGCGTTAATGAGATGTTCCTTGCCAAATAAATAGAAAATGAAGATCAAAGCCGTCAGCCGGTTCGTAAAATAAACCATCATACAACAAGTGTTGGCAAGGAACGAACGAACGAACATCACCTGGGATAGAGCAACAGCGATTCTTCTCCTCATCCAAACATAGAAATACTAACGCTATGTTTACTAACATGTTACGACCATTGACTTCATATTGTGTTATAACAGCACTTTTGAATTCTCAATTCTGATTGGTTGGAAAGTTCATTTTCTATGACAGAAGCTCTGATGGTAGATCTGGCTGCAAGGCAAATCCCAGGTTTATATTAATGCGCTTACTCTCAACTATACCAACAACTTACACAGGGACTCATACTCTATGGAAAACAATTCACATAAATGGATGAAAAACATGTGCAATTATTGATCTGGCGACGTTTTCAATGAAGGGATGGCTATTTAAGATTTTTTGGAAGGAGTCTCCAGTGTCAGCACAGTGTAACAGGAAAAGCACATGAAAGTCTTCAGGACGAACGGCTTTGCAGTTTCTCTGTAACACTAGGGTTTTTTGTTTTCTTTTTGGTCTTGAGTACGGTAAGGAAACAAAACATTTAGTGCTACCGTCACAGAAGCGAAAACAGAGAACTAACAGATACTGCGCAAACATATAAAATGCAACTATAAATGGATAAAAACCTGTCTTTATTACATATTAGAATAAACTGATCACTTGTCTGACGAATAAAATGGTTTAGTACATGCTGAAGTAAATAATCAACTTATTGACAAGCAAAGTCATGCACTATGTTGTTGAGTATTTTCCCAACACAGCATGCCACATCTTTTAATATTCCTCACTTATTGCACAATTCATTGTTAGATGGACTTTTTGCATCACTAAGCTAGCACTAATTCCAGCCATTATGTGTGTTTCTCCATATGTGTAAGTGTGTTCAGATATTTCTGAACTATCTTACCCTTTTCAGTCTATCTTGCAGCACTCCATCTGCCAAATGAATTACATAACCATCTGCCAAATTAATGAATGTAAATGTTTTATCCTTCTGCTCAACCATCTAGACATGGGTACAGCTCAAAGGTTGATTAATGGCTGTCTGTAAAAAGTACACCGGGGGAAACAAGAATTGAAGCAACAATTTTTTTCAATAAATATATTTCCAATGAGGTTATTCACATCAAATTTTCACCAGACATCAGTATTAACTCAAGAAATCCACACATATAAAGAATTCACAACATTAAAGTCCATAAATAAAGTTGTGTGTAATAAAGTGGAATAACATGGAAAAAAAGTGTCGAAAACTCTAAGAAAAAGCAGTTTTCCAAGGCAAGGTAAGGCAAGGAACGAGCTGAAACCTGTAAGTAGTTAGAAAGTAATTACATCCTATCTGTGAAAATTAATATCAGCTTGGTTAGTAAATTGATGGTCTATTAAAAGGCTTTATCACCAAGGTGGTACAGAAGAAACGTCTCAAGATGGGTAAAAGCAAAGAGCTCTCCCAAGACATTCACAGCCTTATTGTTGCAAAACATATTGATGGAATCGGATACAGACGTATTTCAAAACTTCTGAATCCTCCAGTAAGCACCATTGGGGCCATTATCCACAAGTGGATGGAACATCACTCTGTCATCAACCGACCACGCACTGGAGCTTCTCGCAAGATTTCTCAGTGGGGAGTCAGAAGAACAGTCAGAAGAGTAGCCAAGAGCCAAGGACCAGTCGGAAAGAGCTCCAGAAACACTTGGAGGCAGCAGGTACCATCGTCATAGAGAAAACAATAGGCAATGCACACCACTGCTCACGCTCAGCCACAAAACTCCATTACTAAAGAAAAGGCATGTCGAAGCTCGTATAAAGTTTACTACAGCTCATTTAGACAAGCCTATGAAATACTGCGAAAGTGTAGTCTAGTCAGACGAGAGCAAAATTTCATACTACACACCATGTTTGGAGAAGAAATGGCACTGCACATCATCCTAAAAACACTACACTCAATTGGGAAAGAAGGAAACTCTCAATTGGTTTCTGAGAAGAAAAAAAAATCAAGGCGTTAGAATGGCCCAGTCAATCACCTGACTTGAATCCAGTTGAACAAGATATAAAGACAATAACTTTAGAAGAATGGGCCAAAAATCACACCCGAATACTGCGGCCCATTAACTTCTTCATACAGGAAGCGTCTTTAAGCTGTCATTACAAACAAAGGCTTCTCCACTAAGTTTGAAATAAATTTCAGTTAGTGTGTTCAATACTTTTTTTACTGTGTCATTCCTCTTAATTACACATAACTTCATTTATGGACTTTAATGTTTGGATTTCTTTATATGTGTGGATTTCTTGAGTTAATATCAAAGTCTGGTGAAAATTTCATGTGAAGAACCTCATTGGAAATAATTACTGGAAAAATTGTGGATGCATTCAATAGTTATTACCCCCACTGTATACACTGAACACGCACACACACACAAACACAAGTAAACTCGGTGAAACATTGAGTGGAGTAGACATCTGAGGTTGTAAACGATAATATAAGATATGAACAGAACGGATGCGGTGGTAGAGATGGCAGCTCAAGAATGAGTCACTTTCACAAACTCTCATATTAGAAGGAAAACGAGGGGAGAGAGAGGGAGAGAGCACAAAGTGTTAATAGGGACTGTGCACTACCATCTGCAACATAGTGAAAAAAACATACTGTAAGAATAAGAGGATGGGTGAAAACTCATCGAGAGATCAACTGTGGTAATAAACTGTAATACACTGTATTTACTACTGTATATAATGTCTTACCGACTGCTTTAAACAGGAACATCTGTACACCTGCTCATTCATGCAAATATCCAACCAGCCTAGCATGTGGCAGCTGTGCAATTCATAAATCCATGCATAATATACTGTCAAGAGCTTCATGTATCAAACATGATCTCACTGACGTAATTGTTTCTGCCAGATAGGTTTGTTTGAGTACATCAGAAACTGCTCATCTCCTGGGGTTTCCATACACAACAATCTTTAGAGTTTACTAGGGCTGGGACAATAGTAGTATCGATTCGGGAGATAATATCTTCACCACCACCAATCCCGCAACACACACACACATACATACACACAGTACCCTCCACTAATATTGGCACCCTTCTTAAATATGAGCAAAGAAAGCTGTGAAAAATTGTCTTTATCGTTGAACCTTTTGATCTTTTGTTAAAACAATTCACAAAAATACTCTGCTCTCATGGATATCAAACAATTCCAAACACAGCACAAATTTATCAAAAATACATCTTTGTTAAATGTAGGTGCGCATGGCGTTACAGACACTACCCACTTAAAGGTTGGTGCCTGTTGTTGAATTTATAATATTTTTTAACCAGCGACAGGTAATGGGTAGCCATGATGAGCCGGAGGGGTGGGTTGTGGGTTCAATTTTGTTTTCCTTTGTATAAAAAGAAAAAAACCTGTGAACATTTACTGCTGTTGCTCAATTTGCTTTTATTTTTGGGAAAGGGTGGGGAGGACAGAACAGAAAAGGTGATTTAGATAGGCTTAGCAGAAATGTTCAACAGAAATGTTTAGCAGAAAGGTTAGCAGAAATGGTTCATCAGAAGGTCAGCAAAAATATTCAACAAAAATGAAACGTTCAGTAGAAATGTAGAAATGTTCTGTAGAAATGTTCTGTAGAAATGTAGAAATGTTCTGTAGAAATGTAGAAATGTTCTGTAGAAATGTTCAGCAGAAATGTTCAATAAAAATGAAACTTAAAAAAAAATGTAGGTGTGCAACAGTTATTGCTAATTATTGATAACCGCTCGGAGTCTTCTCCTATAATGCCTGATGAGGTTGGAGAATACATGGCAAGGGATCTGAGATCATTCCTCCAAATAGGATCTCTCTCTGAAAAATTTTCACAGCCTTCTTTGCTCGAGGGTGCCAATATTGTTGGAGGGCACTGTATATAATATAATATACACACACACACACACACACACACACACACACACACACACACACACACACACACACACACACACACACAGTACTGTGCAAAAGTCTCAGGCGCATGCAAAGAAATACTGTAGAGCATGCCTTCAAAAATACCATAAAGTGCAGTAAACAGTAATAAATTAAACAAAGGTAATGTTTGGTGTGATCACCGACAGCTTCAAAAAATAAAAATAGTAGTCTCGGGTACATGTTCTGCAGTATTAAAAGGAAATGAGCTGTAAGTTTTATTGAGCATCTTGCAGAACCAGACACGGTTCTTCTGGAGACTTTGACTGTCGCACTCGCGTCTCATTTTTTGCACCAAAACCCAGCAGCTTTCATTGTGTTCTTTTTGTCTGAAAAGTGGTTTCTTAAGTGATACACGGCTTTCTTTACTGACATACAAACATTTTTCTGTAATGTTTAATTTTGTGCTGGAAAACTAATGTTTGGAAATCTGAAATGTTTTTGTACTGACTCGATAATGTAGAAGTCATCAAATAAAAATCAATAACAAGGTTTGTACTGAAAAAAAAAAAAATAAATAAATAAAAAAAGCCCAACAGGGCACCTGTGACTTTTGCACAGTACTGTATATATACACATACTCCTTTTTCAGTATTGTGTTGTCAGTCTCAAGGCTAATAGCTAAATGTGACATTAAAATATGTATTTGTACATATGTAATGTACTTAATATCCATCCATCTTCAACCGCTTATTCCTGCTTCAGGGTCGCGGGGAACCTGGAGCCTATCCCAGGAAGCATCGGGCACAAGGCGGGGTACACCCTGGACAGGGTGCCAGTCCATCACAGGGCACAATCACATACACACTCACACACCCATTCATACACTACGGACAATTTACCAAGCTGCCAATCAACCTACCATGCATGTCTTTGGACTGGGGGAGGAAACCGGAGTACCCGGAGGAGAACATGCAAACTCCACACACACATGGCCCCGGCGGGAATCGAACCCCGGACCCTGGAGGTGTGAGGCGACGTGCTAACCACTAAGCAAAACAATTCTCTTACTTTAAGCAAGTCTACAGGGAGTTTGGCCTCATCATGTAGGACATCAGTAGAGTAGCTCCTTAAGAGCTAGTTTAAATAACGTTAGCTATGCTAATGCACAAATGACACCTGTTAAACTCATCTTAACATGTCTTCTATAATCATTTAACCCACCATGGGTAATCATAGTCGCTGTTGCAAAAGAGTGCAGCAAGCAAAACGATTTTTACTGTCAGGGAGCCACCATCAATATGTGGGAGACTCCCGGAACTTCTCGTGTCCGCTTGAAAAGGATATGACATCACGTAACACTCATAGATAACAACAGATACATACGTCCTCTGCTGGAATAAAAGTGGTAACTTCTATCCACCTCGTCTATAAGCAAAGACTAAAAGAAAACAACTGAATATGAATGATATCGATTCTGGAATAAAAAAAAAAGGTCTATTTCAAAATCGTAAATAAAAAAATAATGTAAAAAAGGGATAATTTAAACTTTAGTGAATTGATATCCCCCTAGAGTTTACACAGAATAGTGCAAAAAACAAAACACATCCAGCAAGTGGCAGTTCTGCGAGCATAGATGCCTTGTTGATGAGAGAGATCAGAGAATGGCCAGACTGGTTCAAGCTGACAGGAAGGCTACAGTAGCTTAAATAACCACTCTATATAACCATGAGCAAGAAAGCATCTGAAAATGCGCAACACGTTCACAGCTAAGAATAGTAATCACAGGCTCACTGAAACTGTACAGCTGAAGATGGGAAAAAGACCAGACGGTGCATTCCATCTATTTTATTTTTTTTGCTGTCGTAGCCAATCCTCCTTAAAGTTCATTGTATTATGATTTCTGAGATGCTTTTCTGCTCACCACAGTTGTAAAGAGTGACTATTTTGTGTTACTGTAGCCTTCCTGTTAGCTCAAACTAGTCTGCAATTCTTTTCTGACCTTTCATATGAACAAGAGTGGTCAGTGAGTGTGTATGTGAGATATCCTGTATGAGAGAGAACGGAGTTTTGAGTGAAGGTCAGGTTTTTGCCAACCTAACCATTCAGAAGCAAAGTAACATCTGCATTACTGCTTTTGTAAAATAATATCTCCTATGTATTCAATGGCTTGGCATTGCAAGAAATGCCACATTTTGACAATATCGTCTGGCAGAACTAGCTTGCTTGTGCTGTGTGTTGGCAAATTTTAAAGATGAATTGCCTAGACAAAACAGCACTTTATATTTTGTGTTCTACATATGCGGACTTGTACCTGTTTGTAGATTCAATGCTTTTCCTCTGCAAAAGAGCCAAAGGCGGATCAGATAATAAAATTAAGGCCTAATAAAGTCAACACCCTGTGTAGATTGGATAACAGCAGTAAACGTATGGTTGCTTGTGGTCTTGCTCATGTCTATATACGGATTTAGCTTTAGCAGAGGCAGTGCTCCTGTCTCAATTCATGAAACATCAATGCTGGTTCTTGGTCTGCTTATATTACCTGTACGAGCAGCTCAATAAATCCATTAACCATTAAAGATTATTCAGTCATGAACTAATTGAGTCATTCATTCATCTTCATTAAACGCTTAGTCACGAGCTTTATCATAAAGCACATTTTTTTATGAATAATTACTATGAATAATGAATTAACTATTTGTCAAATTAAAGGAATGAAGTTACGATAGTGAGTAATGCACTGTAAGTATGCCAGTTAATGGTTTAATATCTCACACAAGTCATGAATATAGCTTTTTTCCCCCAGGGGTGTAACGATACATTATGACAATCATCAATGCTTTGAAAAATGATAATGTGCAATCCACATTGTGAAAATCAGCATTCTTTTAATTAATTCAATTCTGTTGAATTCTATTTCAACACCAGAGGTCCCAATCTGCGTGTCCCATAGAGTTAAAATATACAGAGGAAATGTGATCACGTGATCGTGTTCATTCATAGGGAGAATGCGAGATCTGCACTTGTAAAGTCTAATAGCCTGGTAGCCTCAGACACCAACCAAAATGCATTATACGTTGTATGGTTACACGATGATGTTATAAACGGTTAAGAAGAGCTCTTCGGTATCTTTCAAACACCACCAATGGTTGCAGAAACCGGGCACTTTAGCCGACTTTGGAGCTCTATTTGTACTGCTCTATTATGTTTCAATCAATTATTTTCAAAGTCCCTTAATTAATTCAATACAATTTTATGGGAGAATTTATACATTTATTTATTTTTAAGATATGGTAAACCTGCAGTGCATTTAATTAGTTTTATACGGACAAAAATAGACACTGTTTATGACTGAGCATTGTTTATGATTCAGAATTAAAAGAGTACTCTTCAGTCATGTTTCTTCATTCAAACGTTGTTCAAAATAGTATGAGAATAGAATCGAAATCGTGAAGTCAGTATTGTGAATCAAATCAAATCGTGAACAGAGTGTGTCGTTACACACCTAATTATTTCTGTAATTAAGCAGACCCTAAAGAACAGAACAGTTTTAAATGCTTTATTTAACATCATTCTTCATATCCATCTTTCTCACGGTGGAAATCATATTTGATTTTACACATGACTTTGGTATAAATATCATGATCATCCCTGGGGACAACCATCATGGAAAAATAGACTTTTCTATAAGAAAATGTACAGTGTTCATTCATTTTTGTATTTGCTTTGACCTTTAGTCAGGGTCACGGTAGATCCAGAGCCAAACAAGGGAACCACTGGGTGCAAGGCGTGAGACTTCACTTAAGATGGGATTTCATCTACTGCATGCATAGTAAGAGGGAACTGGATTACCTGGAAGAGACCCGCATGAAAACTAGGAGAACGTGCAAAACTTAGGGATCAAACCGAGGATCCTGGAGCTGTTTTACCTTAAAATATTGTCTGCATATCATATTCATTATGGCTTCTTCGGAAGCATTATTTAAAAAAAAAAACCCAAAAAACTTTGTCAGAAGAATAAATTTAATATTTACAGTTCAGGCATGACTAAATGGACCTGTGGTGTTACTGCATGTCTGAAGCCTAGTTTCAGTGATCCCCTGTTTCTGGTGACACAGGTGGCATACAGCTGCTGCAAATTAATAAATCAGAGAATAGACAGTGTGCTTCCTTCTGTCTCCATAAATCACTGTCTGTTCTCTGTCATCTTTTGTGTTCATGAGAAGAAAGTGCATCTATAAATCATGAATAGTTAATGAATCAGGTCAGTGTCACTGTTTTCTCTTTTTTGTGGAACACTCATGTTCGGCGACACGACACGGACCAACTGGTTTACATTAGAACTAATACATCAAACCTGTCCATGAATCATCCTTACAGCAAATACATCCATCATCTGGCGACTTTTATGCATGCTTAATTTGACAAGAGGGGACAAGTATGAACAAAATTTCACACTAGATTGACCTAATTTCCTTGGAACACCAGGGAACAAAGTTATTTATCTACTGGATCTAGTAAAAAAAAAAAAAAAAAAAAAAAAAAAATCTAAATTCAGTTTATGGCTTAAGCAGAGTATAGCGGGTCGCTGTAATCGACAGCCCAAATACCGGAAGGGAAAATCTGAAGGGACCTTAGAGGATCCTCAGACCTGTTCAGACTTTTATAGGAGATGTATGCAAATCATATTTGCATATTCTAGAAGTCTGGAGGGTATGGTGAAAAAAACAAAAAACAAAACTGTGCAGCAATTAAGTGAGTGAACAAAATGAGCTCAGTGCGGTCTTCCTCATTTCCATTAAAACGTCCTTTGTAAATGCAGACCAGTTGTGAAAAACAGGTGTAAATAATGCACTTTAAAAATGCTATTCATACAGTGACAGGCGCTGATTGTATGGTCAATTGCATGCAAAGTCTCTTCCTTTGTTATTTCTAATCCATAAAACATTGCAAAAAGAGAACAAAATGCCAAGAGTGCGAGAACAGTAAACTTGAGTATGCTTTACCGAAATGCCAGATTCTGAGTGGCTTGTCTAATTAGTACTTCTGTCAGAAATTCAGACATGGCTGTTGAGAATGATAACATTCTGCCACTAGATAATATTCCGCCACTAGTTTTTGCTTTTGGGTATTCAGTTATTCACTAAAGTCATTATGTACTATGGTGTTGCATTGATTGTCAGAATTTAATGAAAATGCATTTGCACTTTGACCTGTTTCCATAAGTGTTAATTGGTTTTGAGATCTCAATGGATTTCTCAGTGAGGAATTACTGATTGACTAATTAACGCTGTTGGACAGCTTGACTATTTTTGATACAAACATGTCTGTAGTTATTCTGGTTGTAGTTATCGTTCAGAGAAGATATTGAGGTCTAGCGAGAAGGCCTATTCAACAAGAGGAAGTGCTTTTTCATAAGAAGAAGAAACCATTTTACGGACATAATCAGTACGTTTACCAGGAAGAAAATAATCCGATATTAACCCGATTAAGGCAATACTATGATTAAGAAACTACCATGTAAACAGCGATTATTGATGACCTTAATCCGACTAAAGACGAACTGTATGTCAATACATGAAATTCTGGAGGGACGTCGGACGGCGTGGCGCGGTGACGTAATGACGTGTGACGTTAATCCATCTATGTTCTATAACATGTAAAACCTGAACACGAAAGGATTATTCTAAAAGCAACTCATGTAAACACCTTAATCACAATATTGTCTTATTCAGAATAAGGTCAATAATTACATTGCTGCTGTCCGTGTAAATGTAGTCAGTGTCACAAAGCAGCTTTATAGAAAATCCGGACGTAGATTTAAGTTCCTAGTGTGTAAACCAGAAGCAATGGTGTCAAGAAAAACTCCAAGATGACAAAGAAGAAACCTTGAGAGGAATCAGACTCAAAAGGGAACATGTCCTCTACTGAGTGATGCCAGATAGTGGACTTAATACAGTACACAGGATTGTACCAAGTGTGCATAGATATTCAGTACAAGCGCACTATTAATAAAGAGTCCAGGGAGGACGAGCCTTTATGATTACAGCAGTCATTCTTTAGGTACAAGTCTACAATATCCATGTGAGTTAATCCACTTGAAACGAGACTAATCTTTCCCGATGCATCCACAAGTGGGAAAACTGCAAGCGGACATTGAGCATCAAGATGAATCAGACAGAAGGTGATGGTTAGGGTTTCGTCTTGATCATATAAATTTCTTACAAGATCAGGTTGAAAACTTGATACGAAACCCCAAACTAAAAGGAAGTTTAGCAATCTGTGCATTGCCTAGAATCTAGGCCTGCCCCTTCTCGTTTATAGTCAGCCGTCTTTTTCGATACCATCTGTGCTTCTTTCCCAAACGTAATGTAATGAAATGAAACAGCACTGCAGTTTCCAAATGTACTCAGGGAACAGGCACAATTTCAATTATTACATTCCATTATATTCCATAAATGTTTTTGAGATAAGTAGAAATACATAAGACAAAAATTTATGCAGTGATGGCCATATGTTAATTAGGCCAGGAGTGTCTGTATTCATTTGCATACACTTTCACTCATTATCAGTTGTGCATTATTTCAGAAGATCTGCTAAATTGGCAACGTTAAAGGTGGGTCTATAATCAGAGGTAATTTTGTGGACTGAGGGGGCAGGGATTAGGGGTGGGTTGGGGGAGAAACCTTTCTTTAAATCTTCTGACAAATTTTTTTTGAGTGAGATTAACAATCAAGTATGACAGTAATAATATTTGTGTCATTTGAATTTAACCATATACACAATATATTTGGATGACAAATTGTGTAAGTAAGGTTTTGGGCCACCACAAGTCACCTTGCAGCTTAGCACAGATTTACACTCAATTTAACACAATCTTAAACCTAACTTTGGTTGTGCCACCTTTAGCGCCAATGACTGCAACCAAACACTTCCAATAATTATTACTATAACTTTGGCACAACCAAAGTTTAGGTTTAAGATGGCAATTCGTTTTTCACATGGCTGATAGGTGTTGGATAACTTTTTTTTTGCTTCACTAAAAAAATTAAAACTTTGTGTCTCCAGTTATAACTGGAGATCAGTCTTTCACAGCGCTGTGGTGGAATTTTGGCCCACTCTTCTTTGCAGAACTGCTTTAGTTCAGTCACACTGGAGGGTTTTTGAGCATGAAATGCCTGTTTAAGGTTCTACCACAGCATCTCAATAGGTTAAATTCAGGACTTTTACTGGGCCACTCGGAAACTTTCATTTCGCTCTTTTTTTTGAGCCATTCAGAGGTGGACTTACTCCTATGCGTTGGATCATCGTCTTGCTGCATAATACAGACTGAAGACCGGACAGTCTCCTTTAGGATTTTTTGTTAGAGAGCAAAATTAATGTTTCCCTCAATTATTGCTAGTTGCGCAGGCCCTGAAGCAGCAAAGCATCCCCACACCTTCACACTACCACCACCATGCTTGACCGTAGGTATGATATTCTTTTCATAGATGTAAAGATATACACCAGATGTAAAGGGACCCCTGACTTCCAAACAGTTCCACTTTCGACTCATCAGTCCGGAACATTCTCCCGAAAGGTTTGAGGATCATCAAGGTGTGTTTTGGCAAAATTCAGACGAGCCTTAATGTTCTTCTGGGTTAGCACCTTTATGCCATTTTTGCATACAGATAACTTTTTTGATGCAAGAAAGGCCAGTAAGTCCTTTGATGTTGTCCTGGGCTCTTTTATGACTTCCTGGATTAGTCATTGGAGGAATTTTGTAAGGTTGGCCACTTCTGGGAAGGTTCACTACTGTTGTTCCATTTGCATTTACAGCATTTATCAGCCCAAAGTGACTTACAATTATCTCTGAGCAGTTGAAGGTTAAGTACCTTGCTCAAGGGTCCAGCAGTGGCAGCTTGGTGGTGCTGGGATTTGAACTTATGACCTTCCAATAAGAAGTCCATTCATAATGAACCCCATTATGAACATAGTTTCAAAGATTTTGGGAATTAGTAACTATGGGGCCAAATACATTTACACAGGCCCAGTTTAGCATTAGATATACACAAAAACAAAAGAAATCAGAAAAAGAAATACTTTTTAACAGCACTGTATAAATAAGAAGATTGGATTCTAGTGTATTGCCGCATACAGTATAGTTACATGAAGAAACTTAGCTGTAAAGATCACATCAATCAATCCAACTTGCTTAGTTGGAAACAAATAAAATAGCACTTGATCCAGCACACAATTATTATCTTGCATTTAATAATAAAAAATATATTTTAGATGCACCAACAATTACTTAATAAATGCACAACTTAATAAAGCCAAATGAGATACTAACTTGAGAGCATGAAATTTGCTGGTTGTTTCAGTTAGTTATATGGATTGTTTGTGTGTGTTAGCTAATGTCAGTTAAAAACTACAAATCATAGCATTTGGTTGTTTAAAAAAAAAAAAAGAAAAGAGCATCACTATTGAATCAAGAGACAATAATGACACAATATGATGATTCTCCTGATCTGCTGTGACTCCCCCCGACAATCCTGTAACCGTAATTAACGTTCAGTGTTGCGTCAGGTGTGAAATATACAGCTCAAATACATCAAACATCATACAGTGCCTTGCGAAAGTATTCGGCCCCCTTGAACTTTTCAACCTTTTGCCACATTTCAGGCTTCAAACATAAAGATATAAAATCTGAATTTTTTGTGAAGAATCACCAACAAGTGGGACACAATTGTGAAGTGGAACGAAATCTATTGGATGTTTTTAACTTTTTTAGCAAATAAAAAACTGAAAAGTGGTGCGTGCAAAATTATTCGGCTCCTTTACTTTCAGTGCAGCAAACTCACTCCAGAAGTTCAGCGAGGATCTCTGAATGATCCAATGTTGTCCTAAATGACTGATGGTGATAAATAGAATCCACCTGTGTGAAGAAGAGAGCCATTTCTCAAAGATATCCATAAAAAGTCTCGTCTAAAGTTCGCCACAAGCCACCTGGGAGACACACCAAACGTCACACCAAACGTTGAGAAATGGCTTTCTTCTTGCCACTCTTCCATAAAGGCCAGATTTGTGCAGTGTACGACTGATTGTTGTCCTATGGACAGACTCAGCTGTAGTTCTCTGCAGTTCATCCAGAGTGATCATGGGCCTCTTGGCTGCATCTCTGATCAGTCTTCTCCTTGTCTGAGCTGAAAGTTTAGAGGGACGGCCAGGTCTTGGTAGATTTGCAGTGGTCTGATACTCCTTCCATTTCAAAATGATCGCTTGCACAGTGCTCCTTGGAATGTTTAAAGCTTGGGAAATCTTTTTGTATCCAAATCCGGCTTTAAACTTCTCCACAACAGTATTATGGACCTGCCTGATGTGTTCCTTGGTCTTCATGATGCTCTCTGCGCTTTCAACAGAACCCTGAGACTATCACAGAGCAGGTGCATTTATACAGAGACTTGATTACACACAGGTGGATTCTATTTATCACCATCAGTCATTTAGGACAACATTGGATCATTCAGAGATCCTCGCTGAACTTCTGGAGTGAGTTTGCTGCACTGAAAGTAAAGGAGCTGAATAATTTTGCACGCACCACTTTTCAGTTTTTTATTTGCTAAAAAAGTTTAAAATATCCAATAGATTTCGTTCCACTTCACAATTGTGTCCCACTTGTTGGTGATTCTTCACAAAAAATTAAAATTTTATATCTTTTTGTTTGAAGCCTGAAATGTGGCAAAAGGTTGAAAAGTTCAAGGGGCCGAATACTTTCACAAGGCACATCGGACAAGAAAGAGAGAGTGACCAAGGAGGAGCGAATGAGTCTGATATTAAACTATAAAATGACAAAATTAAACAACAAAATTAAACAGCAAATAACACTGAGCATGATCTTCTTTCTTGCTCAACCGGTAAGGCATTTGATTGACAGGTAATTGATTCTCCAATAGGGTGGGAAGCTAGTGAAAATATTATTTAAAAAAGAAGGAAAAGAAAGCATGGCTAGTCAAATGAGGCCGACTGACGCAAGACTGATCTGCATCTCGAGTGGGATTAGACAATACAGTTCCAGCTAAAAAGGCCAGAGCTCTGGAGGATCCAAGAACGGGGTCATGAAGGTCTGAGTCCATGAACCTCTAAAGACTGCTCAGCTGCAGCAGTATGAACAACTGCTATCGAGGGAGAACAGAAATCAAACGCTTTTCTTTCTGTTGTGGACTCATCTCAGCTGCCAGATAGCCACTTGGGCCTGAGCTGCATAATTCACATCCTGCTTGGCTCATTCTATGCCCTCCTCGGCTCTGTTTGAAGCAAGCTCTGGGTCACCCATCCAATTACCTACGGGAAGTGGCAACAGATGTTTCATTTCTAAGGGCCCCCCCCTACCCCACACACATTTTAAAAAACCCCTGTAGTGACTTGAATGAAGAGGTGTTCATGCACATCACCTAACGTGTATGTAGATTCATACAGCCAAACTTTAGGGAAAATACCGACACTAAGTTTTAAAAATGGCATTTTAGAAAGAAAACCTAAATGATCCTTTCAGAGAGCTAGTCAGCAGGAATGTTCCCATTTGAAGGTTTTAGGGTGTTTTTTCTTTTGTAAAATGTCATCAGTGAAAAAATTCCATTAGTTACTGTTACATAAGAATTGTAGAGAAGGTGTCCCACAATGAAGACACTGCAACACATACTAGTGACAATTTTATTTATTTACATTTATTTATTTAAGAGAATCTTCTCTTTTTTCTTCATTTAGAGAAAACGAAATACAATCTCGGTGACTCTACAGCAAAGTTTCACCAAAGATGACAAGATGACTTCTTGTTCATTTTTAACTTTGTTAAAGCTACTCTTTTTCTAGGTTTCTACCCTTGCTCAGTAATTGTAAAATCCTCCGCTTTATATTTATTTATTAAATTATAATTTATAAACACACACACACATACATATAAATATGAATATCATATATGTATGTGAATGTATGTATGCATGTGTGTGTGTGTGTATATATATATAAATATATATATATATATATACACACACACGAGAGGACATTCATTACCCATCAACCCATATACAAGCCCCAAAACAGAGGGATATTTAGAAAAAGAATGATATATATATATATATATATATATATATATATATATATATATATATATATATATATATATATATATATTTTTTTTTTTTTTTTCTCATTATCCCTCCATTCTGGGGCTTTTATATGGGTTGATGGGTAATGAATGTTCCTGTTCTCTTATCTTTATTTGTTGTGAAAATAAAATATTGTATTTAGCGTTTTACTGTATTTTGTACTAATGTTGGTTTGCATCGATATTCTCAGTATATATTCATTTATTAAAATATATACATACACTTTTCCATTACCCTTTAATCCCACTTCTAATTCCCTTTGTTTGTTTATTTTTCCCCTCCCAAATATCTGCTATTTTCAATTGAGTTTCAAATTAAAAATTAGGAAAATAATATCTATATTCATCTAAGGTCAATAACATTTTAAAGCAGAATGTGTTGGGTATAAAAAAAAAAACTAGGGAACTTTGGGTGGCTTTCATATGAATGAAGAAAAAAAAAAAAAGAAAAAAGGCTGCAATCAATAAATCTGCCCTTTAAGCTAACCTTTAAGCATTTATAACTTTTCATAAAAGTTGGCTCTCAGAAAAATCGAGACTGCCTTTATAATGATCTCATTTACACTTTCAGGAAGCTGAACATGACATACTTTTAACTTTCAAAAAAGAGAGCGAAAAGAATGAGTCACCGATCGCTCAGTGTCTGTGACGCTCATCTTAAATCCAAGAGCATGGAGATTTGATGACAGCAGATGGTGACCTTTAGATTTAGTAGCAACTTGGGAGTCTTTGAGAGCGTACTATGGCATGAGAGAGAGAGAGAGAGAAGGAAAGAGAGAGCAAAATCCCATAGAACCTTCTCATTTGTCTCATTTGGGACACGGCCCAGTTAAGAATGCGAAGACGTTGGCAAAGAGGCAAGGGCAGCTCGTAGCTGGTCTCTGGTCTTCAGCTTGGTATGCTCTTTCTCCATCCATCTCTGCCTGACTCTAACAGCACTTATTAATCAAGGGCATTAAAACACTCAGAAGTGCAGAGAAGTGTTTAACCTTTATGCTCTGATTTAATGAGAAAACCCATTCAATAAGAAAATGATACTTTAGTTCGTTGGTTTATTTCCTCAAATGGGGAAAACAAACTGATCTCAGTCCATGATTGTGGTTGTTTATTATCTCTGATTTACACCCTTGCTATCATGAGGATCTCTTGACAACGTCATTGTTTATTAATGAACCAATATGGGACAGCTATGCATTTCTTTTATTATTAGAGTATTTGAAGACATAAACACAACCATTTGAGCTACTAACACTTTTACCTCTGGAAGGGTGTAGGATGTTTCACAAGTGTAAAAAGAGTTTGTGAATAAGAGCAACTGCTGGTTTTTCAGTCTGTTTCATGGTACACTGATGTGGCACCTTTTGATGGTTGGCCACACCACTTATTTCATTGCATTGTGCAGATACAATTTCTGTGTTTCGTTCATTATCAAGGCATCATTTTTCAACAAGGTTTGACTTCTTGTTGCACATGGACATGCAATGGCTCAGCTTAGGTCAATTTTTGGCAAGATTCAAAAAGCTGTTCCGTGAAACCAAAGACGTCTAAACATGCTCAATGTGTTCAAATAGAGTATGAGCAGCATTTTAAAGAAATCTACAACTGCTTTCAAGTAAGCTACAAGACCAGTGCAACTTCATCGTATGCGTTCTGAGCTTTCCATCCCATTCATTTTGCACTGCCAGAACATGTTGCCGCATACAAGTGCATCCCATTTTGTCCGGAATTTAATGTGGCAGATAAAGTCTTGAGAGTGGGATCACTCTTTCGTCTGGACAGAACAACATTGGAGAAAAGAAATTCACAATCAAAATGGCATTCAGATGAAAGCCAGGGCAAAAACTGAAATGAAGAGATGGTTCTAGGTGCTGCTTCTGGATGAGAAGTGTACTAAACTAAGAAAATGTCCATTTTACTTGTCTGCCTGCTTTGTATCTTTGGAAATAACTTACACTATATATGGCCAAAAATGTGACTATCACAGCCCTATATGCATCCCATTCCAAAATACCAGGCTCCACTCTTCTGGAAAGGCTTTCCACTAGATGTTGGAATGTGGATGTTAGGATTTCTGCCCATTCAGCCAAAAGAACGTTCCTTACGACGGGCAAGAAGGTCTGGCTTTTTAGTCAGAGTTCCAATTCATTCCAAAGGTGTTCAGTGCGGTTGAGGTCAGGGCTCTGTACAGGCCAGTCGAGTTCTTCCACTTGAACTTTGGTAATCAATCAAAAGTCTGGTTTGGGTAAGGTTTCGGCCTCTTAGTTAGTAAATTCTTTTTAAAATAGCCAACCTTATTTAACAGTAACATCCTTGTCTTTGCTATAATACTGAGCGATGATATCCTGGAAGATGACGGTGGACTACGAAGTGAAAAAGTTCAACCCCTGCTCTACTCCCAGTTGACTTAAATGCAACAATGTATTGGTTTGTATATCTGTATATATTTTTGGTGTACTGCGAGGAACTCTTTTCACTAGGCATATTCATTGGCTTGAACAGATGCTAGAAAATATTTCCAGAAATGGGAATATAAAGCAAAACAGCAACTAAACTGAGCAAAATACAGTACAGTGCAGAGGGGAAAAAATACTGTCTAATGTTTAAGTCTAATGTTATTAATCACAACACACACTCCCTTAACATGTAAGCACGTCATCGAATGGAAATGAAGATGCTAGCCAGACTCAAATAATGTCTGAGATGCTTTTCTGCTCAACTTGGTAGCAAAGAGTAGCTATTTGAGTTACCATAGCCATCCTGTCATCTGGAAATTAGTCTGGCTATTCTTCTCTGACTGCTCTTATAAAAAAGCATTTTCCACTCTCACTGGATGTTTTTTTGTTTTTTGCACCATTCTGCATAAACTCTCAAGAAAATCTCAGGTGATACTCATGCATCTGGCACCAACAACCATGCCACATTCAAAGTCGGTGAGATCACAGAAAGGCTTTTTCCCCTATTGTAATGAACTCTTGACCTGTATCTGTAACTGCTGAGTGTATATTCCTACTGGTACATAGTGATTAAAAATTAAGAGCCAAAACTGACAAAATTGTCATTCACACTAAGCTGTTAAGAGAAAAAAAATCTAAGCTATACTGACACAAAGGCCCACATTTGGACATCTTTTCAGATGAATGGAGGCATAGAGAAATTCGATTTTTTTTTTTTTAACGGATGTCATTCTGTTCAGGCTACTACATGTCATCCTGTTCTCCTCCTCATTCTCTCACACACAGAAACTCTCTCCTGATTGTCTCACCTTCTCCTTGTGATTTCCTCTCATGCACATTCTTCTCTCACCTTTCACTTTCCTCTCTCTCTTTTCTCGAACCATAAACTCCCTCACTAGTTCTCTCACTGTCTCTCACCAACATGTCTTCTCACCCTCACTACAAACACTTTCACCAGTTCAAATGGATTCCTATTGGACTGTTGGAAGAAAAAACATTACTTATATGTATATTTTATTCCTTTTGCAGATGCTTTTGTCCAAAGTGGTATATCAAGCCGAGAATAATACAAGCAGAACTACCAAACATGACATTTTGTAATGAATCGTCATTTATATGCATGTTCCATGTAAACTGATCCGAAGTTTTGTGAATGCAAAAGTAGCAAAAGTAAACAGACACAAAGGTTTACAAGGCTGTTCTTTTTTTGATCTTCTTGATGATTTAAAGAAAAATGAACTCCCCTTGTTTAATCAGGAACAAGGAAATTTCATACGGATTTACATGAAACATTTTACTCTACTCCAACTAAAGTGTATACGTGATTTTTTCACTTTGTTTTACAATTGAAACAGAAATCAAACAGAAAACTAACTTTCGTTAGTCTGCCCAATGATATATTTCTGCATTCAACTTACCTCAGAGCTTGGAACGTTGGTATTTTCAACCTCTGTGCGTTTGAACTAAAGTGGTGGAAAAACATGGATCCTTTATTGTCTGTCTTTTGTTAGGAACAAGCTAGCCAGCGAACTGTGATGAGGAGGTATAATTTCATCAATGACCTAAATTTACCAAGCGAATATGTTTGGATGTTGACTGATCTAAAGCAAAGACTTGTATACACAGTACAACTCATTTAAGGGTACTTTGTTTATTGTTGATTTGTTAGCAGCCATGTTGATTTGAATATACGGAGTTGAGGAGAGCATCCCAAGTTCCTGAGTAGGAATTCAGCAGTCACTGGGGGTCACTTAGGTCTTGCGGAAAAATGATTTAGATTAAAATAAAAAGTGTTTAAGATTCCATTTGGAGAGTTACAGCCAGGATTTGGTGATGTACCTCAATTTAGTTGCTAATAATTTGCAGTCTGTTTGCTACCAGACCCCTGCAACCGGTTCAGAATGCAGCTGGATGCCTTGCTTCAAACTTTCTTACTTTGCCAACGTTTGCCCCACCTCACTGCAGGGGCAGTGGTTGCTTCGCGGTTAAGGCTCTGGGTTACTGATTGGAAGGTTGGGGGTTCAAGCACCAGCACTGCCAAGCTGCCACTGTTGGGCCCTTGAGCAAGGCTCTTAACCCCCTCTGCTCGAGGTGTGCTGTATCATGGCTGACTCTGTGCTCTGACCCCAACTTCCTGACATACTGGGGTATGCGAAGAAAAGAATTTCACTGTGCTGAAATGTATTCGTGATCAATAAAGAATAATTATCATCATCTTTATTGCTGTGTTCCCACCACTGGCTTCCTGAAGCTGCCTGCATCAGATTTAAAACACTAATACAAAGCCAAAAATGAACCAGTGTCCACCTACCTGAAGACACTTACCTCTCCTGCTCTATGTCAAGCATGCATCCCATAATCCCTCATGGTATCAAGACATTTCTATGTACTGTACCCTGTATGTTAGCGGTGGAATGAACTTCCCCTGGCTGTCTGAGTCACTTGTAATTGAAAAAAGCACCACAAGTTGTACTCTTGGTAACTTGCAGTATTAACACCTGTCTAACAGAGCCCAAGGGTACTCTAGATGGCACTGTACTCTAGATCTATTGAATAAACATAAGGTTATATTTTGGTTGTTGTTGGTTTTTTTTTTTTTCAGAGAGTACAAAGCAGTTCTGTAAGTCATTATCAATAAGGACATGTGCTTGAAAGTTACAAACATAAAAGAAATGTAAATATGCACACGTTACATACAACCTCTACTGGTAATCATGGAGATTATGGGCGTACTCGTCTCACTGTAGCCTCTCTCATTAATCGATCCAATTCCCCAAAACTCAAGGACTAAATGAAAGCAGGATTTTAAGACATGCCGGATGGAACAGCATGCATGGATACGCACACACAGAAAATCTAATTCCAGTAAAAGTGACATCCTCACACAGATTCGTCCCATTACTTCTGTTGATCCTCATTTCTTATCTCTTGTAATTCCATAGTAATATTTTTTTTTTCACATTTTATTATCCATTATAAGAAATGACAATAGGCTGCTGCATAACATGAAACAGAATGAGACTCTGACAATCAGATTTAGTATATCTATCAAACAAAATGGCATTAATGGCATTTATTTTAAAAAATGGCATTTATTAAAAACTAATTGCACTAATTTTCTTATCAAAATCATTAACTTGTATACTGCATACCCTTACCTACATGTTTCTTCAAACAGATTATTCCAGAGACAATCAAACCTCTTCTAAAGATAACAAATTATTCCCTTA
This sequence comes from Ameiurus melas, assembly GCA_012411365.1. Classification (NCBI taxonomy): domain Eukaryota; kingdom Metazoa; phylum Chordata; class Actinopteri; order Siluriformes; family Ictaluridae; genus Ameiurus; species Ameiurus melas. Next base: position 8,593,508 of record CM022753.1, on the reverse strand, counting down.
GCAATATTATGTACCTAAATCATTGAAATGAGCAGTTATCAAACCCCTGATTTAAAAAAATCTGATCTCGACCCCTGTTAATTGTCTAATTATAGGCCAAAATCAAATTTCCCATTTATCTCCAAGATTCTTGAAAAGGTTGTAGCACAGCTGTTATTCTCATACCTACATAGGAATAACATTCCTGAAATGTATCAGTCAGGATTTAGACCAAATCATAGCATAGAGACAGCGTTAGTTATAGTAGTAAATGACCTTCTACTTACCTCTGATCAGGGTTGTGTCTCACTGCTTGTGTTACTCGACCTTAGTGCGGCTTTTGATACTATAGATCACACTATTCTCCTTGATAGATTAGAAAATGTTGTTGGCATTAAGGGAAAAGTCCTCTCCTGGCTCAGGTCTTATCTGATTGTTATCAGTTTGTAGATGTAAATGGAGACTTCTCCACGCATACCGAGGTTAAATTTGGAGTTCCACAGGGTTCTGATTTAGGCCCACTGCTTTTTACTTTATATATGCTACCTCTAGGTCAAATTATTCATAAACATGTAATTAGCTTCCACTGATGATACACAGTTGTATGTTTCAGCGAAGCCAGATGACAGACACCAGCTTAATAAAGTTGAGGATTGTGTAAAGGACATCAGACATGCTTATTAACTTCCTTCTATTTAATTCTGACAAGACAGTAGTACATGTACTATGACCACATACATATAGAAGTAAACATTCTGAATACATAGTATCTCTGGGTGGCCTTTCTTTTTCATGATGTGCAGCAGTAAAAGATCTTGGTGTGATTGACTCCAGTCTGTCATTTGAAGCTTATGCAGATAACATTCTTATGATAGCGTTCTTCTATCTCTTATGTCTTAGTTAAACAATTGAACTTTTTGACCATGTGGTACATGGCTATAGAAGGGTATTACCCAGGTGTCACCCAGGTAAGGATGGGTTCCACTTTGTCTCAGGGAGGTTTTATTTGTTTGCCACTGTCTTCTCTGGCTTGCTCATTAGGGAATACATTTAAAATGTATATCCTGATTTGATATATTTATGTAAAGCTGCTTTGTGACAACATCCATTGTAAAAGGCACTATAAAAATAAACTTGAATTGAACCAAACTGTAGATTACTTGTATGAGACCAGACTTGTGTTATAGCAAAGTTTAAAGTCAGCACTAGTTCCAGCACTGTTTTAATAAAAGCTATATTGTAAGTAAAGCATGCTTTTTTAATGATTAGCGAGAGTCAAACATTTATCAGTATTGTAGTAAAGCTGTATGCAAATGTTTTTGCAGGCCAAACAAAACAAAAAAATAGATTTTTGGAATTCTGATTTACTTTAACCCTAGGGTATGTTTCGAAATGTCAATCACTCGTAATTGAACAAGCATGTTCACGACACAGCTGATTTACATTTAGCGACACCCATAAAACTCCATAAAAGCCAAAAAACCCTCAGAGATGAAAAACTGATGACTAGATAGCTAGCCTCCTAATGGAAGGCGTGCACTAAATCTTCCAGCAATGCAGCTCAGTCATAGCATCACATCAGCTACCATATACAAGTGACTTTGCCAGAGCCAAGTGAGCAAAAATCACGATGATAAATATGGGTTATGTCTGTCTCGAATCACTAGCCAAATGGATGCAGTATAAAAGGAATAGAACATTTCAGGCCTTGCTTTTATAGGACAAAAATCAGCTTTAGGTCAGGCTGCACACCACCACCTCATCCTTGATTATTTTTCCAAACAGCAGCCCACCACATCATGTTTCATTCCTCATACAATGGATCCATCATCTGGTGCTTTGATGGTGTGGTGGAGAGCGCTGGCTCCAAAGTCTCTCAGAGGTGTTCGTTTGAGCTGAAATCTGAGGAATGTAAGGAGCATATGATTTGCATAATTTTCATCCTCATCACTGAGCCCGCATGACCTGTGGATGGGGGTGGGGCCATCCTGGAAGAGACCACTCCCATCAGGATAGAAATATTTCCTCACAGGATAAAATTAATCGGTCAGAAGAACTTTGTATTGATCTGAAATAACCCTCCGCTCTAAGGCGACAAGGATGTGTATGTGTATGCACACACTGTATAGATGATGGTCCTGTTTCTAGAAAGGTTCTCTCTGTCCTGAGCCACAGGTCATCCTCAAGGTGTGTACGTGAGAGTTTTAAGTGCGCGAGAAGTACAGAGCAATAGACGGAGATAAATAGACAGACACAGAGTTCATGAAAGGCCACAGTCTCACACACTTGCATTTAGATGAGATTTCATTCACAGCTGAACGACCAGTTTAAAAAAAAAAAAAAAAAAAAAAAAAAAAAATTTTTAAAAAAATTTTAAAAAAATTAAAAATGAAAAAATTAATGCAGGTGTGAATTAAAAAAAAAAAAGTAACAAAAAAGCCAGGACATCTTGGTATAATGCTTAAACCGAACAGTCTCGCCTAGAACAATAACTTTTTTCTTGTTTACTGTAGGTATAAGAAACATAGATGGCGCTTTAGGATAAGATGGGAAAGACTTGTGTGTTAAAGGTATACACCATCTCTTGCTGATTGTCCCGATTGAGGTGTATTGAATTAAGAACATCCTTGAAGATTTTATTTTCTATAAATGTTTGCCATCCATGGCCGGGAGCCAACGAAGCAAAATTGGCTGTGCTCTCTGGGACGGAGGGATGGCATAGTCTCTCTCCCCTGTCAATCACAGTGACACTAGACAGTCATGGGCTCATGTATTCAGAAGAGTAATGATGGTGCTTTCCTTCCTCAAGAAAACAAGAAATGAATTTTCCACAAGAGAAAGCTTGGAGTATGTGTGTTTTCATTTTATGAGGGACTTAAGTTTATCATGAGCTAAATAAGATGCACTATAGGTATCTATACCTGCATCTAAAAAAAGTGAAATATTTCAAGCCTTTTTTGTTTTAATCTTGATTATTACAACTTACAGCTCATGGAAATGACATACTGGAAAAATCCAGTATCTCAAAAATATTAGAATAAAGAATTTATAATACATCAATGTCAGCCTGAGAAGAGCTCTAATCAGCTCAACACCTGTTTGACTAAAAACACCGTTGCTCAGTGGTCCAAAGTCCTCTTTTCAGATTAAAGAAAATTTTGCATTTCACTTGGAAATCAAGGTCCCAGAGTCTAGAGGAAGAGTGGAGAGGAACAGAATCCAAGTTGTTTGAAGTCCAGTGTGAAGTTTCCACCGTCAGTGATGATTTGGGGTGCCATGCTGGTGTTGATCCACTGTGTTTTCTCAAGTTGAGAGGCAATGCAGCGTCTACCAGGAGATTTTAGAGCACTTCATGCTTCAATCTGCTGATGAGCTTTATGGAGATGCTGATTTCCTTTTCCAGCAGGACTTGGCACCTGCCCACAGTGCCAAAACTGCTAGTAACTGATTTGGATGAACAGCGGGCAATGGTAGCACAGTGATTAAGACCTTGGACTACTAATCAAAAGGTCATAAGTTCAAATACTAGCACTACACTGTTGGGCCCTTGAGCAAGGCCCTTAACACTCTACTGCTCAGTTGTAAATAAAAAAAACAAAAAAATAAATGTAAGTCACTCTGGATAAGGGAATCTGCCAAAATGGCATAAATGTAAATGTAAAATGCCTATGATAATACTTTTAAATCCATTAGATAAAAGGACTTCAAATGTCAAGCTCTTATCATGGGCTCTTGAAGTAGGTTTATATATTTCCGGTCCATCAGCTCAGCAAATCTCAAGACCTTTGCTGTTCTTTGATCCCGCTCGTCCATGCTTAATGCAAACCGTGACTCACTGTAAACAAGCCAAGCTTGTTTGCTTGTGAACTTTTACTTCAGTGTTAGCATTGTTAGCTCTGGGGTCATTAGCTTCGACCACACTGGAATACTGCTTATATGCAAATTATCTTAATCACGCTATGTTTTGTATTTCTCCACTGGATATGTTTCCATCAATCTCTACAGCCTTTTTAAAAAAAAATCAATAGTTAGGATTGTACAGCGACCGAGTTTCATCACCTTGCGCCCCAATTTATCGAATTTTCATGCACATTCACTGCGTGACATATACTGAAAATAAAAAAATGCTTAGACTCTTTCATCTTGTGACATTGTTACAGAAAGTCTTAATATTAAATAGGAACTAATGGGTGACACTTTACAGTAAGGGTACGTGAATGATCATGAATTATGCATTACTTCATGCATTAATATCGCATGAATCATCAGGAACTAACACGAGTTCCAAGTCTTTCATTCATGACTTCATGGATGAACAACACCTTAATTAAAACCTAAACTATGATGAATACATCATCATGAATTATGATTTATTACGCACGATCATATGAAGGCATTTCTTGCCAAAAAGGTCTTCAAACTATCATTATTAACATTAATGCTGTGTGACTTTCTCATTTACTGTATGATGTGAAATGTGATGTTTATTAGCTTACAGGTTTAACAGTCAAGGATGGTTTCTCAAAATTAAAGCGCAGCTATTATGGTTCTGAAACATATCTAATAAACGTGCCTGTTTTACAGGCCTAATGAAATAAATTTACACACATCCAAGGTCAAAAAACACTTTAACGTGCTCGTAATTTAAACTGCAACGTTACCTTCCCCCCCCAGTATCGCAAAAGACTCATTCAGTGATCCGTTCTAAAGTATTCATTCTAAACTCGTCCTTTCAGAGAGCATACTCTGCTCTGATCAGATGTCCCAGTCTGTTGTGATTGGTCAGTGTGTGTCAGAAAAGGAAACGCCCACTACCATAACTAGTTTCATCTCCGTCTGTTCACGAGCAGCCGATGAAGACCAGAGGCGGGGCTTTTTGTTACAAACCTACGTAGGTTAGTACAGGAAGTAAGTCTGGAATCACTAATGACTCCTTTTAGCTGTTCAGAATCGCTTTCTTCTTTTGGGAGTCAATAACCCCATTTGTCGTGTGCTTTGAGTTTTGAAACTTTGCAGACTTTCTACATTCACAAACGACTCTATAACACACTACATGAAATCTACAGTAGTATTTGAAAAACCATAATAGGTGCACTTTAAGGTAGTCTGTGCCTTGGTATTTTTAAATTCTGGTAGGGTCATTTTCATTAACATCCAAAATTTTTCGTTAAATATTTTAATAAATTGATGAACTTCAGTGAAGCAGCCATGTTCAGGTATGTCGATAATAAATAATTATTTCTGTGCAAAGAAATGGTTGTAACTGCATGAATTTTTCACCCCTGGTGAGTTAGAGTTTGCTTCCCTGTATCACAGTGCCACCTACACACTGTGTCTAAATCAAAGCCAAATCCTCTGTAAATATATTGTCCTCTCTAATCTTTTACCCAGGCCTATTTGTGCAGGAGCCTCCACAAAATCAACAAAAGATATCTTCAAGGACCAAGGATAGTGAGAAGGGTATCTTTGCTTTTTCACATTGTGGTCACTGTGGACTTACTTGCAATAGTACAAGGTTAATTTTATGTTATTGTCTCCCATCATTATATATTCAAAGAAGTGACATAAAAATGGTCCCTTTTAGGAACAGAAACTTGGATATGAAAGGGCTCCAACCCTTGTTGTAATAATTGAATGTAATGTTCCTGGCTTTTCTCAATATTATAATGAATAAAAAAACAGTTTAAATGATGATGGTTGTATCTTCAGTTTATCCCCAACATACAGCATAAGAAGAGGTGGTTGAAGGTGTGATAGTAATGGTTGCTAGTTTTGTACCTCACTCAAAATTTCCAGTGCTCCAGTCCGATGTACATCTGCTGGAGATTTAATTGAAAAGAAATTCAGATGTTTTGTGTGTTCAGTTGAGTGTCAAGCTGTTGACCTGCCCAGCCCTCAGGCATTATTAGTGACATCTGTAGCTGAATTTAATCGAAACTTCACAGTGCTTTCACCACTGTGCGACCATCCGCAGACCTCTGCAGCAGAAAAGCCTAAAGAAACTGGTAAGCATGATTAAAAAAAATTGAAGTATGTGATTTTTATTCTCAGTATTGCGTTTCGTGTACTTTTATGCTTTTTTGATCACGTGCTATTTAACTATAGATGAAAAGTGTTAATATTTTTATATGTGTAAATCTGCATAACAATATCTAATTATGAGGTCTTAATTGATTAGAGTAGCCCCCACTCTGCAAATCAACTCATCTCATTCTGTGCCCGATTCCGAGTCCTCCGCAGCCCAAGAAAGCCAAGAAGAAGTTAAAGTCCCAGCCTAAAAAGGCCAAGAAAATGGGCCAGAAACTAAGAGGTATGCGGTGAGTCGTACACAAATTGATACAGTTATCGGTCTCTAATTGGACAGTAAGTCGAAAATGAATGTAAACACTATAAACGTACTTTACATACACCTATACTATGCTCTCTAGTCGATTCCACAATACACCATGGGTTCTTATTTTTTGACAATTAAAAAACAAATGGCCAATGATCCATTTCCACTCCCAACTAACAGGCCTGGAATTTATCCTAATATTGATTAATTCGGCGAATCCCGGAAGTACACCAAATCACCATTACTGCGATAGTGATCCCTCCCCTGAAAGCAGTTATGTACGATTCCTTTGTACCCGATTTTCACAGATTTAAAGCCCTACCGTTTTTGTGTACACAGAGTTAAAACAAAGTAAAAAATGTGTTACGACTCTGGCGGTTCTCCCCCATGACTTGCCACCGCAGTAATGGCAGCGCCCACAAATTGCTCACTGAATTAGTCAATAGGGAACCCTCCACAAAGAGACAGGATAAAGAGTATAGTGCATGGTCTTAAATGAGATTAAACTGGTGTCTGAATTCTGTTGTAGTAGCTGCTGCTGTAGCAGTAATAACAACCTTTTCACAGATGTGTTAGATCAACACAGCTGGAATAAAAAAAATATATATATAGTGATTCAAGTGTGTCACTTTGCAATCAGTGACACTCCTTGCCCACTGTCACATCTAAATCTATGGACCAATTGTGAATTTTATTAGCACTGTGTGTGAACGGAAATGTTATGTTTAATGCTTAATTTTGTTTGATGATTAAGCAAATGTAAAATTGTGAACTGTAGTACAGCACTATTACTAAGCTGGTTCGATTTAATTTGATTCAACCATTAATGCTTTCTCTTGTCCTACAGTCAAAACCCCTGATGACGGCATCTGCCACTACAACATCGTGTTGGAAAAGATTAAAAAGGAACATTTTGGCAGCTTAAACAAGGCTCATGTAGGCTTATCTTAGGTAGATGCAAGTGCTCCGATTGCGGAACTTGCAGCGACTAACCCAGATCTGTTCAGTACACCGAGGTCCACTTTTAAAAGAAACGACAGCCTGAAATGTTTTACTGAAACTTGCAGGGGGTTTTGTGAGTCCCACAGCTTCAGCTATCCTAAAGAAAAAGAGATGATGGATCCTTACTGGATATTTACAAGAACTAAACAAGTAGTTTCTATACAGTATCTCACAAAATTGAGTACACCCCTCACATTTTTGTAAATATTTGATAATATCTTTTAATGTGACAAGACTGAAGAAATGACACTTTGCTACAATGTAAAGTAGTGAGTGTACAGCTTGTGTAACAGTGTCAATTTACTGTCCCCTCAAAATAACTCATAAATAACTATAAGAAGATTGCCAAGACACTGATACTGAGCTGTAGCATGGTGGCCAAGACCGTACAGCGGTTTAACAGGACAGGTTCCACTCAGAAAAGGCCTCGCCATGGTCGTCCACAGAAGTTGAGTGCACGTGCTCAGCGTCATATCCAGAGGTTGTGTTTGGGAAATAGACGTATGAGTGCTGCCAGCATTGCTGCAGATGTTGACGGGGTGGGGGGATCAGCCTGTCAGTGCTCAGACCATACGCCGCACACTGCATCAAAATGGTCTGCATGGCTGTCGTGCCAGAAGGAAGCCTCTTCTAAAGATGATGCACAAGAAAGCCTGCAAACAGTTTGCTGCAGACAAGCAGACTAAGGACATGGATTACTGGAACCATGTCCTGTGGTCTGATGAGACCAAGATAAACTTATTTGGTTCAGATGGTGCCAAGCGTGTGTGGCAGCAACTAGGTGAGGAGTACAAAGACAAGTGTGTCTTGCCTACAGTCAAGCATGGTGGTGGGCATCTGTGGGACATCCTCAAATGGAAGGTGGAGGAGCACAAGGTCTCTAACATCGACCAGCTCCATGATGTCGTCATGGAGGAGTGGAAGAGGACTCCAGTGGCAACCTGTGAAGCTCTGGTGAACTCCATGCCCAAGAGGGTTAAGGCAGTGCTGGAACATAATGGTGGCCACACAAAATATTGAAACTTTGGGCCAAATTTGGGAATTTTCACTTAGGGGTGTACTCAATTTTGTTGCCAGCGGTTTAGACATTAATGTCTGTGTGTTGAGTTATTTTGAGTGGACAGCAAATTGACACTGTTACACAAGCTGTACACTCACTACTTTACATTGTAGCAAAGTGTCATTTCTTCAGTGTTGTCACATGAAAAGATATCATCAAATATTTACAAAATATGAGTGGTGTACTCACTTTTGTGAGATACTGTATGTACTGCCATGTGTTTGTGCCATGTATTTCTTTAGTTAAGTTTTGTTCAACATTAGAGTCCACATCAGAAGCTTTTTTTTTTTTACATTAAAATATTACTTTAATATTTACCTTACTTTAAAAGAGACCAAGCTGTTTGTAAAAGCTTGAACAGCTTTATGGTTTTGTAAAGAGTTTTCAGATACACAGGGATTTATAGTTCATGGGATATGTATAATGAATTCCTTCTCAGCTCTTCCCAGGCATTGCTGTTGATTTAAAGGGTTTATACTGTTTAAGAATAAAAGACATGAACATGCTTGATAACTCAGATCATAATTAATGAAAAACATTAGTTCTCACATTAATTGATATACTGTTCTAGTCTGTATGCGTGTATGAGGCCATGTGGATTTTAGTAGATTCCTGTAATAATTCAAGTTGATGATTCATATACCGTAACCATAGCTTCATCCACAATGGATAGTAAATAGCAATTATTTATTTATTTATTTATTTATGAACAAAGAAACCATCATAATCGTGCGTAATAAATCATAATTCATGATTATGTACTCATCTTATTAAATGTTTTAATTAAGGTGTTGTTCATCCATGAAGTCATGAATGAAAGACTTGGAACTCGTGTTAGTTCCTGATGATTCATGCGATATTAATGCATGAAGTAATGCATAATTCATGATCATTCATGTACCCTTACTGTAAAGTGTCACCCATTAGTTCCTTTTTAATATTAAGACTTTCTGTAACAATGTCACAAGATGAAAGAGTCTAAGCATTTTTTATTTTCAGTATATATGTGTCATACGTTAGTTCCTGATGATTCATGAGATATTATTGCATGAATTCGTAATAACTGTTTTTGGTATTTATGTACAGTTCAGAAGTAATAAGACATTAGGATAAGACACAGAGAAACATGTTTCAGACAGCAAATAGTATATATCAGGGGTTCCTAAACTTTTCCAGGGCAAGGCCCCCCATTTGGCATTACCATTTGACTGAGGCCCCCCTTTTGCAAGATGTCTTTAAAACACATTAAAAATACAGACTTCTGAATATATCCCCCCTTTTTTAATTATTATTAATAATTACATCTCACATCTTTACATTACATTAGGAATTGATTGTGTGTCTGGTTGACAGAGTGAGAATTTATTTTTCACACCAAATTGTTGAGGCCCCCCAGGCACCCCCCGGCAGCCCCCAATTTGAAAATCACTAGTATATATTACTGGAGGTTTCTTCTACTGGCTGTGTTATAGAAGGTAAAATATAGAACAGTCTTTTCGGACATGCGCACACTCGGTCCAGAACAAAATCGAACGTGCTGTGTATTAAGTGCCTTGTCATTATTTTGATTTAGTGTCTCATTATTTCAAGTTATACCACAGCACTGTAGAATTCTCGATTGTGATTGGCCGACAGACGTTCTGAGATGTGCAATTATTTTTCAGTAAATGCACATCGAAAGTAGTTCCAGTCAGGTCTTGACTGCATCGCAGTTCCATATGAACTGAAATAACGAAAAGGTTAGCCTGCTGTCCACCACAGCACACAAGAGCTAACAACAAACACAATGGCAGAAAATGTTGATTTTCCAGAAGTATGTAAGGAGTAATCGACGACGTGCCGTGGAATTATTAGAAACATATTGTGCACCTGAGGTGGTGATGCAGTTACTGGAATGAGAGAGAGAGAGAGAGAGAGAGAGAGAGAGAGAGAGAGAGAGAGAGCGCAAGAGAGCATGTGTGAAAAGTATCAATGTTTATTTATTTATTCGTTGTATTTTCCGCAGTTATAAAAAAACAACAAATGAGGCTTATCAACATTTATTAATTATTTGTTCTATTTTTATATTATCAGCATTAAACAAAACAAAACAAAACCTGTGAAACACAGACCTGACAAATATCGTGAAATAAAGCATCTGAAGAATATCTTGAGTTGTGATGGCATTAAGTTGTGATGGTCTCTCATTATTTTGACTTAATAACTCATTATGTCAACATGTTCTCTCAAGAATTTTGACTTGGTAATTCGTTTGGGATGCTAAATTAAAATAACGAGTGGACAGATATGTAAACACAGGCTGTATAAAGATCTGAATTGTTCGAAAGGCTAGCTTTACAAATACATTTGATTAGATACTATTACATCCATATTTATGGGAGCGGATGTCCTTATATCAGTATGAGCCTAATTAAACATGTTTATAGTTTATACTTGGCTTTCAAGCAACTACATGGCCTATGATGTAGCTTACAATGCTAACGATGCTAATGGCATTAACGTGGGGTATTAATGCAAGGTGCACAGGTTTAGTTAAAATATATGCAAATATATGCACAAGCCACAAGCCCTAGAAGATTGGTAAATAATAAATATTTATATAGTCAGAGTGTAGCTGTATATGTAAATTAATATCTAACAGAGGCTTGTGCGACATTCATTTTGAAATTTACCATAAAAAAAAAATGAAGGTTAAGGATTTAATCCTGCAGAACCAAGAGCCTAAAAAAAGACAGGAAAATAAGCATTTTCAGGTTTAAGGAGCGTACGGGATGATATTATCAGCAGCGCAGTCGGGGACTGCTTGCTGGCAGTGGCAATTGCGAAAACTCAACTGGATGACTGATTTCAAATGACAAATTCGTGTTCTAAGGGTCGTTGAGTTGACTCTCATTCACCGGTCACACAGACAAACTATCACCCTTGAGGACATTAGAAAACGGATTATACTGAAGTCAGTCATCCAGCTGAGTTTTCGCGATTGCCACTGCCTGCAAGCAGTTTCCACATCCCTAATAAATATACACTGCGTGCACAATTATTAGCCAAGTCAGTATCGTTGCACAGTATCCAACTCTTAACCATATAGACTTGAATGCTAACTGGGTATAATTATTTCAGGTACAGTTTAATTGTTTAATGAAGGAGGTTTGGTTTAAAGTGATTAACATCCTATAGACGTTGTGCACAATTATTATTTAGCTTCATTACCCTAGGAAAATGGACCAGGAGTTATAACTGAGACTGAAAAGTCAAAAATTGTAAAAATCCCCATCATATGGATGCAGCACACTGCAGATTGCAAAACTATTGAGGCATGACCACCGGGCAATCAGACACTCTGTTATGAATACTCAACAAATAATGTGTGGAGAAGAAAAGGCACAAGTTGACTGCAAAAGACTTAAAAGAATAAAACATGAGGTTACCAGGAACCCGTTAGCCTCCAGTTAGATGTCAAGAAATACCTTAAAGGGGTCATAGGATTCAAATATGATTAAAGGGGAACACATGATTTTTTTCCACATACTGTAGATTATAGCAGTATCTCTATTCCCAGTCTGTCTGAAACGCTCTGATTGAGTACAGTATCTCCAAAGCCCTTCCTTCCGAAAAGACCAGTGTGTTCTGATTGGCCAGCTGACCCATTGCGTTGTGATAGGCCAAAAGACCTCAAGTGTGTGTCAGAAATGTAAAGCCCTTTACCAGAATTGCGAGCTTCAACTTCCAAGGCTTCTAAAGCAATTATAAACACAGTTAATAATGTTATGGGTTTTACCGTATTTCGAGCCCGAGTCAGATTCTGAAAATGCGCATGATCGAGCAGATCAATCAGAACCAACTTTGCAAACGCAACTCGAGCAGAACGTTTCACATTGGTAAGTTTTTATTTTGTAACTCTCTGACTGTTCAGATACGATGTTTTAATGGTTTGTCTTCTCCACTGTAACAACTTTATGTCCTGAAGTGACAACATAAAATACAGTGTAAAAAATGGTTCAAAAGACCCAAAAGACATGTAATGCATCTATGTAAGTGAAATTGTGACATGTTTGTAGAAGTAATATCTGGACTTGGATCGAGTTGTTTTAGGCAGGTCCTCTGGAGCAGTGTTCTCGGTCAGATAAAATAAATCCCTTTGTGGGAGACTATGACCTTTGCAACTTTGTGGAACTTATACATGCATAAACAGATAAATTATACACTAAACAAAAAGGAAAACATTAAAAAGCATAATATGACTCCTTTAAGACCAATTTCTCAAAGGTTTTATGGACACAAGAAATAGGAGTGACTATGGATGGAGCTGATAGGTGGGCCCATGGGTGGATCACTAAAGGGTACAGAGTACCAGTTCAAGCGAGGGACCAGCAAGGTGGAGGAGGCTGGTATCAGATTATCAGGTTCAGGATGGACTGAAAATCAACTCCCTGTCAGTTTCTAGAATATACGTTCTGCATGCAGTGGTAGAGGAAAAAGTCAGCAACATTCAAGAGGCCAAGATCTTTATGCAGGACGCAGCACAATTGCATACATCAAGGTACACCACTGCTTGGCTAGCCAGGCAACAAAGATGACAGAATGACGACCTGGCCCCCATCCTCACCTGACTTAAATCCTATTGAGAACTTCTGGGCCATTCTCAAGCATGAGATTTACAATGAGGGAAGACAGTTCACCTATTTGAACAGCATTTGGGAGGCTGTGGTGGCTGCCTCAACTAAAGTCAAGAAAAGATCAAGAAACTGACAGATTCAATGGATGGAAGTCTTATTGTGACGAAGGGTGGCTATATTCATTACTGGATAGTTTAGAATGACTATGAATTCTACAAGATTGAGCTGCTATACAAGCTTGATCTGTCCTCATGTCAAGAGAATCTGGAGAATTCTCTGATTACACCACCTGACAACATACAAAACATCGGGGTAGTTATGACTCGCTCGTGTAGGTTCCTCTTTTACATAATTTCTCTCCACAGGGGCCATTCAGGTTCTTGTTCAGTCTCTCGTCGACTCGAGATTGATCTACTGCGACATGCACCTGGCAGGTTTTCCCCTGTGTCCCGTCAGACCACTGCAACAGCTTGTGTGCCTTGTTTCTTTAAGTACTTCCATAACATTGCAGCATACTGTACACTCACTGCTGCTTACCTAAAAAAACCTCAACAGAACCAGCCCCCACCCACCTGAAGGCACTTCAAATCAAGGCTTGATTTGACCCACCATCCCTCAAGACACAAGGATGACATGCATCAGACTTCCCCTGGCTGTCTGAACAGCTGAGTCACTGGCTGCCTTCAAATAAAGCCCTACCTTTTCACTAAACACTTAAGCAAGCACTAAACCTACTCCTGAGGCAAAATAAAAACACATTGGCTTGTACTCTCTTTTCAATAATTCCTCTCTAAGCGGGTTAATGGTATTCGTCTAAGACTCCAAGTCCCTTCTTGTACTGATGTGGATGTTTTTTTTCCCCCAATGTAGATGTTCCACCCCGATCCCCGATTCACACTGCATAGGCTCTCAGTAAAATCTCGCATTAACTATAAAGTACTTTTATTAACCTATAAAACACTAAACGGTCTCGCGCCACAATATCTAAGCGACCTTTTGGTTTTCTATGATCCTCCATGCCTACTTAGATCAAAAGATGCAGGCTATTTGACGGTACCCCGAATAGTGAAGGCTGCAGCAGGGGAAAGAGCTTTCACTTATAGAGCCCCACAGTTATGGAACAGTCTTCCTATTAGTGTTCAAGACTCAGACACAGTCTCTGTGTTTAAGTCTAGGCTTAAAACGTATTTGTTTACTCAAGCCTACCCTGACTAGATTCTATCTTTACTACTTCGCAGTCATAATAATCTTTTTTCTCCCTCTCTCCTTCTGCCGAGCCCCACACGAATTTATGGAGATACCAGAGATCCAGATCCTTTCGGCTTCTGGATGGAGCTCAAATCTCAAATCTTCTCCAATTCCAGACTGCTGGGACTGCGGCTGCTCCGAAGGCCATACAGACTTCATGTACAGCCATACTGTACTTTTTCACACTATCTGTTGTTACCCAGATGAGGATGGGTTCCCTTCTGAGTCGGGTTCCTCTCAAGGTTTCTTCCTTTAAACATCTTAGGGAGTTTTTCTTTGCCACCGTCGCCACTCAGTGGCTTGTTCAGTTGGGATAAATTCACACCTTTAATATCTGTATATATTAAAGGTATACAATATATTATAAATATAATATACTGTGTTTATATTTCTGTAAAGCTGCTTTGAGACAATGTCTGTTGTAAAAAAGTGCTATACAAATAAAATTGAATTGAATTGAATAGATGTCGCTCTCAATAAAGGCACCTGCCAGATGTTGGAAATGTAGATGTACTGTACATGATGTTATATAAATCACTGACTAATTATTTACTGTTTATCTTATCTTCAGAGTTTCTGGGTTAGACTGAATTTTACACTGGGACATTGCAAGCGTCTCAACAAAGCATGAATTACTGAAAATACGGAGCTTGAAGCTTATTCCTGTGGTGTATTAATGGATGCAATTACATATTTGTCAATGTTATTTCTACTTCTATTTGTACATACAGTTTTGGGTTCAGATTCTTTATTTATTTATTTATTTTTATCCCAAAACCGAAGTTTGCAATTTCAAATTATGGTTGTTTTAAGTCAAATCCCTAGCAAGTTATCACTGTGTGCAGCAAGTGTGGCCACCATATATATATATATATATATATATATATATATATATATATATATATATATATATATATTCTATCTATCTATCTATCTATCTATATATATATATATATATATATATATATATATATATATATATATATATATATATAGTATTTGTGTGTGTGTGTGTGTGTATAATTCAAATGCTTTTGCAAAGTACATTTCCAGGCTTCATATAAAAAAAATCAGCCTGTAATTAATAATAAATTTTTCCCCTAATGGTTTTTCAGAGTGACGATCGAAGGAAAAAAGGAACATTAATATTCCCAAATCTCTTGTGATTTGCAAATAACATTTAATTAGTTCTTGTCTCCAGAAGTACTCTTAGAAAAAGGTCAGCATTTTAGAGAAAAGAGAAAAGAAAAAAAGCAAAGCCCCACAGTCTTGCACTACCTTAAGTAATTCAGGCAGTTTAAACTCTAAAATCCAAACCCTGTAAAGAGGACACTGCTGTATATTCATGGGTGCGTTTTCATTGACACGTCCACGTCAGAAGTATCATTATGACTTAAGGACAACACGCATCTGAAATGCCTTCCTCGACGGCCTTCTTGACATTGAACCTACGGAACCTGCTGAGCCAGAAAACCTTATACAGGAGATTAAAGTGCCAATGCGTTCAGGCGGTCAATACGCTGTTCATAATATTTTTCGAGTTTTATTTTTATTTTTTGCCAAACCGGAGCGCTGCTTGATTTTCAAAGAATTTACACCAATATGTAAAAAAAAAATAATAATAATTTTAAAAACGTAGGTGAGATCAACTGGATCCTCGGTGGGTGTTCACGCCATGACGGTTGTGCTCTTTCAATCCTTGGTGAATGAAAGAAAAACGATCACGTCTTCTAAAATAAATCCTTCATTACATTTACATTTTAATTACAGTTCCGTTTACATTGCCATTTATCATTAGAATGGACCGTTTCAAGGTTGTTCTTGATACCTGGTCTGCAAGGCAAAGTAGGCTGGACTGCTCTGGACTTCTCATTAATTGCAATCAGACTCGAGGTTGTAAATAAATTAAGTGCTTAAATGATGGCACTGGCGGCTAAAGAGAGATGGTTTGGTTTCTAATCTTAAGCTGTGATGTGACCCCTGAACATTCACTAAATACCAAATCTTTAATTGACATGATGTTGGCACATGATTTATTCATCAAGGTCAATTAAAAGTCAAACATCACTTTTGACCAGAGCATGGTAAATTTTTATTCCACTATAAGTGAAATATCTGCAAATATTTCCTCCAAAGCCATGCATCACAAGATGATACATCCGGCTTTACTAGCAGTGGCGGGCGGAGTCCTAGGTTGTTAGAGGACTCTGGGATAGTGAGAAAGGGCCCAGGCGACAGCAGTTTGTTTGACGGATGTGAAGATCAATACTGCCAGACTCTCTTCTGAAATGCACCTTCTTACAGCTTTATACCTTATCATGAATACACTTCTCGTTTGTTCTCCCTCACGGTCCTCTTTCTTTCCAGGTCAAAAGTAAAGTCATCCCATGTATCCTTGACTTTTCATTTGAGGCCAGATTTAAACCACATGCCTACCTTCCCACAACCAATAATTTAGAATGCAATTTTCCCTGACATTTCGCTAGTTGATTGCGGAGGAGTGAACTGAATAATAATAATAGAAAGTCTTACTTACAATACAATACAAAACTTACAATAGCAAAACGAACATTAAAGTTCATAGAGGCTCGTTTTTATAAAACAGGTATAACAGGTAAAACAGTGAAGGTGGTATGAATGAAGCATTACTAAGCTAAGACTCTGCAAAATGCTTATTTGTCTTTCCAAGATGTCAGAGAAACAAAACTGGAAACCTTGTTCAGTAAGTAGGCTTTAGTCAGATCTTTGAGCACTTGTAACTCAAAAGCCTGTTTATAATGGCCATACTTTGAAACAGAAGTTGTTCAATTTCATCGGCAGCATCTGAACATTTAAAAAAAAGCCCCGTGATTAGACTCGATAAGATGTGCATCTTGGAGAAGGTACCAGACCCACAAAGATGTTACGGTGCAATGGAGATATCATTCTATGCTGATGGTACAAGCCACAAGTGAGTCCTCATGACAAGAGATACAAGTACACCATCAGTAAAAAATAAAAATCACATGGAATATACGCTCACTTTAATAGGAATACCAGCAGACATGCTCATTTATGCAGTTATTCAAACGGCCAATCATGTGGCAGCCGTACAACGCAAAAAACAATATACAGGTCTGTACAGGTCAAGAGCTTCAGTTACTGTTCACATCAATCATCAGAAAACAAAAATGGTAACTGTTCTGCACTTGTATAGCACTTTTTTTTTTTTTTTTTAAACCATAGTGGTTCTACAAAGCGCTTTACACTGGTTCACATTCACCCATTCGCACACACACACTTGCACACCAGTTGTAGCAGAGCTGCCACGCAAGGCGCTAACTTGCCATCAGGAGCAACTTGGAGTTCAGGGTCTTGCCCAAGGAACCACCAACCCTACAATTAGTGGACAACCGCGCTACCACCTGAGCCACGCCCCAAAATTTGATCTCCGTGACTGTGAAGGTTGTTGTGTGATTGTTGGTACAAGATGGGCTGGTTTGAGTATTTCAGAAACACAACAGTCTCTAGAATTTACACAGAAAGATGTGGAGAACAACAAAAAAAAACACATCCAGTGAGCGACGGTTAACAAGGTAAATATGCCTTGTTAAAAAGAAAGGTCAGACAAGAATAGCATGACTGGTTCAAGCAGAAAGGAAGACTACAGTAAGCTCAAATAACCACTGTTTACAACCGTGGCGAGCAGAAAAGCATCTCAGAATGCACATCATGTTCAGCCGTGACGCGGATGGGCTCCAATAGGAAAAGATCACATCGAGCTCCACTCCTGTCAGGAATCTTTAGATACAGTGGGCACAGGAATACCAATGTGAACGCAGACTAAGATCTCAATGATGTTTGAAACAAACATCTTGGATGACATTAAAGTGGCGTGCTATCATGCGCAGGTCATTTAGGGTTTTCCTTTTAAGGAAACAATAAGCAACTGAACAATTTGGATAATAAAGAAAAAAAAAGAATTTCTTGGAAGTACTCCAGATACTACAGCAAGTGTCGACATGACATGATCTTAACGATGTCTCATGCAGCACCAGTCATGCTTTGTCTGTCCTATAATTGCCAATATCAGCTCCTGCCTCTTTCGAGGGCATTATATCTTTAGTGAAGTGCTCAGTAGGGTTCAGGGTAGGTGACTGACCTGTTCTATCTGGTGCATTCCACATTATTGCCCTGAATGACTCCACACTTGTTTAAGCAGTTCACTGTCCTGCTGCAAGTAAAGCACCGTCCACTGGGTTATGGGGCATTTAATAAGGATGCTGTTGTAGAGAATAAAATCCATCCCTCTGCTGGTCACATTATCAATAAAGACAAGTACGCCGGAAATCTATTTAAAAAAAAAAAAAAAATCAACCAAAACAGAAAATGACACGGAAACTTTATTATTTCATCCAACACTGATCAAATCCTTCTTTGATGCTGGGGAAATTTAAGAGCTAATGAATGTTGCTTTTATAATGAATCGGAGTCTGTACTGGCGGTTTCATAATCAAAAACATTGTTTCTCCGTGACATTCTTTAAAACCAGGCACTTCGCAAAGGCTCTTCAATGTTCTGCTCATGATCAAATGCAGGCACTGGCTGTTATTATTAATGCTGGAGAATTGTTCAGTATGATTCGACTTGGGGCCGTGACTAATTTTAAGGACCTAGCACATCCTGAAGTGAATTGTTACGTGGCTAAAAATTCAAGACACCAAAGGTTTTGCATCAAAATCGCATCTTTAATTGAGTCAGGAAACTTTAGGCTCCGTTGCCGTACACATCCGTGTGTGTGAGCTGTTACTAAAGGAACGATAACGTATTAGAACGAGCGCATTCATTTTTTATAACCGTCGGAACTACTGTCAGAGCTGCTGTTACGGATAATTAATCAGCACCGCTCTGTGGTATAAATATGAACAAAACATATTGGTAATATTAATAGGGTTCAACAATTAAAGTAAACAAGGAACCATGAAAATAATTACTGAATGGTTCACAGTTGATGTCGTCAGTGTATGTTGAGCAATTTATTACACACCACCCACCGCGATTACGTACACGCACACCAGTGGAGCCTGTCTACGGCTTCAGAATCGACAATTAACCTTCTGACAAATGATCAAATGTAAAACAGTTTTATTATCATAAGCCAACAAGCTGGAAAATTACATGCTGTGTGTTTAAGATAAAGTTCTGATCATTTTATTTTTTTTTTTGCTTGAATGACGTGAGGTTCCTGGCATGTGAAACGGTGAAGAAGAGGTACAAAACGCATAAAACGATATTCATCGGATTTAAAAACTGTTGTTTAACGACAGAAGGCTCTAGGTTTATGAATGGTTCAGGTCATTTGTCAATGCTGGTTTAGGTATCCCAACCATCAATATGTTTACATGAACAACAATATTCCGATATTAACCTGATTAAGACGATACTCTGATTAAGAAACAAGCATGTAAACAGAGATTATTGATGATCTTAATCCGACTAAAGTCATACTCGAAGTAAACAAATGGAATTAAGACGTGTGGAGTATTCCTGTTTTAGTCGCATTATCGACGTGCATTACAGACATGTACACGCCTTAATCACACTATTAACATCATGTGGGAATTTTCAGTGTATTTTGCGACAGGACACGTACACACACACACTGAGCACGGCTGCGTCCAAAACCGTGTACTTACCACATAATCTACTACATAAAAGCTGAAATACATGTACCTCAGCTACTGTATAGAGGGTAACTACGCGGTTTGGGACGCAGCCCACGGCTTCAAGCAGTCATCTATTTGCACATACAGCACGACAAATAATTAACTGCGCTTGAAGCTTTCGTAAAATTTAAAATGAAACACCCAAAACTGTATACGGTCCCATAACGAAGACCAACTGTATGTTGATACACGAAATTCTGGAGGAACGTCGGACGGCGTGGCGCGGTGACATAATGCCGTGTGCTGTTAATCGAACTATGTTCTATAACATGTAAAACCTGAACATGAAAGGAATATTCTTAAAGCAATTCATGTAAACACCTTAAATCAGAATATTGTCTTAATTCAGAATAAGGTCAATAATTAGATTACTGCTGTCCATGTAAACGTAGCCAGTGATATGCAGGTACGCGTGCTGAAGGAGTCAACGTTTCAGTTTATACTTGTAATGTCCATTTATGTCTCTCATAATTATCATTTCATTTGTAATAACAAAGAATGTTACTGTGTGAAATCATATAAAAATAAACCTGTAAAAAGTTAGCATATTCACCTCCGGTGGCTGGTGTAGCCAGGAATGAATCTCGGAAGGGTAGGAGGAAATGTGTTAAAGAAAATCACTGCATGTGCTGGCCAACAGTCACTCTGAAGGAGTACAGCGGCTGAGAGTGGAGTGATAATTGAGGACTGTATGGGAGGAGTGGACAGAAAGAAACCATTGCTCAAGAAGAGCCATTTGAAAGCATGAGAGCATTTTTTGGTGGGATGAACCCAAGAATGAGATACTGTATTTTGGCACGTTTCAAAGTGCTCTGTGTAGTGCCAACCTAATGCAGGCCATATATCAATTAACACCATCCCTACAGTGGTGAGTGCATCATGCTCTGGGGGCGATTTTCATCCGCAAACTTGGGCTTCTTGTCAAACTTGAAGGGATAATAGATGGAGCAATATACAGGGGGATATTACGAGAGTACCTCGCCAGATCTGAATCCCATTTCTGTCAACATACAACATGCAACGATATTGATAAATGTAATGCGATCATGCGTTCTACCTGGATGTCAGACAGTATTAGGAGCGAATTTGTCATTTTGTGATTTATGGCACGTCAATCATGTCATCTACGGTCAACCAGTCTTGCCATATTAACAACCTAAAGTGATGAAAAATGAAACCGCTTCATGGCAGTTCCTTTGAAAATTATTTATAAACTCTCTCTCACACCAGATTCGAACTCCAGTACTTCTTTGGCTGTCGCCGAGTGTAAATTAACAAACAGCAGTCAAACAGGAAACATGCAGTACGTTTACATGGACAACAATAATCCGATATCAACCCGATTAAGACAATACTCTGATTAAAAATCTAGCATGTAACGAGCAATTTCTTTTTAAAACTTAATCCGACTAAAGTCATACTCGAAGTAAACACAAATGGAATTAAGACGTGTGGAGTATTCCTGTTTTAGTCGCATTATCGATGTGTATTAGAGACATGTACACACCTTAATCACACTATTAACGCCGACAGGACACGTACACACACGGCAGTGCTCAACCGTTTTACGGCAAACAAGAGAGCACGACTGCGTCCCAAACCGCGTACTTACCTGCTATATGGTAGGAGAAATACACGTATCTCGGCTACTATATAGTAGGTAAGTACACGGTTTGGGACGCAGCCCACGGCTTCAAGCAATCGTCTATTTGCACGTACAGCACGATAAATAATTAACTGCACTTGAAGCTTTCGTAAAAATTTTAAATAAAAACTGTATACGGTCCCATAACGAAGACCACCTGTATGTTGATATGTGAAATTCTGGAGGGACGTCGGACGGCGTGGTGTGGGGACATAATGCTGTGTGCTGTTAATCAAACATGTAAAACCTGAACATGAAAGGAATATTCTAAAAGCGACTCGTGTAAACACCGTAATCACAATATTGTCTTATTCAGAATAAGGTCAGTAATTAGATTACTGCTCTCCATGTAAACATAGTCATGCATGATCCTGACTGGTTCATTTTGTTTCCTACCACAGCAGCTGGTAGCCAATAACATTTGATTAAGCATCACATTCATGTAAAGTTTCAGACGGTTACACAATCGCACAGATGAATCATAATGATTATTCACGAAGCAAGTTACTACCCTAAGGCCTACTTCTTCAAAAAATATTACATTCATAAATATGATCATTAACGTATATGGAAACCATTAAAAAAAAACCTCGTTTTTCTTGTATTGCGGTTTCGTACTGAACTGCAGGCATGTTTAAAGGAGTTTTACTTTCAACTCGGTGTCTAAGCTTGCTTCCGGGTTCTGTGGAACAGAAATTCAGAAAATCTAAGTAAATTTAAGAAAGCAGAACAAAAAGAAAACTAATAAAAAAACAGCCTTAAGTAGTTTGGAAAACAGCTACATGTGCAGCAGCTTTGTAAGACGTATATACGAGGATAAATTAATTAGCTGCCTTTGAAGTTTTTCAGTATCGTTGTAGAAAAGAATAAAAATCCCTTTGCTTTCTCAAGGGAAATGAAATAAACCCCGCCCCCAGGACAAGCTGATAATGGGACATTTTGGACCCCACTAACTCCCACACCGTAAGTTACACAGACTAGCCAAGTGTTTGGCTTGTTCCAGAGAATCAGGTAATCCCATGTGGGAATTGATCCCACATGGAATTTCCTGTTGGGATTCACAATACACACCAAGCTAAAATGATACTGCTCTAGAGGAGAAAACAGGCAAGCAAAGACACCGTTTAGACTTACTCTCCCCATAGGAAATCTTCATCACCAACAAGTTCCGCAACGTTTAACTCACAGACACGTATCACACCACAAATCGCTCGGAATTCTCAAGAGGTGTGTGCGATCGTGTCTTCATTCCCACGTACGTGTCGTGAAGTTTACGATCAAATTTCCCTCATACACACTCATTGCGAAATCAGTAGCAGGACAAAACAGGCCATAAACTGAGTGTAAGCACCAAACAACTGCAGGCATGTCATACATCAAATCGATTGGCTCAATAAGGAAGAACTGCGTTATGGGGGACGACAGTACCGTCGCCTCAACGTGCACAGGTCCCATGGTGTCATGTGACGTCGCCACAAAGCTACTGGTATACAGACGTATGACATAAAAAAATGTGTTGAGGGTATTCTATTGAGGTCACATGCACGAGAATGGACTGCCCTAAAGATTATTATATTCAAAACTCGAGGTAAATTCTAGTGATATCGGTCAAAATAGTTATGCTATAACTAACACGTACACACATGTAGCTCCCCCTACTGACTGGCAGGTGCAGTGTCACATGCACTGGAAGAAAGCATTCTATTTATGCGTTAAAAGATTGTTGTACAGAAGCCATAACGTATTTGCAGAATATAATTATAGAATAAATTATAGAATATGAATAAAACACAATGCGGTGCGTAGGTATAGGAAAATAATCAGGACTGGGTAGGATGGTGGGGTTGAGTCATGCTATAGCATCCACCCAGAGTTGATAATATTCCAACAGCACCACATCCTGAAGTGTTTTATTTATTTCATATAACCGTAATTTGCAGACGATGGCAATTCATTATTGAGTGCCGTTATGCATTGTATATTTATACCGAATTGAAAAGTGACGGCCTGGGTCAAAGGGGAATTCAAGGTTAATTCAAACGCAGTAAACAGTCTGGATATTAAAATGTGGAGAGCAAAACAAACTAATGTAAAGATGATGGAAATTGTGGTTGAGCAAAATAAATAAATAAATAAATAAATAAATAACCCTAAACTGCTCTTAAATGTCATCACAACTTTAACGCAAAACAACTGAATCAACACCCGGATCACTCACTTCGCATTTATATTTCATCATGAGATCAGACATTAGCCAAAAGGGAACTCGGAGCCTCCTGCTGTCTGTGACATTTCTGTTGATGGACAAGGAGACGTGGACATATTATCTGCTTTTACGTTAGTTCTCCATCTCTGCCAGTCCATTTTTCTTCCCCCGCCCCCTCCCCCTCCCCCCTCGCACTAACACAGCAGTAATAATTCACATAAATACTGCCAGCTGCCGTGGATATAATCTCGTTATCTGGTCAACACTCAAAAACACGGCAAATTAAGACAAATGAGAAGAGGCCGAGCTCAATTTTCCAGCACAAATTACAGCAGATAAATCAGCAGAAAGAGAACGAGACTGAATAGTGAGAGAGTCCTAAAACTTCATCACAGGGGTCCAGGCACTGTTAACACGTACCTGAGGAGGTGACTCAATAAAGCTGAACAGAGTTCAGTCCATGTCCAAGAACACAAGGCCAAGATATGACGCAAGACAGAGGTTATGAACTGCTTTAACAAGTGCCGTTTCGCTCGAGTGGTAGAACAACCTACATCTAGGGTGTAAAAAGGACCCGTTGAAGGTTGTAATATATTGGATACAGACTGATTTTTGCACTAGAGTTGTTCCAAAATGGAAAAAATGATAACCGCTTTGCAAAACCTGGAGAAAATGCAGCATTTTGGAAATTCTGTAATTAATTAGTATTGTATGTAATAGATAAAGGGTGCAAGTTCAATGCATTGGTGCACAATTAAAATTAAAAAGAAAAAAAACCATCTATATTAAAAGTTTACTACATGTGTACTAGATGGAGAACTACTAATGACTTACTACTAATATGTACATGGAAAGAATTACAGCATACTTAAAATTGACTTCCAGGATGGATTATACTTGTTTCTACATCTACCTGTGCACGTGTGCAAGATGGCTGCTAGGTTGTCGTTTGAAGCACTGCCTCAGAAATCAATGCTACAGATTCGCATTGGTGCAATTCCAACACAAATAATGGGACGGTGCAGGACAATGTAACACAGTGCTCACAAATACTTCTGTACGGCTCAAATCAAATACTTCTGTACGGCTCTAGACCTGGTTTAGCGCAGGTTTAGACCTAGCTTCCTATTACTTGTATTGTTTGAATATTAAAAATCTCTCAACCTACCAAAAAGACTGAGAGAGACCTGTATTCTGGATTTAGCACGTTCGCCTCACACCGCCAGGGTCGGGGTTCAATTCCCTCAGCTCTGTGTGTGCGGAGTTTGCATGTTGTCTCCCCGAGTCCAAAGAAATGCATGGTAGGCTGATTGTGTGTCCTGTGATGGACTGGCAGGTGTACCCTGCCTTGTGCCTGATGCTCCCTGGGATCCCTGCTCCAGGTTCCCCGCGACCCTGAAAAGGAGTAAGTGGTTGAAGATGGATTGATGGACACATATCTCCCTGCAGTTCTTGCCTGGTTTCCCACTGAAGCTAAGCAGGTCTGGATGGGAGACCTCCTGGGAAAACTAAGCTTGCTACTGGAAGTGGCATTAGGGAGGCCAGCAGTGGGGGCTCAAAAATAAAAAGGGTAGGGGTATAACCAATGTCCTGGCAAAATTCCCCCCATTGGCTATGACTTTCTCAGGAGGAGAATTTTGATGTTGAGAATTTTTGGAAGGAGTCTCCAGTGTCAGCGCTTTCCAACAGTCAGAGGTCAGGCTGAACTTTTTTCCGAAACAGGAGAGATTGGCTTTGAGGCTTTAAGAGAACGAATTTTAATATATATTTTTTTTAAATCACAACTTTATAAAAAACTATAAACAGAAAAAGAACAACCTCTCATTTTTTTAATGAATCAAAAATTCTAACACTGACAAATGGTACAAGGGGAATGAAACACTGCACTTTCATCTCATTAATGAGGATGTACACCGCTAATGGTATCTTAATGACCAGGGTGAGAATGTGAACTAAGATTTACGAAGATCTCTAAGAAACGGGGGGAAAAAAACATCATTAATGCTGTAGCTTCGGGTTTAGTGCAGAATGTCAATGCGTGAAGCTCAAGAATGTATCAATCACAAATATCCTAGTAAAGAAGAATCAGGCGATGTAAATCACATGATGTGTAAGGTAAGCTCTGCTCTCAGTATGTTGAACGGTTTGGCTAATATGTCTCCCAGAACTACAGACAAAACAAGACCAACAAGTCCAACAGTTTGGGAATGAGTATTAAATACTGTTGGCATATTGCAAGAATAAAAAATGTGGCCTTTTGTTGAAGTAAGACCACAACAATGCAGCCTTGTCCTTTCTTTTTCCTGTGATGCTAATTGGATGTCACAGTGCACTTTAATTTATTTCTGTAAATGAATGGTCACCGTCCTGGTTTATTATTCAGAACACGCAAACCAATCAGTTCAACTGCTCATTTCCGAGCTCCTATTTCATCTGGAACTGGGAAGAAGTGAGGAGAGGTCCATAATATATGCTTGACCTGGATTGCTTAGTTAGAAAATTATATACACACACCAGCCATTGTATTAGGAACACCGTAGTAATACTGGGTAGGACGACATTTTGCTCTCACAACACCACCACCAGCCTGAATTGTTGACGCAAGGCAGGTTGGGTCCAGGGTCTCATCCCGTTGATACCAAATTCTGTCCCTATATTAAGAAACTGAAATTCATCAGACCACATTCATGTCTTTCCAATCTTCAAATGTCCAGCATAGCCTCAGATTCCTGTTCTTGGCTGACAGGAGCAGAACCCGAGGTGTTCTGCTGTTTGAGTCAATCTGCCGTAAGGTTCAATATGTTGTGTTCAGAGATGCTTTCCTGTTCACCATGGGTGTAAATAGTAGTTATTTGAGTCACCGTGGTCAGCTCGAACCAGTTTGGCCATTCTCCTTTTGACCTGAATCTGTGTCCACCTGAATGTAAATTTTTTCCCATTCTTTTCTTGTACACGGTGTCCCAAAAATCTCCATACATAGGGGAATATGTTAGCCAGCACCACATCGCTGGTGCCTTCTTCAGTGGATGTTCATGGACGTCCACGTAATGTGCGTTTCGTTTTTCACGGAACGATAGTGTATTACACATGATCTCAGAAACCTATTATATGGCGGACGTTTTAAAAACCTGTATAATTGTTATGGTGAAAAGGTTCCTTTTGGAAGGAGTCTCCAGTTTCAGCAGATTTTTAACAGTCAGCAGTAAAGCTGGAACTTTACATTTTCTGAAATGGGAAAGTCTTCAGGATGGAAAGGGAATGTTTGTTGAATGGAATGCGAGATGTAATAATAACGAAGCCACGTTGTCCAGTGACGTTTACGGCTAATTATATTATATCGCCAGACCTGGCAACCTTGCAAACACACTGCAGAAATATCTTCAACAGAGTCACATTTATCTAGTATTTCCTATCGTAATTTAATAATAATCAAATATAAGAATATTAGGCCTATTTCTAGACATTTCTTACTGATTTCAAGCTTAGAATAGCAAACTCATTTTAGTCTAATAATAATCTCAAGTCTTTTGGTAAAGGCTCATAATTAAAAGAGCGCCCCCTGTGTGGTCACTTAAAAACATTGTGTTATTACTGCAGTATGAGGAATTACGAATTGCATATAGATATCATTATGAGCTTTTTTCTTGGTGAGATCATTATTGAGCTAAGCCAAAGTCCAAGCTTGTGTGTTGACCCCCCGTTAAAACTGCAGTGGAAAACGTTAGAGTGGAAAAAGTATACGACTTATTAGGAGACAAATCTTTGCTCAGACTCCCTCTCATCTGATCTGAACACACTGGCACTGAAGCATTGACAGCCTACCGTGTTAATATCAGAACCACACCGACACCCACCCTAAATTTGATTCCTGCCTCACAATGAGCAATCATTCCATCAGCACAAAATCAGGACGTGGATCATTACTTCATATCAACGCTACGGGAATAGTTCCTGCTGCTGCCTCATAAATAACACGCATGCTAACAGCACAGCTAGACCAGGTTCTCTGTCCTCAAGGTCACCTTCACAGTGTGCTTGTATCTAGAACTACCTCAAATGCTGACTGTATCACACAGTTTTCATGGTTTAGGGTGGGACTCTGCCAGGGTCATATCAGTATTTGTGGAGCTTACGGTCATACTGCTCTTCCTAAAATGAGAGGCACTGCCATTAGGGATGGCCGATATGAGGGGGAAAAAAAATAAATAAATAAAAAGATCAGATCCTGATACTTAGACGTTTATGTGACGCAATTTGTTTTGCAATATACAATATATACAGGTTATTATAATGCACCACAGTGGTGCATAAAAAAAAAAAAATCATAAAAATTGTCACTGAAAAACAGGATGAACAATTTTGACATTTTACCGCCTTCAAGATTCAATCCAGAATATTAACATCTAACCAGCTGCTTCCAATCCCAGTTGGTAATTGATGAAAACAAATTCAAAATGAATATAATATCTGCAGCATCACAGAAAAGTGCATTGTGACACATCTTATCATGATATTGATAATCATATTGTCCAGCCCTAGCTGCCAACATGATGTTACTAAACTGCGTGTCAAAAGTTTATTCATTTTAACACCATTTTCATTTGATTTTCACAACCCCAACCATGCCTCCAAGCTGTGCTGGTGATATCTGAAGAGGAAGGAGGCAGTGAGGTCTGTAATAGAATGACCTGCCTGATTATCTGAACTTAACCCAGGTAAACTGCTTGGGGAAAAGTTGGAACCGAATGTTTTGAGGTGATCATCAAGCTCGACATACCTGCTAAGGCGCGCTAGAGAGAGAGAGAGAGAGAGAGAGAGAGAGAGAGAGAGAGAGAGAGAGAGAGAGATATATATATATATATATATATATATATATATGGCTTAGAGTATGTTTTTGTTGTTGTTTACTTTCTTAAGTCTTTCCTGTGAGTATAAACCAGTTAACTTATTTACATGTAGTGGAAACAAAGTATTTAGAAAGTTGTATTTATAGTGTAAGCCAATAAAGACAATCCTTTAGGGCTTACAAAATTAATCTCATGATTTGATCATGTTGTTGTATAGTTACACGTCATACTGCACCAGACACAATCCTACATCGATCCAGCTTGTAATCGGATACCGGCTGTCAAAATGTCTGCTACAGAACAATCAAAATACCATATATGAGTGAAATTTTCTCCCTTCTCACTTTAAACCGCTTTATACCTCAGTGCTGTTGAATCTTAAATGCGATTGGTCAGAAGGTGTTGATTCATTTTCAATAACAGCAGCTCCGACAATATTGGTTCTCGTGATCGCGTCGTCCTCAATTCTTTGCATAAAGTTTAGAACATTTAAACGTGCATGTTGCTTGTACTGGCTGTTATAATGTGGTATAAAGTGTCTTTTGCATAACGTTAAACAAACGGTAAAAAGAAAAAAAAAAATCATGTTCGGCAACATTTGTAATCTGGTTGGCAAATTAGATGTGCTGTTATGGGAAAATAATCAACTTCGGAATGGTAACAGATTCGGGCTGCATCACACCACTATTATTCTCCTAAAACAGCGTGCTCATTTTGTTCGATAACTTTCCCTGTGGTGGTTGGGATACCTGCAAAACCTGCACTTCATATTTCAATCACAGAAAAGCTGCAGATTTTATAAAGCAGAAAATGTCACGATGTGAAGGGTCTTCCCAGGCCGCCACACAATTATTAAATCTGGCTATTATAGAGGTTTTCATGAGGCAGGGAAGCTAGCTTTCAAGTTAGACCCGACGAGATTAGACACAAACTCAGACAGAGCTATGAAAATATATCTAATCAAAACGAAGGTGTCATGGCCAGGCTGCTCCGTTGCGCTCTGTGGGGCTCTGCTTCCTGTGGAGACGCTCTCATTTCTGCCAGCGACGATCAACATTCACCGCGGCAGAAACAGAAGAGAGGAGAGTGCTCACGCTGCTGTCATTTCCCCCTCTCCTCCCTCCATCTGTCTCTCCTTCGTCAATTCACGCTGCAATTAACCGTCAGGCCCCCGTTTCCTGAATGCGGCTCATGTCTAATTGTAACGAGTAATGTAATGAGCTTTTAATGTTTTCACACACATGGAAAATTGCTCTGCGGTAATTAAGGAGTCCTCATACGGTGACGGAGTACCTAGTCAGAGCGATGAATATGGTTTTGATGCACTGGTGAAAATAAGAGGGTTTTCTTTTTTGCATATTTTGTATACATGTTTCTAAGAAAGCATTTTTTTTAAAATATAGACATCGCATTTTTCATGTATTTTAACTCAAAAGACATTTTCATAGCTTTCGATGGTCTATTATAACTTTTAAAGGTTATAACCTTGGGCAGGACATTACGAGCGCCATAAAATCCCTGAGCTTGAAGTAGCTTTTGATGTTTAAACTACGAGAAAGAAAAAAAAGAAAAAAAAAAAGGGTAGCAGATTTCCACTGCGAAATCGGCTGCCTTTAAATCAAAAACCTCCAGTTGTGCCTGCCAAGGTCAAAAATCCAAGGGGCCTCTCTGATGTCATTCCTAGTGCAGACTAAATGCTTGGTGTGTGTGTGTGTGTGTAAAAGTGTGTGTGTATGTGAGATATATACAAGTTGAATAATATCCATTAGCAGCTGACAGTTTCACAGTAACCCGTGTCCTTATTGAAAAAAGGAGACCTGCATAAACGAAGGCTGGTAAAACCATCTGATCTGTTGTCAGATTTTGTTTAAAAGATCATTTTAAGATTTTATATCCCACTGACATTGATTTATATTCAATTACCTGGCAATATACCATCTGTAAGATCTAAGATGCTGTCAGTTCTCTCTTTCATAACTGACACTTTTAAATATTCCACTTTTTATATGGCTTCTAGAATTTTCTATTACCTGAACTGATAATAAGGGAACAAGACCAGTCAGGCTTCAGTAACTGGGATTTTAGGCATGAAAACAGCTCAAGACCCACCTCTTCCGTGAGCACGTAACTAACCCCCAAATCACCAACCCCACACGATCCTTTAAAAATAAATAAATAAATCCCTTACTCTTTTCTAGAACTCAAGTAAAAGGTCTTGTACGGTAACACTACTTGTATTGTTCTCCGCTTGATGTATCGCTTTGCTTGTATTTCCTCATTTGTAAGTCGCTTCGGATAAAAGCGTCTCCTAAATGAATAAATATAAATGCAAGAAAGGTAGAACTTGGCTTGTGGCCTCGTGTCGTTATTATGAGCAGCCTCAAGGATCATTTGTTTTCAAAGAAGTTTTCATTCACTTGCTCTTCAAAGTGGCACAATCCATAAAATCATACCAATACAGGACAAGAGCAACAGTTAATGTTCACATCAAAACATCAGAATGGGGGAAAACGGCATGGTTGCTGGCTGGTTTGAGTATCTCGGAAACCGCCGATCTCCCGCGATTTTCACACACGACAGTCTCTAGAGTTTACGCAGAATTGTGCAACACAACATCCAGTGAGCGATCGTTCCGTGGCTGGAAACACCTCGTTGACGAGAGAGCAGATGAGAGCTGGCAGAATGGTTCGAGCTGACAGAAAATGTATGGTTACTTAAACAACCACTCTTTATAACCATGCTGAGGAGAAAAGCACCTCCGAACACAGAACAGGCTGAACCTTGGTGTGGATGGGCTACAACCGTGGAAGACCACGTCAGGTTTCACTCCTGTCAGCCAAGAACAGGAATCTGGGGTTGCCGTGCGCACAGACTCATTTAAAACTGGACGGTTAAAGATTGGACATTTGAATTCATTTTCACACTCCACTCGGCTTTGGAGTGCTGACTAATCCTATTGACTAGGCTAAAAAACAAAAGTGATGGCGCTTTTTTTTTTTTGTACCTTCAGCAAAACGTCATCAAGCAGTCAATTTTTTCGGATATGATCTGGGGAGATTCTGTCCTCCCATTGCACATCAAATATACAAGTCTGGTTAGTGTCTTTTTTCTCTATATCTCTATGATCAACCACAAGGGGGTATATGAAAGCTTTGGACTGCATTGCTAATCAGAATTGTGCTACTGTCAGCCAGATTGCACCTCATGTAGTGCCACTGTATAGCATAGCAAGTGGTGGGCCACATCCCGGTAAAGTGCAATAAGGCTAAACATAGCTCGAATAGGATGAACTCTGCTTGTCCCTAATGCCCGTGTTGCTGATGTTTCTACTCCTGAGCTTACATGTGAACGACCAAAGTGGTATTGTTCATACATCTTTCTGACATTAAGCACACAAGAGCCACCTCTACCCCCCACTCTCCCTGGAGGTTGTTGTTTTCTTGTAGTTCGTCCCCAGGATGCTGGCGACAGGATATGAGAGATGCAGAGATGGCAGGAGGAGAGGCCGGAGTCGAGACAATACACAGGAGATAGTTATCAGCGGCAACATGGGAGTCGCACAAGCAAGCACATCGAGCTCCAGAAACATAATTCATGATGCTCCATCAAATGAGTTCGGCGTCAGGGACGTTATTGCCTGCACAAATATCTCTGCATGTCTGTGTGACAGCATCACTGGGTCACTGATGGAGCTATTTATGAGGGGCATGCGAACTCAGGGGAGTGGGAGGGAGTGAAGACGGAAGTAGTGTTCATGAAACCTAACAAAATGGGTCCATGAAACAAAAACGGATTTATGAAACAATCATGGCCATCGTCAACGAGGAAATATGAAACACCTCAAGGACATGTTGAGGTTATGAAATATTTATTTTCTGAGGGAAACCTGGACAATGTGCAAGTCATTGGAAAATTGCTGTGGTGTTATACTGGTATTGGAAAATAATCAATTCAGGGTGATAACAGTAACTCTGCTTTATGTTGGGCCGCCTCAAACCACCCCGCTCTTGATATACTATCCTATAAATGTAGGCCTTGTTGTGATTTACTCCTTACATACTACAATGTAGCAAACTTTATATCCCTGTTCTATACGTACTTTGGAACATGTTGAGAACAGTGGTGGAAACATACTGACTTGAATTAAAATAGTGCTATTGTAGAAATAACTCACTTGAGTAAAAGTAAAAGTAGTCATAGAGAAAATGACTCAAGTAAGAGTCAATACACCGTTTGGATTAATACTATTGAGGAACTACAACTAAATGAGAATGCCTATTGTAACTCTATTGTTGCCGTAACCAATCCGCAGGGGGCACATGGTGGCTTAGTTGTTGGCACGTTCGCCTCACACCTCCAGTGTGGGATTCGGGACTCCGGGGTTCGATTCCCGCCGGGGCCGTGTGTGTGAAGATTGCACATTCTCCCCGTGCTGTGGGGGTTTCCTCCGGGTACTCCGGTTTCCTCCCCCAGTCCAAAGACACGCATGGCAGGCTGATTGGCGTGTCCAAAAGTGTCCGTGGTGTTTTAATGGGTGCGTGTGGGTGATTGTGTGCCCTGCGATGGATTGGCACCCTGTCCAGGGTGCATCCCACCTTGTGCCTGATTCTCCCTGGGATAGACTCCAGGTTCGCTGTGACTCTGAAAAGGAGTAAGCGGTAGAAGATGGATGGATGGATGGATGGTAACCAATCCGCTGTAGTTAACACAACAAGCGATCACTACTAAACATCAAAGTGACATTTATACAGAGCTTTCAGAGCTTATGGCTTACCTGTATACATGAAGGTTTCCGCAGGTTGGATTTTTAGCCGTGAAGTACTCTCGTACACGTACAGTAATTTAGAGACGGTTATCATGAAGATAGCTGATAAATCGGGGTAGGGATGCTCATCTGTCGTCACTGTCTCGAACATTGCTGGAATCTCTTACTTTGATTGCGTCCTGATGTTAAATGGTTTCAAATTTACAGTGAGCCGCTGTACTTGGGACATGTTTTGACTTCACTTTGAAGAATACCTTCAAAGATAACCTAATTAGATGATGCATGAATCAAAAAATGTTCCTCTTCTTCTAAACACACTCTCATATTTGACTGTCACTGCGTTGTCAGCGATCATTAAATAAACAGCAGCAACAACAACAACAAAAAAAAACCATCATGATAAGAATTGGACATAATTCAGCTAAAGGTAGCTCAGGAAATAATGTTCCATTTTGGTTTCAGTACTTCCTGTCAAGTCTGGAACAGTTTTACAGTCAGTAATAGCATCAAATCTGACAGCACAGTCATATCATAATCCATGATTAAAGGTTTTCCAATTATTGACATGAGGATTTAATATAGCAAACAGCTTTTCTAAGAGCCTGCACATTAGACAACGAAAGAGAACTGAGGCCAGAGATGAAGGTAAAGAGGAAGATAAAACAGATCAGAGTCTACCTCTTTAATCAGGGAAGGATCACAGCTAGGCTTGAGGGAGCATTTGGGATTAATGGGGAAATTTATGATAAATCTAACACTATCCTAATTGCTCTTGGGTGGCAACATGGGGCAATTAAAATCTACTGATTGCTGATTTGATGTCTCCAGAACAAACGTAGGACTACACTTTAGCAAATGAATATTGCTAAATAAATCTTTTCAGAGAAAATCCTTGCAGGGAAAAATAAAAAATTAAACAACATAAGTGTGTATATTTTAGATTATATATATATATATATATCATAACATGTATTGGTTGAACTGATATTTAGTCTGCAAAAATGTTTGGATTTAAACGCAAACAATTTATAGAATCGTTGCAAAATTAATGCAGGTCCAACCTGTTCATTGTTCATATTATACAGCACATAATAATAATAATAATCAATCTATAGCCAAGTCTTTCCCTACTATAGAAAGGCTTAGGCATAGCACACGTGTTTTTATGGAGCGCCTTAAATCAAGCGAATGTAAAAAGGCATTTCAGCAACATATCGGAATGAATGTAAAAACAACGGTGAGGGTTCAATGTGCTGACAAAAACAAACAAACAAACAGATGGGTTGATCTCAAACGGAAAGGCAAGCTGTCAACAGGGATCAACAATCAGTGTTCGGATGAACATTTGTGTGATTGGTGTGTGGTGGATACTCATCACCAAGCTAATCAAACAGCTGACTGGATATTTCTCATCTCGGGACGGTAATTACATCCATCGGCTCGGATAAACAAGTTGCAAGCCATCGATAAGGTAAGCCTCAACAAAGAATAAAGGAAGTATAAAGCCTTTTTTTTTGCTGGGGAGTAATTCTTGTGGATGTTAACAGTAGCGATAGCAGATAGAGAAAAGATATAACTAATGTAGCCTATTTTACAACTAAACAAATTTCTAACCTAGATAACTTGCATATTCATCCATGTACTGAATTGAGCTAGGTTAGCCGGTGAAGCTAGTTAGTTGAGGTTAGATGAAGGTACTTTGACTGAACGAACATTAGAATCTAATGTGGCTTGGTAGATAAACATAGTTAGGCGGTGTTCACACGTAACCACTTTTTCTGATGAAAACCGCTCGTCAAAGTGTTTTGTCCTATTAAAAAAACAAACAAACAAACAAACAAACAAAAAAAAGCTTTTCTAAAATATGGTTGAGAGAGGCCCAAAAGAAGCTTTATCTCTTTTGGTTGCATTTTCAAATGCAACCCCCCGCCAACCCTCAGGAATCCAGACAACACATAAGCCCTCTGAAAACCTAGAGAAAACCCTGTGCAACTGACTCATTATTTGTAGAGCTTCAGTACAGTAGAATATTGATAAATACAAGATACATAAAATTGCATATAGTTAAATTTAAAATTCACCCATTCGGATCCTGATAGACAGTTTTTGCTAGTGGCTAGACTAACACGAACGTGATGAACAGCATTTGATATTAGAGAGAATGTAGGCGTTAGCTAGATAATTTGTTTCTAATTATATATTTTTTGTCTGCCAGATGTGGACCAAACAGTAACAAAACATCTCTTTCAAATAAAAAAAATAATTTTATATATATATATATATATATATATATATATATATATAAGTGGTGTGAAAAAGTGTTTGCCCCCTTCCTCATTTCCTGTTCCTTTGCATGTTTGTCACACTTAAGTGTTTGAACATCAAACCAATTTAAACAATAGTCAAGGACAACACAAGTAAACACAAAATACAATTTGTAAATGAAGGTGTTTATTATTAAAGGTGAAAAAATCCAAACCATCATGGCCCTGTGTGAAAAAGTGATTGCCCCCTTGTTAAAACATACTATAACTGTGGTTGTCCACACCCTGAGTTCAATTTCTCTACCGCCACCCCAGGCCTGATTTGCCACACCTGTTCACAATCAAGGCATCACTTAAATAGGAGCTGCTTGACACAGTAAGTCCACCAGAAGATCCCTAAAAGCTACACATCATGCGAGACCCAAAGAAAAGCAGGAACAATTGAGAAAGAAAGTAATTGAGATCTATCAGTCTGGAAGGGGTTATAAAGCCATTTCCAAAGCTTTGGGGTCCAGCGAACCACAGTGAGAGCCATTATCCACAAATGGCGAAGACATGGAACAGTGGTGAACCTTCCCAGGGTGGCCGGCCCCAAAATTACCCCCAAGCGCAGCGCGACTCATCCAAGAGGTCACAAAGACCCCACAACAACGTCCAAAGAACTGCGCCTCACTTGCCTCAGTTAAGGTCCGTTCATGCCTCCACCATCAGGAAAGACTGGGCAAAATGGCGGCATGCAGAGTTCCAAGGAAAAACCACTGCTGAGCAAAAAGAACATCAAAGCTCATCTCAATTTCTCCACAACACATCTTGATGATCCCCAAGACTTTTGGGAACATTCTGTGGACCGATGAGACAAAAGTGGAACTCTTTGGGTGTGTGTCAAGTATATCTGGTAGAAGAACACTGCATTTATAAAAAAACATTATACCAACAGTAAAATATGGTGGTTAGTGTGATGGTCTGGGGCTGTTTTGCTGCTTCAGGACCTGGAAGACTTGCCGTGATAAAAGAACTATGTTGCTGTCTACCAAGAAATCCTGAGGAGGTACTCGTCCATGTGTACTCAGTGAGAACTTGGGTTGCAGAGCAATTTAAACACACCAGCAAGTCCACCACCGAATGGCTGAAAAAAAAAATAAAACTTTGAGTGGCCTAGCCAAAGTCCTGACCTGATTATTGAGATGTTGTGGTATGACCTAAAAGGCCGTTCATGTCGAAACCCTCTAATGTAACTGATTGGACATTTGCAAGGATGAGTGCCAAAATTCCTCCAGAGCGTAAACCCATTGCACGTTATCGCAAACACTTGGTTGCAGTTTGCTTAAGGTGCCCCGTTATTGGTGGGGCATCTTTTTCACACAGGGCCATGATGGTTTGATTTTTTCACCTTTAATAATAACACCTTCATTTACAAATTGCATTTGTGTTTACTTATGACTATATTGAGCTTTAAGCCTAAAAAATGAAACAAACTAACTATATATCTCTTTTACAATACCAGGGTTTGGTCAAATGGTACCCAATTTCTACTGCTACTGTTATGACTGCTGAGTCATAATGTCTGCTGAGTCATTTAGCCTGTACTATTGCTGCACTATTTGTTTAGCCTGCAACTGTGTGGCCTAATTTGTTTGCATGTGAAAAGGAATTTATATGCATTGAAATGACAAATATTGACCCTGTTTGAATGCCCAGAACTGAGTAACTGAACACTCCCAGTTGACTATCCAATAGGAAAGCGAATTCTACCAACCGTACAATAACACACACGTGCAATGTCTGTATTTTACACCATGGTTGAGTAAACTATCTCAAACCGAAAAAAAGGTTACAATTATGCCCACATCCCTGTACGAACACTGACTGTGTGTTTAGATGAGCAGTAGCTAAAAACATCCCTTGTGCATAGTCCATAATTATTCTCCAAATTCAATAGTCACGACACTTACCTTTCCAGCACTGCAGTCTACACATACTCATTTCAACCACATAGACAAATCCTTTAAAAGAACAGTTCACTTGGTTTATTTGTCATGAACAATGTAGGTATTTTCTTAAGTTTTAGTCCAGGGACCTAGCCAGTAACTGCACAGACTTTCAATACGTTTCGTGTAAATCGCACATTTTCGAATTGAACAGTAGAGCCTCAGAGATATGGGGAGGGGGGAAAAAACTGAGTCAGGATGAAAGACCACGAGCTTTGAAGCTCAGGTCCCTCGGGTGCAAGCAGGCTTAAGAAGTCCCTCGATTCTCCACATGTAAAGAGCGAACAGGGGAAACTCATCTGAAAGAGGGAGGACATCTTTTTCCAACTGGGCTTGAAGGTGGTGGAGTTCATTCCCTACTCTACCCGACCTGGCTTGAATAAGCTGCTCTAGGGTCCAGAAAAGGTAAAAGGAGTTCTCATATCTGACCCAGTCTACCTGCTGTGGCTGCTGTCCCTCAGGCACTTCCTGGAAAACAGCACAAAGTATTTTAATGATCATCAAACGTCTATCAAGTACTTGTAGATTGATTGGTTATCAAGCTATGTTAGGAAACATGCAAATTTACAGACATACAAAGTCAATCAGAAAACAATGAGTTTTTTGAATGAACCCCAGTGGATTCCTGCTTGCAAAATAATCTCTTGAAAAAAAAAGAAGATAGCATATGGGTTTGTCCAACAATAAGTCTCCCTACTACCGTGCTTGCTAGCAACTTTGCTTACAAGAAAATCCTAGCAGGCAGAGAGAAAAACGACAAAAAACCCTAGTTTATTTCGGTTTAAGAGACATTTTTTTTTTCTTTAGATGTGCGGAAAGCAACAGTAAGCTCTTCCAATGTTGACCGATTTCCACCTACCAGGTAACTTTCCACCCCCATAATACAAGAACTACCATCCAGTAAGGATTACGGCTAACAGATGCTTGCTCTGAGGGAAGCCAACATGAAGCAAACCTCTGCATCTTTTTGAACCATTGCTCATGCTGTGTCATCTAGAGTGACTTACAGAAGTGCTTTGAAGTCCCTGTAAATAAATACATCCTGATACTGGTTCACCAGGTCACAGACTACGAATACCATCTGCCTACAAACTCTGTTGAGGTAATATAGAAATAAAAGTACACAGACAACACAAATTTTTTTTTTATTAAAGTGCTAATTTAAGTATTTCAGAAAGAGGTAGGTCTTTAGACGTCGTTTGAAGACTAGCAGTGACTCAGCTGTTTGGACATCTAGAGGAAGTCCGAATTCTACCACCTAGGTGCCAGAACAGAGAAGGGTCTTGATACATGCCTTCCTTGTATTTTAAAAGTTGGTGGGACCAATCGAGCAGTGTTAGAATATTGGAGGGAGCGTGGTGCCGTGTGCGGTGTGATAAGTACTTTGAAGTAAATGGATACTGGTCCGATTTGGGCTTTATAGGTAAGCATCAGTGTTTTAAATCTGATGCAGGCAGCTACAGGAAGTCAGTGAAGGCAGCGTAGCAATGCAGTGATGTGGGAGAACTTAGGAAGATATGAAAACAAGTCCTG
Organism: Ameiurus melas; assembly: GCA_012411365.1. Taxonomy (NCBI): domain Eukaryota; kingdom Metazoa; phylum Chordata; class Actinopteri; order Siluriformes; family Ictaluridae; genus Ameiurus; species Ameiurus melas. Next base: position 8,554,316 of record CM022753.1, on the reverse strand, counting down.
CAGCTGCACTCTGGACTGACTCCAGAGGTTGAATGGTGCTCAGAGGCAGACTAGCCAGGAACGAGTTGCAGTAGTTCATTCTCGAAATGCGAAGTGACTGAACCAGCACCCGAGTGGCCTGTGTGGACAGAGATGGACAAATCCTTCGACATGGGTGTGTCAGATTAGCACCGTGAGAGGGAATGGACAGCTGATCCATGGTTAACCTAAGGTTTCGTGCCATGACCAGAGGTGAGATCAAAGAGTCCAGGGAGATCACAAGATCCTGGCATGGGGATGAATCACCTGGCATGAACAGAAGTTCTGTTTTGCTGTTTAGTTTTACAGTTTTTTGCTTTTATGTATACATGAGCTGTGATTGACAGGGGAGAGAGAGTATGCCATCCCTCCCACACAGAGCATGGCCAGTTTTGCTTGCTCCTGGCCACAGATAGTTGTGGCATCATTGAGGTTTGAACTCTATCTCTCAAAGGTAGGGCAAATCAGTTTTCTGTCCATTTTTTTTTTTTTTTTTTTTGTAAACCAACCAAACGCACCACAGTCCCACCTATGTGGTTTCTACATCCTTTCCTGTTCTACCAAGTGAAATGGCTTTCACTAAAGCAAAAGCGGTTTGAAAATGCTGAATCTGGAGTGAGGGTCAAAAGCAGAGGTATAGCTAAGGGGATCGATTTTGGGTTTGAAGCACCCTCTAGAACATTTTCCCGTTCCATATGCTTATTCATGGATAATTAACAGTAACTGCTTATTACACTTACCTCATGCCCCACTGAAATTAATTCCTGGCTACAGCACTGGGAAAATTATGTTACTGCCTCTGCTACAGTACATGTGCTCTCAGGAAGTATGAGAGCAAGTGAGGGACTACAAAGGCCATAAAGACTAAAAGGGCACCATCCTGAACATCAGAGTCTACTGCCGAGTATGGGTTTTTGCCCAACCAGATCACTCTCATCAACATCTACGTAAATAGAGGAGAGACAAAAGTGAGCAGGAACTGGCAGCAACAAAACATTAATATTGGGAGAAATATATGACTTCAAGTCATGAGGATTTCAAGAGCGCCTTCTTGTTCAGTGCTAATATTTGACCACTCCCTTTTTTCCAGCTGTAAAAAAGCTGAACATGGGGGAAAGGCACTTTATAGGGACCTTCAGAATCACTGCCGAGGAGGATGGTATAAAACTCGATTCATGAAACTCTCACCAACGCAAAGCCATGCAAGCATGAAAGCACACGGACAAATTTCATTTGATAGCATGGCTTGATTTAGGTGACGATGGGAAGTTCTCTCTCAGGCTCAGGCCTACCATGAAACAGGTTCTGCTCTACAAGTTTTATGAAAAAATTCCAACTGCTTGCTCCTTAATTAAACCTACTCATACCTTTCCCAAAACTCTCCATGTATCGCAATATTGAACAAGGCCCTGCTTCAATGGTGTAAAAATCACTTCAGCACATTTGTTTTCCGTTGGTCCACTGCTCAGTAATTCAGTTGACAGCTTCTATAGGGACCAGTGACGAACGTACTGAATGCACGCATGGAAAAAAAAAAAAAAAACAGTAGTTATAGGGAATATGAAACTACAGAGAGTCACAGAGTTTAGACATAAAAAAGGGACATGTAATGACAATGAAACATGATTACAAAAAAAATGCCTGAAAGAATCTACTAAAAGAAGAATTAGAACAAGGGAAGTTTGCTGAGATAATAAAACTTGGGATGAAACGTCATTCCTTTCAAATCTGGACCTCTTGGGATGCAGTGCACCAAGATGACTTATGTGCTTCAGGATGACTTATGGTGAGATATTAATAAGAATGAGAGAGAGAGAGATGAAAAAGAGGACAAACAGCAAATGAGACCGAGAGAGAAAGAGGATGGATAGCTTTCTGTCTCACTGAAAATGGAAGATGGAAGGAGATAGGCGCGGTGTACAGGCTTCGCTGATCTTTGGGGAATAGTACAGAGCTCCACATCTCGTGTGCAAACACCACATCTCATGGCCAGTTTTAATAATCATAGCCTGGTTGCAATTCTGTCATTCTCAAATGTCCATGGTTGTGGCCATGAATATAAACTTTACACTCACTGCCTACTTTCAAAGGACCAGCTCTAAACCTGCTTATTCATGCAAGTATCTCATCCGCGACCATGGTGTGGTTGTTAGTGTGCAAGCCAAGAGAGCAAAATCGGCTGTGCTCTCTATGTTGAAGGGATAACACAGTAGCACTAGCCAATCATGTGCATCTGTAACAACATGCATGAGGAAACAAACAGAGAACACTTTCCTCAGAGTTGAACACCACCCTGTGATGCAGCAGAAGCAACAATTCAAAAAGATGAGTTTGGCTGGCTTCACATGTCTCAGAGTAAGCCCATGTTAGCTTTTACTCTCTTTGGTTGGTAGCGTTCATATTATTGGGAGGAGGGGTAGTAGGAGGGAGCATTACAGAATGCATAACACATTAAACCTTGAGGCTGATGGGCTACAACAGCCCACATATGTAAGCCAAGAACATGAATCGGAGTCTACAGTGTTCATCCATTTTCCCATACCGCGTTTCCTACACAGGGCCACAGGGGACCCTGAATCTTATCTCAGGGAACTCGGGGCACAAGGCGGGGACGGGTGCCAACCCATCGCAGGGCACAATCGCACAAACAAACTAGAGACATTTTGGAAATGCCCATCAGCCAACAAGATATCTTTGGACTGGGGAGGAAACCAGAGTACCGGTGGAAATCCCCCCAATGCTGGGGGAGAACATTCAAACTCAGGATGGAGGCGGGATTCAAACCCCCAACAACGTGCTAAACACTAAGACACCATGCCCCCCTGGAAAAACATTACCCAGTTTTTTTCTGTCTAGTTTGGATGAGCTTGTGCCCACTGTAACCCAGCATAGAGAAGGCTTTATCTTGTAGTCTTCTGTCTTTTTATCAAGGTTCTACGCTAGCTTTCTGCTCACCATGGTTGTAAAGAGTGGTTATACGAGTAATGGTAGCCTTCCTGTCGGCTCAGGCCAGTCTGGCCATTCTCTTCTGATTTCTTTCATCAAGACAAAAAACACCCACTGCCTCTCATTGGATGCTTTTTGGTTTTCAGACCGACCATTCGGTGTAAACTCTGCCACTATTCTTTCAGGTTTTGTTTCAAGTTAGAAACGCGCGTTTGGGGTCATTTTTATTTATTTATTTCTTACCGGTCATTTTTGGTTGCTAAAGTTGCTCATTAAGGGATGTGGCATGATAGGACAGCGGATCTAACTGCATCTTCCATTCACTATGGAAATGTGAAGAGGCCAAGGGATGAGTGGCAGTAATGCTGTACGTCACCGAAGGCTTTCTGCTAAGTCACAATCACATCCTACAATCTCTGGAGGAGTGAGAGTGACATGACAGAGCAAAGGCAATATAGAAAGAACGCGATTTATTTCTCCCAAGCGGCACTGTGAGTCTCCTTCTTCTAAACTAAGAAACAAAAAGAAAGAAAAGAAAAAAAAAGACAAAAAGTCAAGAACCAGCAGGAGAAGCGATACAACGGTGCGAGCAGTAGGATGGTTCTTGCTCATTCCCACTACTCCTTACGCCTGAAAGATTCATCTGAAAGATGAATTCCTCAAAATGAGATATCTAGAAAGATGACTAATGATATAACTGGTGCTGTGGAAAGCCTCCTGCAGGGTCATGGTGCAGTGGGATGGACCTCTTTTTTTCTGCCTCTGCAGAATTAACACTCATCTAAATGCATAGGCTGTCCATTGTGCCTAGGAGCAGAGTCCCAGCGAGGACTGTATCTCTGCGTCTGCCACCTTTAATAGGCCAGATACAGAGAATGAGGAGGAGGAGCAGAAGGAGAGCAAAGCCCTGGCAGGCTGCAATCTAGGACAAGTAGCACTCGCTTCATGGTTATCAGAAAAAAGGAGGTTCAAACACAACCATGACCCTAACCAGAAGGTTAAAAGTCTTCTAAAAAGGACGAATTTGAGTTATTCTCACATCTCCTTGGCTGTGCTTTTGCTAATGGATTGGAATGTCAGATGCCCAGCCAGAGGAATTGGCCTATTCAAATATGTACCTAGTGGTCAGTGGTGTAATTGCAGGGGGTCCGTACACAGTTTTTAAAATGGTAAAATGATATGTATTTTTTTGTTAAATGCATCAAAACATATTCAAATGAGACGTTTTTAAATTATTCAATTTGGTTATTCGCAAAGATCACGTTAGCTGAGCTGATGATCGTTCATTGATGGATTTATTTATTTTTGCAAATGAAATGATCATTTGCAAAAACATAATAAAGCAACATATATAGAAATATCTGTTTAATATATAGCCTAGAATTGTTGTGGAGTGAGGGGGTCCTTGTAGATTGTTCGAAATATGCTAGGGGTCCAGAGCTCACAAAAGGTTGAGAACCACTGGTCTAGTGTATGAATTTTAGAAAAGTGACAGTCTCAAATGGAACGCATTAGTGTTTTACTAACCTGAAAGTTCGCCTCCATCCGATTAATCGAAAAAATAATCGGCCAACTAATCGACTATGAAAATAATGGTTAGTTGCAGATCTAGTTTTAATTTGCACATTATATTTACTAATCCAGTAAAGAAAAAGCACAGGAATGAATGCTCCCCGTCCAGCCATACATGAGCCGCAAAGCTTCTGGGGTAAAATGGGTTTTTTGTTCATGAACATACATTACATGAAATGCAATATGTGAAGAAACTGATTAACCTAACCTTTTGCTAGCACATATTCATGGGCATCAAGTTATAGTCGAGATGAGATGATGGGTGAGATGCAGTGCACCGCACACGTCCAGGCCTCTCATTACACGTGGCGACTGCAGAGGCTCTTAAGTGTGTTGTGTGTAAATACAAAGAACCCACTTGTAACCTTTTCCTTTTTGATGTACAACAATTAAATGTAACACGGGATATAAGTGTTTCATATTTTATGTTGTTCATTACTAAAGTAGTAGGCCTATAAATCCCACTAATTCCCCTGCAAGAACTTTGAGCCCTTAAAACAGCCGTGGTATAGAAAGAAGATCCTTTTTTGTGTGATTTCGTCAAACAGGAAAAGATTTCTAGTAGAATACCCTGAGTAAAATTTAAGGTTAGTTTTTGCTAAAAACAGATAGAGGTTTGGACCGGACTGATTGCACTATTAAAAAAAAAATAAATAAATAAAATAAAAAATTTAAAAAATGCCCTTAATGATGTATCCCCTAAGCCTTCTGTACCATACAGAAGCTCGCAATATCCATTTGACACAAAAAGATTTATTTCAAATAGTGCTACTTACTAGTGTGAAACCAAACCAATGACTCACACTGTCAAAACCTGTAAACAAGAAAACAGCGGAGACCCAGGTGCCCCTGCATTGTTAAAGAATTAGGCGTGGGAGTTTTCTCCTTTGGCGTTTCTGCTGCTGAGGGTTAAGATTTACTGCCATGGATCTGACCTTGCTGAAGCTCTTTGACTACTGCTTGATTTGTTTCATTCTTTGCACCCTGTTATGATGCAGTGGCTGTTTGAGTATGGCCTTTTCAATCCCTGAAGCTTTACTAAAGGGAGGGGGCACAATGTTCTACAGAAACGTAATGTCTCGCCATTTGGTACGTGCACTATTTGCCCAATGGTGGAGTGTTACATTTGGCAACTAAACAACTTGTACAAAAAAAAAACAACAAATTCACAAAGATTTGTTAATCCACCTGTATGTTTTGATGAAGTGTGAGAGAAACTGGGATATCCAGAGCAAACAAGGGTGTAAATGCTGGTTTTCATGGGTAACCGATGTTTAAGTATAGTACTGATACACTTTACTTGCATAATGCAAGCTGATCTTTAGATGATGACCAATTTGCATTTGTTATTGTTCATACAGCCTTTAGTAAAGTGTCTGGTACATGTGATATTGAATCAAAAATCATGTCCTGCTATTAGTACTGACTACCGGGCACAATACCATTTCATTGGGATTGGTACCGACTACCAAAATTCTGACATCCTGGTTCAATCAAACCACATTCAGATATGATCAGGGATGCATACGGCTACACGCCATTCAAAGTGTCAACACTAATGCGTCCCGGACCGCCGAGTCACCAGTAGGGATGTCACAATATCAAAAATCTAGTAGTCGGTACCGATACCACCAAAAGTACACGATACTCGATACCAAAGTCGATACCACGGCGTGGTATAAATAAAACGTTAAATTTTTTAAGTAAAATTTAAAACACCTGGAGGACATCCTCCTCTGGCTGATACTGGCAAAAAGAGAGAGAGGGATATTTTAGTTATCAAACACTGTCTGACAAGGACTAATAAAACAGTGCTAAGTGCTAATAACAAGTGCTAAGATGCACTCCTAAACACACGCACACACACACACACACACACCTTATACTCTGAATGCAAGCATTAGTTTAAATTCACTGATATGGTGGTAGGCCAAAAAGTTTTATTAAAGCATGAACATTTGAATAATTATTAGTGACATTAGGCTACATGTTGCTGACAGGACACGGGTTGAATGGCGATGCATGGTGGCCCATTAGGAGGTAGTTTATAACATTGCAATGTGTTAGCGTCGTGAACAAATAACTGGCTATCACTAACATTACATGGAGCGTAACGTTAGCTGGTTTCACTGCTACAACGCCAGGTGCCTCAAACAAACATAATATATCACTATATTTCCGCACGTATTCCATATGTGTGTTTGTATGTTTATATGTATATATAGCGTGTGTGTATGTATATACATATCTCTCTCTCTATATATACGACGAGTCGGGGCGGAGCTAAAATTGTTGCCATCTTCTCTAGTTTTTTTCCCTGTAGTTTTTCTTCTTCTTTTTTCTTCTTCTGAACTTGTGGGCCGACAAAACACTTGCGCGTATTTGCTGCCCCCATCTGTTCTGGAGGAATTGCAACCTCAGTACCTTCAATACCAGCGCTACCAACAGAGAAAAAACTACAGTCTCCGTTTTAGGAATGTTGGTACCGACGTATCGATTCTTGTGACATCCGTAGTCACCAGTGACGCCAGGTTCAAAGTTTTCAAGCGGCCATGCTTCTGCTGTTTCACAAATATTAAATTAACTGGCTATTAAAACGTGGCCCAACGTGTCAAGATAATATTCCCCACACCATTACACTACCACCACCAGCCTGACATGTTGACACAAAGCAGGTTGAGCCTGTGGATTCATTCTGCTGACACCAAACCCTGCGACTGGCCTAAATAAATAAATAAATAAATAAATAAATAAATATCGCATTTCATCAGATGAGGCGAAGTTTTTCCAATTTTCTTTTTTTTGTCAACTGTTCCATTTCAGTAATCCTGTGAATGACAGGAGTGGAAATTGATCTGTACTGCTGTTGTAGCTCACCTGCCTCAAGGGTTGACATATAATAATAATTCCTTAGATTTACATAGCACTTTTCTAGACACTCAAAGCACTTTAAATTGTATTGGGGGGGCAGGGGTCTACTCAAACCACCACCATTGTGTGGAGCATCCACCTGGATGATGCGATGGCAGCCATAGAGCACCAGAACGCTATTGCTGGGGTGGAGAAGAGAGGAGAGTGATGTAGCCAATTCAGGGATAGAGGATATTAGGGGGCCATGATAGATAAAGGCCGATGGGGGAATTTCACCGGGGTTATACCACTACTCTTTTACGAGAAGTGTCCTGGGATTTTTAATGACCACGGAGTCAGTACCTCCGTTTAATGTCTCATCTGATGGACGGTGCTGTTTTTACAGTATAGCGTCCCCGGCATTAAACCCCACACAGACCACAGGATGAGCACCCCCTGCCTCACTAATACCACTTCCAGTAGCAACCTTAGTTCTCCCCAGGTGGTCTCCCATCCAGGTACTGGCCAGGCACAACCCTACTTATCTTCAGTGGGAAACCATGTGAGATCTGCAGGGTAAATATGGCTGTGGCCATATGCTTTCTGCTCAACACAGCTGTAAAGGGCGGTTATGAGAGTTATCGTAGTCTTCCTGAAAGCTCGAACCAGTCTGGCCATTCTCCTCTGACCTCTCTCTTCAATAAGTTTCCACACATCCAACCCCAATTCCAAAAAAGTGTAAATTTTGAATGAATGTAAATATAAACAGAATGTAATGATTTGCAAATCTCACATTTACATTTATTCATCTAGCAGACGCTTTTATCCAAAGTGACTTACAAATGAGGAAATACAGTGAGGGAAAAAAGTATTTGATCCCCTGCTGATTTTGTACATTTGCCCACTGACAAAGAAATGATCAGTCTATAATTTTAATGGTAGGTTTATTTGAACAGTGAGAGACAGAATAACAACAAACAAATCCAGAAAAACGCGTCAAAAATGTTATAAATTGATTTGTATTTTAATGAGGGAAATAAGTATTTGACCCCTCTGCAAAACATGACTTAGTACTTGGTGGCAAAACCCTTGTTGGCAATCACAGAGGTCAGATGTTTCTTGTAGTTGGCCACCAGGTTTGAACACATCTCAGGAGGGATTTTGTCCCACTCCTCTTTGCAGATCTCCTGCAAGTCATTAAGGTTTCGAGGCTGACATTTGGCAACTCGAACCTTCAGCTCCCTCCACAGATTTTCTATGGAATTAAGGTCTGGAGACTGGCTAGGCCACTCCAGGACCTTAATGTGCTTCTTCTTGAGCCACTCCTTTGTTGCCTTGGCTGTGTGTTTTGGGTCCTTGTCATGCTGGAAAACCCATCCACGACCCATTTTCAATGCCCTGGCTGAGGGAAGGAGGTTCTCAATCAAGATTTGACGGTACATGGCCCCGTCCATTGTCCCTTTGATGCGGTGAAGTTGTCCTGTCTCCTTAGCAGAAAAACACCCCCAAAGCACAATGTTTCCACCTCCATGTTTGATGGTGGGGATGGTGTTCTTGGGGTCATAGGCAGCAGTCCTCCTCCTCCAAACACGGCGAGTTGAGTTGACGCCAAAGAGCTCCATTTTGGTCTCATCTGACCACAACACTTTCACCCAGTTGTCTTCTGAATGATTCAGATGTTCATTGGCAAACTTCAGACGGGCATGTATATGTGCTATCCTGAGCAGGGGGACCTTGCGGGTGCTGCAGGATATCAGTTCTTCACGGCGTAGTGTGTTACCAATTGTTTTCTTGGTGACTATGGTCCCAGCTGCCTTGAGATCACTGACAAGATCCTCCCGTGTAGTTCTGGGCTGATTCCTCACTGTTCTCATGATCATCGCAACTCCACGAGGTGAGATCTTGCATGGAGCCCCAGGCCGAGGGAGATTGACAGTTCTTTTGTGTTTCTTCCATTTGCAAATAATCGCACCAACTGTTGTCACCTTCTCACCAAGCTGCTTGGCAATGGTCTTGTAGCCCATTCCAGACTTGTGTAGGTCTACAATCTTGTCCCTGACATCCTTGGAGCTCTTTGGTCTTGGCCATGGTGGAGAGTTTGGAATCTGATTGATTGATTGCTTCTGTGGACAGCTGAAACAAGCTGAGATTAGGAGCACTCCCTTTAAGACTGTGCTCCTAATCTCAGCTCGTTACCTGTATAAAAGACACCTGGGAGCCAGAAATCTTTCTGATTGAGAGGGGGTCAAATACTTATTTCCCTCATTAAAATGCAAAATCAATTTATAACATTTTTGACGCGTTTTTCTGGATTTTCTTGTTGTTATTCTGTCTCTCACTGTTCAAATAAAACTACCATTAAAATTATAGACTGATAATTTCTTTGTCAGTGGGCAAATGTACAAAATCAGCAGGGGATCAAATACTTCTGCCCCTCACTGTACAAGCAAAGTATTCCTTTCTTAAAACTCACAAACCCATATATTATTCACAATAGAACATAGAAAACACATCAAATGTTTAAACTGAGTAAATGTACTATTTAAAGAAAAAAAAAAAGAAAAAAAAGGTCATTTTGAATTTCATGGCCACAACACGTTTCAAAAAATTTGGGACGGGGCAACAAAAAGCTGGAAAAGTAAGTGTTGCTAAGAAGAAACAGCCGGGGGTTAATTGGCAACAGGTCAGTAACATGATCGGGTATAAAAAGAATATCCTAGAGAGGCAGAGTCTCTCAAAAGTAAAGATGGGGGTGAATTAGTGCTTATACAATGGGCAGCTTGCACATCTGGAAAGGCATCAATGCTGAAAAGTACATACAGGTTTTAGAGCAACATATGCTTCCATTAAGATTCCATCCCATCTTTACTTCTGAGAGACTCTGCCTCTCTAAGATACACTTTTTATACCCAATCATGTTACTGATTCAACACTGACCTGCTGCCAATTAACCTAATTAGTTGCAAAATGTTCCTCCAGCTGTTTGTTTTTACCAACCCTCACTTTTCCATCCTTATGTTGCCTCCATCCCAACTTTTTTTGAAAGGTGTTGCTTTTGAGATTTACAAAACACTGCGTTTTGTTTTTATTTACATTTTACAAAGCATCCCAACATTTTTGGAATTTGAGTTGTAGACAGAACTGCCGAATTGATGCCTTTTGTTTTTGTTTGTGTGTGTGAGAGAAACTCTGATAATGAACAAAACAAGGCTAATAAGCGTACGACATGTCGTTTATCCGCTTGTAAAATGATCTCGATCTAGAAGCGCCAACAACTTACACAAATTGATTTTTTTTCTCTAGCAGAGATGTTTTTCAGGGCATCTTTTCCCCCCGCCAGCTCCAGTGTGATACGCACACAACACAGAGATTTACAAGACAGCAAATCGATTCGGCTGTCTAAAAAGAGTCCATTTGTTGAGCTTTATCTAAGATGATCCAATCTTAAGTGTGCGAGCTTCTACCATTAATGAAAACATTTCCTTTCTTGGGTAGCTCATGAATTCAAGGCTGTGTCCTCATAAACCACAATTCCCAACATCACTCACAAGCAGAGTCATGCCAAAAGGAACCTGTGAGTTATTTCATCCAACATGACGCATCTTCATTTAAGCTCATACTTTCTCTCAGAACTTGATCTTATTGTTGGAAAATGTTGGGAATAAAAACTACTTTGTGTCCCATGAATAGATTGATGAATGATGAAACACTTGCAGGAGTACTGTTATAAGAAAAATAAATCAATACTGGTGAAGTGAGATGAGATCTGGCACGAAACATTAGTTACTGCCCAAAGTATTATTTTCCAACAGTGTGTGCCAAAGTGGTTTATTCCTCTTATTCTTTTTACAACAGTGTGTTATTTACATTCTTCCTCCGAGACAACTGAAGCCATCTGACAGGAAAGCGCTATCCGCCCTCTTCCACATACAGGGGCTCACAATTGGCTAGTATCACAGTGATGGACAGCAGAGTGAGAGTATACCATCCCATTTTGCTCTCTTGGCTCCTCGCCACAGTTACAGTATCGTTCAGGATTAGAACTTGTAGTCCCTGGATGATAGACTGAACACTCTTCTGTGGCGCTATTTGGGAGTCCAGTGCATCCTGGTGGCATCTTAGCAGACCTCATATCATCAATCTTCGCAAGAGTTCTTGAACCACCACCACAAATCATCAATGATCCACAGCCATTAATTTTTCAAAACTTTTCTGACACGCTGGCAAAGTGCTGTGTTCTACTTCTTTCACAAACCCTTAGAGGTTAGTCCAAGTGCTGGAGTGGAACAATTTTGAATGGGTGTGTCTAATGATTATTCTCTTAAAGGGTGCCAATAAATCTAGAGCTGTCAGTAGGTACATTGCTACAGAACTATATTGCTGTCAAAACATATGCATAATGTATATAAAATAACTGTGTCAGCTCTCTATATTGCTGACTCAATAAGTGTTTTTTTTTCCTCCTGGAGCAGCTTGCACATCTGGAAAGGCATCAATGCTGAAAGGTACATACAGGTTTTAGAGCAACATCTGCTTCCATTAAGATTCCATCTCATCTTTACTTCTGAGAGACTCTGCCTCTCTAAGATACACTTTTTATACCCAATCATGTTACTGACCTGTTTCCAATTAACCTAATTAGTTGCAAAATGTTCCTCCAGCTGTGTCTTTTTAGTAACCCTCACCTCTCCAGCCTTGTCTTACCCCTGTCCCAACTTGGTTTTTTTTTTAAACATGTTACGGCCATGAAATTCAAAATGACCTTCTTTTATTTTTTCCCTTAAATGATGCATGTCCTCAGTTTAAACATGTGATATGTTTTCCATGTTCTATTATGAATGACATATGGGTTTATGAGATTTGCAAATCATTTACATTTCACACAGCGTCCCAACTTTTTTGGAATTGGGGTTGAATATTCATTTGATCATGCATCAACAAACACTTGTGAAAACTGCCCTGCTGAAATAATAACATTACAATGACTTCACTGCTGTAAGACAATTCTTTATGTTTAGTTATTCATGGTGTGCGCTTTAGTGCGGTGTTACGGAAAGAACGTATTCACAACATGACTTTTCTACCGAACTTTTCTACCAAGTTCAAGCTCACTTGTGCATTCGCGTCATTTTGTGCAGAAGCGAGTTGTAATATCGTGTTTAGGTTGTATATAAATGGCTGATTAAGCTCATGTGTATAGGATGCGTTTGTAGTCAGCTTAAGCGGCTCGATCCCCGACATCACTGACTACGACTGGATTATTTCCAACACTAGAACTACAGTATTCTTTCTAGAACAGTTTCTCTTCAAAAACACATTAATGTCTAGTGCATTCTACACACCTTATAGTCGAATGCACCCAAGTTTTTGCATTCGAATGTTCATTTTAATCTTAAGTTCGAAGTTTCATTTGACAGCCCCTGGGCAGACGAGAGGAGAAAAGCAGAATGGCGGATAGCTAAAATGTTGGTGGCGTTCATTCTTCTGTAAACAAACACTCGTGAGCACAATGGGCGATATCGAGGTCGGCTAAAATGAAATTTTATAAATTTTAAACATTTTAAAAAGAGTCATTCCTTGCCTTTGAGGGAGGGGACACATCAATTATTCATTTCGGGGGGGGGAAAGTAATACTTGGGGGAAGAAAAAAAAAAAATCAATAAATTAATCTAGACGGGTCTGAAAATGGGATTTTTCTCCTAAGAGAATTAGCGAGCAATAGCAAAGAGCACGGCTGCACCACTCTGCTTATTTCCAGCTATTAACCATATAAATTTGAGACATAAAAAAAAAGAGGAAGCAAAGAGAACCGCTAATAAGTCATGGCGCTGCCACACGGACTTTTTTCTTTCTACTTATAAGATCAATTTCTCATTGCAGCACCGAAAAAGAATTTAAATTGATCTTTTACTGCCATGCGACTGAAGAAATGGAAATGATCTTTGTTAGGAAATCAGGGACAGCCATTGTACTGTACAGCTGACATACTTGGGGACTAAATTCCTCTCTCAGGGGCCCAACACTATTTTTGTTTGCTGTGCTGGGATTTTTATCTCACAACTGTTTAGTCAACAGCGAAGATCGTTTGGTCTTGGACCGATACTTTCCAAGACTTTGTCCAGGATTTGTTTTGACAGCTCTTCATGATACCGTTTCATTAGGCAGGTTCTCAGACAAACTTTGGCTTCTTCCAGGAACAGGTGTATTTATACGGAGATACTGAGAGAACACTTTCTGGTTACTCCAGAACTAACAGGGGTATCCATCACAATGGGGCATCGGGGGATTAAAATGAAAAGAAGATGCCATGGCAAACGCACCGATTTATACGCTGAGCCAATACAGCACGCCCTTGCGTTGGTGTGCTTTTGGTCATTATTTTAATTGGCATGTGCAATTGAAATAGCTACTTAAGCCATTTAAACTTGACCGTTTAGTCCATATATTAAAGAGCAGTTACTCGTTTCGATTAATAGGACTTAAAACAGATTAAATGAGACCTCCATGGAGTTGGTCTTCTTAATGTGTAAATTCACACGCACGAGTAGGTTTTTTTGATCTTACAGGATTTTCTTGAATGTAAATGCTCCAACAAACAATTTACGAGTAAATCCGTTCATATCCGGCTTGATAACTGAGCCCCAATGTGTTCCAAGTCATTTATCAATTCCACCATGGATTCTGATCCGATCCCAGAAATCCTGGGCACAAAGTAGATGTTGACAATTTCCCTACCAGCATAGTTTAGAACAATGGGAGGAAACCCTAGTGGAAACCAGCTCAGGATCAACCTGAGGACTCTGTAGCTATGAGGCAGCAAAGCAACCCAATGCCCTAATCCCCAATCCCACTGCAGCATTCGTGTATCTTTTTGTAAAAGACCAATATTAAGAATAGCATCCGTCACCAACAAATGAATAGCCCGGTATTTTGTGTCATCATAGTGACTAATTCGAAGAAAATAAATGCAAATCATTACAGCACCTGGGCTGTAAAAGGGAAGCCTCTGCTTAATTAGCATGTAGTGCTGTCATTGTGATAGCAGGCAGTTAACTTCAAGGACAGTGAAGCTCATTTTAAACCCGAGGTGATAATTGCGCCACTCTTTCACTGTCGCCGTGATGCTTGCAACACAATCCTATGCTAATCAGTGTAGCTTTTCAAACCAGCTGGAAGTGGCAGAGCAGCAATCAAGAGTTTTATTTTTGTTGTGATTGCTGCGAGTGTGAAGCGTTTGAAATATGTACAAAATACGGCAACGCAATACCACAACATTTTGACTCGCACCTTGTGTAAAAAAACCCCCCCAAAAAACCAAAAAAAAAAAAAAACCTTTGCTGTTCCTGCCTACGTTGACGAGGCTGCGTGATGGTCCCAAGAGTTCACACTGGAGCCAAAGATCTAATGAGTTGTAGTCTACGAGGATGAAGGCTTTGCTGCAGGTCTCGGAGGCTTTTCAACAGCTGTTAAGCAGAAAACGCCAGACCTGCCCACGGTGCACCCGCTAGGATGAGGCTTCCACCCGATGTGCATTTTGAACTTGTTATAAGAAAACATGAAAGGAAATCTTTGAAGATCAAGGTTTTTATGCATGCCTGCTCAGAACAGTTCACATATATACAGCAGACAAAGAGCATATGCGATACAGTCCCCTCCGAAAGTACTGGAACGGCAAAGGCCAATACTGTTGTCTTCGCTATATATATGCGATAAATTTGGGTTGGAGATCAAAAGATGAACACGAGACGTTAGAACATAACGTCAACTTTCGTTTCCTGATCTTTACATCAAGATTCGTTTAACAGCTTCGAACACGGCACCTTTTTTTTAAGTAATGGACCAGATCCTCAAAGTAAATAACACTTCATTTTTTTATCTGATAAACCTCGCTCACTTGTAGGCTTCAATTCGAT
The DNA here is from genome assembly GCA_012411365.1 of Ameiurus melas. NCBI lineage: Eukaryota > Metazoa > Chordata > Actinopteri > Siluriformes > Ictaluridae > Ameiurus > Ameiurus melas. Next base: position 8,539,017 of record CM022753.1, on the reverse strand, counting down.
AAGTGGATAGAAGTGCGGAGCCATTTCAGGCAGGAAACATGAAACACTCGGGCAGTGAGCTTTTCAAAGAAAGATACGGCCACTGGTCTTAGAAAAGGTCCACAGAATCCCATCTATAAATGAGCACCGAGTTCGCAAAAATGGTCTAATGATTACGTTGTGCTTTTTTTCTGCGATCTGATTTCCAGACGTTCAACACAACTCTATGATTTAGACAGGTTGTGTTGACCTGTCCAGGAAAAACTTCGTCCCTTTCACCAGTAATAAATTATTCAATCTTGAAAAAGTGCTGCGAGCGTTTATTCCAGTTTTAGTCCAGTTTTCCATATTTCTTTTCTTTGAAAAGGTATTAGGGAGTGTCTATACAATGACTGATAAGATGCAAATGCGAACATAAACAAGCACTCTGGACTGTACGAATAGCACATGGGCTTCAACAATGACTTTTTTTAAATAATTTTTTTTTAATTAAATTTTTTAAAAAAGGAAAACTATTGCACCTTTAAACGTTACTAGAGAATTGAAGTATTTCTTGATGATTAAACAAGAAAAGTTTGCTTCTCTCTGTGAATGAAGGTGGTTCTTGGCCTTGTTAATTGACAGAACGTACCAGAATCTCCAGACTAACCTCTGTGACCTTTGATGATTCAATATTCTGAAAATGCAAATGGATCCACACCTTTGTGTGCATGTACCTGCATATCATTCCCCTTTGTCCAACAGGGCCAACCCTTGTGCGTTCGCTTTTACTCAGAACATCGCTTAGCTTGTCAGTTTTCCTGCCTCAGCTTGCTTTCATTAGTTCCCTCCCTGCCTCTGCCCTTCAATTATTTCCTTGAATCAAATTCGCGGCTTCGTCTTATTCTGCATTGACCCTGATAATCCTAATAGAGTTGACAAAAACACTCAGAACTCCAGCTATGAGCCGACCAAGATGTCAGCTACGCGCGGATTGCAGCCCAGTCTGGGAAAATATTTCACTTGCGACTTTCTTCTACAGCATGAAGTTTATCTTTATCAGAGGCAAACGTGGAGGGTGGGGTGACGCATCGCTGCTTGGGGAAGGCGCACTTTTTCTTCTTTTGTCCTTGAACTGTCAGAACTCCGATGAAGACTCCGTTACTGAATCGTCAAGGGTGAGCAATGCTGACCCGAGCCGGATTTAAAGAACTGTTTTATACAGGCCATTAAGAGAAGAGCTTTGGCTCTGGGAATGGAGCTGTGTTCCTGGTTTTGTGTAAATGAGCAAGATATAAAGCAAGTACTAATATTATGAGAGATCCTCTTGGGGTGTGTGTGTGTGTCTGTGCATGCAAATCAAGGTACCTTGCTCTCATATTTAATACCCCCAGTCGCTGAAACTATTCTGCACGCTCAGGTCAGTCCCTTTCTCACACACTATTGAAGATGCTGTGTAAACCCTGAAAAAAGGGGGTGCAAGCTGTATGTAAATGTGGGAATGACTGTTTAAAACACTGTTGCATTCCCATATTGGACAGTGATTTATTTTTAAAAACAATGTCACCAAATAACCTCCCGGTTCTCGTCAATCGTCCCGGTTTAAAACCCAAACTCTTTTGTCTATTTACGCATTTATTTAGGTTACATTCTCATGTCTTATACCGCTGGTTGCTATGTGGCTCACAAAACCCCTAGGCTACGGTGCCATCGTGGCAACACTGCTGCGAATTTTGGCCAATTCTCAATACTTTTGAAAAGTTCTCTTCTGCTGATTGACCTACTTGCCATCTTCCTGTCCTCCGCGTGATTTCCGGCATTCGAAAGAACGCGAAATGGAAATGAACTCTTTATTAATGTCTTGCATAAGTGAACGTCAGTATCAACGCCAACATGTATGGCTTTTTGTGATTCAACATGAAAGAGACAAGAGGAGTGCTAAAAGAAGCTCGTCTTTAAATGCACAGTGGAAATTTCAAAGATTAGGTTATCTACATGAGCGAATGGCTATATAATAAACGTTGACCTTTTTTTCGATTTCGGCTTCCACCGTCATCTCCCCGAACCGACGAACTCGGCATGCCCGATTAGCCTCATTTAATGTGCTGGAGTCAAACGTGGGCAAATACATTCAAGTGCGCGCTCATCCCTGACTCTCATATCAGTTGCATTTTCCTCCGATTAAAAAATAAGAAAGGGCGAAGCGCATAATAGTTTGCCAGCGATTAGTCAAGAAGAGAAGAGAGAGAATGAGAGGGAGAGACTGAAAGAACAATAAGGGCGAGCCAGAAAGGGAGCGGGTTGTGTTTCACTCCAGCTGTTGCTGGAGGAAAGGCCAGCGCTGTTTGTGATAATTACTTCATTAATCCGTGGAGTTGAATAGACGCGTACGCTCATGATCACTGGCAGCAATGTGATCCAAACAAAACGAGACAAAACATTAGTTTTTCCATTGTTCCCACACATCAGTGGCTTACCATCATACTGATAAACTTCTTTCTCTGCATGGCACACACACACACACACACACACATATTATATATATATATATATATATATATATATGTGTTAAAAAAAAAAAAGAAAAAAAAGGAAAAGCAGTAGCTCCTTTATCCTAGAATTTAAGTGCCATTGTTTGGTTCTACTTATCTCCTTCCGAAAGAGATGTTACTGCAAATCAATCCAAAATTCTTCTGACGTTTATCACCACCATCCAGCCGAGTTTTCACTCGATCGCCACTGCCAGCAAGCAGTTCCCGACTGCACGGCAGATAATATCATGCCCTCCTCTACTCTCCTTAAACCTAAGGCTGGGATGAGAATGTGTTTATCAATTTGGTTTGAATGATAAATAGTGAACAGGGGGGGGATGGGGGTGGGGGAGGGGGGCTGGAGGGTCAATATAGCAAAAGCCTAGATTTGTTTAAATCCTGTTTGGTACAAATGTGCACCAAAATATCGAATATGAAAACAAACTTTAAAGCAACAATATCGTCATCACCCTGCCTGACTTTCTGATGATTTTACTGACACCTAAAAATATCCTTTTGCTAAACTTCCTCAATAAGACTTATTAACGGCTTTATCTATTTTTAGCGTCATCATGTTATATGATGAAACCTAAAAATGTAAAAAAATAAATAAATAAAATGGTCAAAACAGGCTAAGCAAATGTACTACCTGCCCTTCATCCATGAATATTTGGCAACACAGTCAAAGATCTGTCAGACCGTGGGGGCACGAAATGAATCCATTTGCTTCGACTTGCACCTTTAGATAGAAACGGACAAAACTGCATATCTAATAAAGCAAACACAGAAAATGGATAGCACGTTTTGTTTTACTCGTGTATCTATGCGAATCCAGCAGAGGTCATGTTCGTAAATGACATTGGAGGTTTGCTTGTTTTTGCAGGTGTTAAATTGCCGTTTTTAAAAAATCAGGGACACAATGTCTTACATTGCCAACATGTCTCACATAACTTGAGAAAAGAAGTTTTCAAAAAGTCTTGGTTATGCTCATCAAACAAGAGCTTGGGTATGACTTTCGTACTGAAAAGATCCCCAACTACAGTCATTTCAGGAGTTCAATTTCAAATCATTAGTTCATTGGTAGCTACAGCAAGCAGATGCAAGTTATGTTTTGTTCTTTATTACTGGAGTTCTGGCCAAATAAGCGACTGTACCGTATGCCCCTTCCTCTCAACACCCGAGCCACGGGAAAAATAGGCGAAATTAGCATTCGAGCCACGAGCTCTCTGATGGTGTGATAATACAGTATGAAGCAGATGCAAATAAAAAGTATAGATCAAGTAACCAAGCGCCTGATATACAGTAGACAATAAGAACATGAAGCCTTTAAAGCTTAACTGGGGTTCAAGCTGTCATGGCTGATCAGTTACTCCATCGATCACACCAGATACAAGAGCGACTCTCTGACATTTTATCATTCTAGTTAATGTCTCCAAAAAAAAGAGTTTCACTTCGACGAGCTCATGTCAGACTCCAAAGTTAGTGAAATATCTGCATTATCCACAGACTTTAATCATCAACAGCAATTCGCTGCCTACGCATTATTATTAATCATTAAAAGCATATTCAGTCCAAACTCCTAACTCCTTGTTTACATTGACAAACATGACCTTCAAACGACGTTACCCGCCATTCATCGTTATCTCCTCATTAAATCCTGTCTGGACAATCGCTCGAAAACGATTTCGCATTTTCATTGCTCGGGCGTTTGCTTCGCACGCGCTCTAATTGGGTGCCGGGGGAGGAGACGATCCGATACGTAGAAAACGGAGCAATGAATTGGATGCGATCGGCATTCTGAGAGGCGGTTCCAATTATACACCGTTTTCCCTGGCCATGAAACTGCCCGCCCTCACACCAGAAAAGTTTTTTTTTTTTTTTTACAAAACGCAGGCAAGGCATACGGTGGCATCTAGGCATCTAGCATGCTCTTCTCATCATTACAGTTTGGTTAACTACTTGTGAGACGGTCGAGTTGGAAAGCCAGCTGTCCTAATGAGCAGCATATACTTTTCGCAAATTTGGACAGATGGAGAGAAAAGAAAAAAAGAGGAGCGGCAAAAATGGCCTACTGTGCAATTCTATAAGCGGCAACCACCAGCAAGATCAACCGAACACCACAGCTGAACATTTACACTATATCCGATTTATTTTTTGTTAACCCTACACACCTCTTCCAGCTAAATAACTTATTATTTAAAAAAAGCCTCAATTTCCTGTTAATTCCCCATACCACACAAGCTTAGCCAATCATTGCAAAGTCTCCCAACTTCTGTACGTGCCGGGCCTTGTTTAGCTCCTGAATGTGTTTAGATCCTTTGTTTGTGTACCCAACTACTCTTCTGGCTCATCCTCTGAATTTGACCGTGTTGCAACCTTTAAATATTGGACTGTTTTGTAATTAGAAATAAAGCCTTCTCATGGATCCTAACCTCCCTCATAGGTCTGTCTGCACCCGCCCCCCCCCCCCCCCCCCTCCCCTACATTCAAGGTATTTTCACTTGCGGAGAGAATTTCTTTTTTTCCTGGTGTTACACTTGAGCAACTAGCACCTGGAGGTATACAGGGTGTCAGATCAAACGATTTGCCCTATGTAGAAATGACTGAACACAGTGTGTGGTACTTCATCTGATTGACCTGCACCAGAACAGCCTGCATACGAACAACCATTGATTTCTCATTCTGTGTGATACGGCTCAAAGCGTAGGAGACCGACCTGGTTTATATTTGATGGAACTTTGTGTGCGCTTGCAGAAGCAGCAGTAACGCGAGTGCCATTGTTCGCACACTCGCTGCGTATCTTATGTTCATCCAGATGATTAAAAAGCTACATTCGCTAGACGGAACGCCCGAACTCTCTTAAAAACGTTTTCGTCCTCATGACTGTTATCAAATCTAAAACTCGGACCTTACATTAAAAAGGTATTTACTAATCTTAAAACATAAATAAATAATAATAAAAATCCGGAACACTGGTATTAGACAAATTTTAGGTGCAACTCAAATACTAACTGTAATAGGAAAAGAGGTTATTGATGGTACTCAATAAAAGGTTTAAATTGTACACAAGTGAGTCCATGAATGGAGACACAATGCTAGTTTGTTAGGGACGGTAGATGGACAGGGAAATTTGTCCATTGTTTACTGCTGAACTACGCTAGTGTCAGGATAGTGAGAAAGATTCAAATAACACGTACCCTATTCTTTTAAACGTGACTTGCCTGAATGGGACACCCATTAACATTTCAAAACATCAGCACGCAAAATCCATCTCTGACATTTCTAATATTCATTTGTAAAATAAATGAATGAAACAAAAAGAGGACATTGTGAGTTTCTCTCTCGACTCCGTAGGTCAATCGAGTGACTCGTGTTTTGGGAATCCCTGAAAATGAATGAATGAACGAACAAACGTTTATCCAAAGATTACACTCACCGTTTATTAGAGTTGTGTCTTCCTGTGATCACAATACTAGCCTGGGTATATCGCTTTACAATATTGCATGATTTCATATGTACAATATCCTTGTACCTTGTGCCCTTCGCCCGGTTATCTTGCTTTTCCATGATGCATGGCTTTGGCAAGTTTCTGCGTGTTTGTCATATGAGAATGGATTTGTTTTCGTGTTCTGAAGCTTGCCAATGAGTCGGAGAAATGTCAACGCAAAAACTAAAACAAATGCATCAGTGCCTGTCTGAACAGAATGTACTAGGACCAGAAAAAAAAAACAACAACAACAAAACAGCAGCACAGAGCAGAAAAAACAGGCTCCTGTATGGCTCTGGGAAATCATGTGAAGTACATCAATCCAACTGCTGCAACCCCTCGCTTACTGACTAGAGCTACTGCTATGTCCTGAATGCATATTGACTATTCGGTGAAGTGAAACTCATGTAATATTTTCAGTATTCCTAACCATAAGGGTCTTAAAAAAAGGGGGGGTCCTGCCATCCACAACGATAAATAAACTGGAGCTAAATGCTCGCAAACAAATTCCAAGCAATGTCTAAAAATAAAAAGCGTCTTTGGCCCTGCTCTCACGCGTCACAGATATGGAAAGAAAACGGGAAAAATACCCAATATCTTCAGTAAATTACTATTAATAATAACTTCACATTACTTTCAATAATATTTCACATTTTCAATAACCATTCATGTCAAAATATTTAATATCTTAACTTTAAAGTGGTTTAAAGCCCTAAATCGGCCAGAATTTTCACTGGTCCTCATCATTTTTCCTCTGTATTTCCTGACCGTGTGGAATCTGGAAGTTTCAGCATCGTATTCCATGTAAACATCAACGGATTGAAAGTTAAATCTCCCTCTTTCAGAACATCTTCTCATAGGAGAACACCACGCGGGCTCATGAATAATTATGAGACACCGAAACATCATCGAAGTACTATAGTACACTCCCAGGTGACAAGAACATATTTAAAACCACGAGGATGAAAACAGTGGGGGGAAAAAGCTCAAAATGAACCATTCATTTTGTCCTACAATTAAAACGAGCAGATGCTAAGATTGTCTTTTATGATGTGCGATAAGAACGCCTTTGTTAAAAACAGATGACGTAATTTTGTGTTTCGTGACGCTTGAAACACTGCAGCGAGCGTCGGATTTAAAAACACGACGTACAAATGAAGACTGAGGTATGAAATCCAGAAATCCTGCATTCACTGTACTGTGAGAACTGCGTTGTGGTAATTTTGCAACAGTCACCGAAACAATCAGATATAAATATTGTCTTGTGACTGATTTCCAACGAGTAACTGAGGAGTAATAAATGAATCAGTCATGGACGAAAGTATTGGCACGCCTGGAACTTTTCCAGAAAATGCACCATTTCTCCCAGAAAAGTGTTGCAATGACAAATGTTTTGGTATACACATGTGTTATTACCTTTAAGTGCATTGGAACAGCACAAAAAAGCAGAATTTACACAAAACTCCCAAAATGGTCTGGACAAAATTATTGGCACCCTATTAAAACTGTGGGTAAATAATTTAATTTCAAGCGTGTGATGTTCATTTAAACTCACCTGTGGCAAGTAACAGGTGCTGGCAATATAGAAATCAAAACTGAAGCCAGTTAGAGTGTATAAAGGTTGGCTCAACCTTTGTGTTGTGTGCCTGTGTGTGCCACATCAAGCATGGAGAAGAGAAAGAAGAGCCGAGAATTGTCTGAGGACTTAAGAAGCAAAATTGTGGAAAAATATCAACAATCTCAAGGTTACAAGTCAATCTCCAGAGATCTTAAAGTTCCCCTTTGTCCACTGTGCGCATTATAATCAAAAAGTTTATAACCCATGGTACTGTGGCAATATCTCCTGGACGTGGACGAAGAGAAAAATTGATGAAAGAATACAACGCCAGGGTAGTTCGAATGGTGGATAAACAACCTCAGTCAACTTCCACGCAAATTCAGGCTGTCCTGCAGACTCAGGGTGCATCAGTGTCAGCTCGAACCATACGGTTGTCCATCTGAATGAGAAGAAGCGCTATGGCAGGTGACCGAGGAGAACCCCACTTCTGACACAGAGGCATAAAAAGCCAGACTGCAGTTTGTGCAAAATGTACCTGAGTAAGCCTCAATCCTTCTGGGAGAACTTTTTGTGGACAGATGAGACTAAGCTAGAGCTTTTTGGCATTCTACTGTTTACAGAAAACAGAAAGAGGCCTACAAAGAAAAGAACACAGTACCTACAGTCAAACATGGTGGAGGTTCAAGAATGTTTTAGGGTTGTTTTGCTGCCTCTGGCACTGGGTGCATTGACTGTGTGCAAGAAATCATTAAATCTGGAGACTATCAAAAGATTTTGGCCCATAATGTAGCGTCAGAGGTCATGGGTGTTTCAGCAGGACAATGACCCGAAACATACCTCAAAAAGCACCCAGAAATGGTTGGAGACAAAACGCTGGAGAATTCTGAAGCGGCCATCAATGAGTCTGGATGTAAATCCCATAGAACACCTATGGAGAGATCTCAAAATTGCTGTTATGAGAAGGCACCCTTCAAATCTGAGAGACCTGGAGCAGTTTTTAAAAGAAGAGTGGTCCAAAATTCCAGTTGAGGGGTGTAGGAAGCTTGTTGATGGTTATAGGAAGCGATTGGTTTCAGTTATTTTCTCCAAAGGGTGTGCAACCAAATATTAAGTTGAGGGTGCCAACAATTTTGTCCGACCTAATTTTTGAGTTTTGTGTGAAATGATGTCAAATTTGCCTTTTTTCTTCTGCTTTTTTGTGCTGTTCCAATGCACTTAACGGTAATAAACATGTGTATACCAAAACATTTGTCTTTGAAACACTTTTCTGGGAGAAATGGTGCATTTTCTGGAAAAGTTCCAGGGGTGTCAATACTTTCGTCCATGACTGTATCACATGCAAAAAATAGGGGTAGAACAAACAAAATGTTTGTTTTTTTTGCAAAAACAATACATTTATAGTACAATTCATATGTAAAACAAACAAGTGTAGCCGTGAGTTTGTGTTTGGTCCATAAGGTAAATGTGAATCTGTAAAGGCACTGGAGTACGAAAATGCAGCGAATATGCAATGAAAATGAAACCAAGGAAATTGGAATTTTGCCAATTTAATACCTGCCCTTGGGCCATTTTAATTTGCACATGCAATCAATGCCATCTCTGTAGTGACTTTTAAGCTTAGTGAACCACAGTGTGGGTACAAAATGAATAAACGCGTGCCGAATTTTACCCCTTAACGTAAAAACACTTCAAACCGCGTACTGTACAGCAGAGATGGGACGGACGCGATTCGTCATGTGAGAAAATCAGCTTGCACATTGAGTTTTTCTGTGGATGTCGTCTCGTTTGTGTGCATCCGAGTAAATCAATGCCTGGGTGTGCTATAATTTCTCTCTGCAGGTTGTGCTACTGCAAATGTTTGCTTCCCAGGCTTGTTCTAAAACAAATCGTAGACCTCCAGGGTTGTCTTGAGGCATACATTACTTCTCAGGACATGTCCTGAAACAAATAGCAGATCTTCAAGCTCACCGAGTGGCAAAGGGTAGATATCTCTTGGCTTGCCCTAAAGTACAGCTCAGGGATCCAAGATAAAACACTGAATAAAAAGACACGAGCGTTTCAGGAAGATCAGGAGGAGTGAACTCGGGATAAATGTTGGCCAGGAGTCATCATTTCTAGTCCTGGAAGGCTTGAATCAGGCCGTTTCCTGGCTCAAAGACAGCTCACTAGTGACTCACCAGATGGTGTGATAATGAAAAAAAAATCACCAATCTCAAACCCTTCAGGACGGTTAAAGACGAGCCTTGTCGTGGACATCAAACTGGTTATCGGATCCAAATAAGTGCAAGTAGCCTGATTTGATCTGTAATGAAGACAGATGGAGAGTGGACAGAAGGAGCAGAGCGACTCTGGAGCGGATTTCTGTTCGACCGTAAACAAGATCACAAATCATTTTTAATAAAAAGTTCAAACTGTGGTCAAGCACTCGTCCAAGAACTTCACGCACGTGATAACCATACTGGTTTACTATATTTGGCTCGACATGTCAAAATGAATGAAAAAGGAGATTATATCATCCTTTTCCTCTAAAAGGAAGTCCATTTGTGTGGAATTTGAGATGGCCTGAAAAGTACATTCAACGTATTCGGACAAAAGCACTCGTTCAACATTAGTGCTTTGTCGCAAAGCTGTCGATGGCCGTTACAGCGCCGTTACAACGCCTTCAGTAAGAAGCAATTCACCTTTTGGAGAAATGTGGTTAAAATTGGGGACGACTCCTCTTGGCAAATCATCTTCAGTTCCCCAAGGTTACAAGAGTCCTGATGCACTCACAATTTCATAATGTTTCAAAGGGATTCAGGTCAGGAGACTTGACAAGGCTTTTGGGAATTCGTTTGTCTGTACGTCTGTAGCCACTGTCTTTCTGAAATGTCCGTCTTCTCCCCAGATTCTCCCCACTCCAATACTCTAAGTATGTCCTTCCACAGTTCATGTCTCATTCGATGACATCTAATGCCCCAGTACCGGTTCCAGAGAAGCACTGTACATCATGATGCCCCCAACCCCATGCTTCACCGTCGCGATGGTGTTCCTGGGATCGTCCGCTCAACCCTTTCTCCAAACATGTCAAGCTTTTATCAGACTTCTATTATTGTTTTATCTGACCAAACTGTTCCTCCAAAAGAAATCGGATTTCTCTACATGCTTTTAGACGTGCATCACTGTGCTTCTGTTTTTCATGAGGTGTAGCAACGGAGATTGTTACAGTGCGGTTCCGTTGCTTGTTGTTCGGTGTGTAAGTGCTGCTCCTGCTGCTTTCAGGTCATCCTGCAACTCTTTTCGACTCCAGCGACTGCTGGGTTCTCTCGTACCGTCCTTATCATTAGTCTGAGAGCATGTTGTGATCTCTCGCGTGACGCAACCGTCCTGAGACTATTAGTTGTGCTTTTGTCTCTCCTCTCCATCGATAGCTGGTGTGTGGTGGGCGTTCAGGCGCACTATGGCTGCCGCCGCATCATCCAGGTGGATGCTACACACTGGAGGCTGTTGAGATTTCCCGCTCATACAACGTAAAAAAAAAAAAGCTCTATATAAATGTGAATGTACAACTTTCAACCTGCATACGCACATCATCAATCCAGTTGTACTGACGGTAACATTTAAGGTCTTTGCTATAGCTCTGCAGCTTTTTCCATTCAATTGTTGCTTCATAAAGATGCTCCTTCACCTTCAGCATGATCGCTACTGGTTGTGTGAATCTCCCGGCCAATGGCCACGGCTTGTATAAAGACACCAGGTGCAGTTTTTGCAGTATTTATATCTAGGACTTGAATCATTTTTTATGGAACGTTTACATGCATTTTTTTTTTTTATGTAGTTTCCGAAGACTTTTTAAAAGCACGTTTTAGTGTATGCTTATCTTATCTTACGAATATGGAATTTTTGTTTATATTTAGTCAATAAAATGTCAGTACGCGTGTATATTTGAAGTGGATAATAGCACTGGAAGTATATTAAGCGTCAGAATACTTATTTCCTCTTAGGGACTTTTTGTGAGAAACACACACACACACTAAGAATCTTTGGCACTCCATCCACACAAGACATTTTCCTGCAGCAATTTGAGCTCATCTCTTCAGCAGTTTGCTGTGATTGCACCGAAAGAGTTGTCTAGCTTCCACGCTCTGGTTTTTGTCTGTGGGTTCAGAAGAGTATTGACGGACTGTCTCTCTACTCCGAGTGATGAAGTAACAATTAAAAACAAGCGGGATACAAAGAGAACGCTGCGTAAGGCAGATGACTCCACATGACTTGCTAAAAAAAAAAAATGCGGAGCTTTGACAAAGTAGACGCATTAACACATTAAACTTACACTAAAACTACAGTTTATAAAATTGACATAATTGCAAATAATTAAAGTGTTTTTGCCGCCCTGGCAAATGTAGACACTTGAGTAGTTGCACAGCGTGCAGATTGAGTGCGGAAACGCTCGCAGCCTAGCAGAGTGCTCTGAAAGGAGTAATTATCAGCCGCAGCTCAAGAGGAAGAATAAGACACTGTTTTCACTTCACTTCACTGTACGGGCGCGAGTAAGAATTATTATTGCTTATAATTTACATGGATTATAATTTATATGTAATTATGAAGATGAATAGATGTTTTTGAACCCTGCAGTGTCCAATATGCAAAGTGGAGTCTCGTATCTGCAGCTATACCAATCGCCAGGCTGATCTCTTTAACCATCGACCGACTCGATGCAGATGCACGCTTTCCAGAATTTTCCAGCTCCTGCTTTCTGAAGCCATTGCTGCTTTTCCTGAGCGAATACGCTTTGAAAACTGCGCTGGTGGTTTATTCTTTTTTTTTTTTTTTTAACCCTTCAGCTTCTCCTGATTTGAGTTGAAACGTCCAACATGAGTATAGATAAAAGGGCTCATTTAACAATCATGGCGAAAGACCGTGCAAAACAATTTTGAAAAACAAACAAAAAAAAACAAACAAGCAACAACAAAAAAAATGTATGCGATGCATTGTTTATTTAACCAATAACAAGTGTTTATAATGTAAAAGCTGTTCAATATTTTCCTTTATTTTCCATGATTATGATTCAAACATTGAAGATCAGTTCAATGTCATTTTTGCTTACTCATGGTCTCATGATGTTTTTGGGTTTCGGTCCGTGATTATGTTATTGTCGAGGTGTTCTGCCTTTCGTCTCGTCTTTCTCTCATGTTTTTCTTTGGGTATGTTGCTTGCACGTATGTTTAGACTAAGAAATCATGTAGTGTCCAGGCTGTGTTTGCGCACATAATAAACCATCTCTTTGACTATACCCCGGCTCTTGGGACTCCTGATTCTTCAGGCATCGTACTTCTGGTGTAGCTGAAGCCTTTTGATCATCCAAAAAAGATTTACATCAGAGCACAGTGCGGTCTATTCCACTCGAACTGAATGCAATACACTGGTGAAGCCACTAGGGGCAGCACAAGCGTTATTACTATTAGCTCCCGCACTACTGTGAGCAAAGCTGTTTCCAAGCAGCAAAAAACAAACAAACAAACAAACAAACAAACAAACAAAACAGACCAGCGCGTTTCACTTACAACGTATAGGCTTCTTGCTTAGATAACGAAGCTGAAACGAGACCAGAGAAACGATTTCATTTCACACTTGAGCTTAAATGACAGAAAACACAAAGAATAGACAGAAGTCCAAATTCTGTGGAGATGGAATTTAGCAAAAGCTGCAAGGAGAAAGAAGTCAAATAAATAAAATAAAACAATTTTTAAAAAATCAAAACAAAATAACCGCATGGTACGATGCAGTCTGCACAAACAGCAGCACCTCAACACTCCTGCTTCATAAAACTTGGGACATGGATGATGCTGTAGCCTCATACTGTATTAGATTTCATTCAAGGGGCTTGATGTTTTGAGAAATATGTGCAGCAATTTCATAGCTTAATGAAAGCTGTTTAAGTTTAGCATGTTTCATTTTGGCTAGTTAAGATTAAGGATGAACTGCTATATGATTGAGTAGAGTTTAGATGAAGTGGGGGGGGGGGGACTGAGGTAGATCATAAAACAAATTCCTTATTTGCCATTTAAACAAGTTATTGTTATTGTAACAGGGAAATATCATTAGATGAATCCTATAAGAGAAAGTTATTAGAGTAACAAGATGACATAATGACACAATAAAAGTTCAGATTCTCATTTAATCCTATTATTTGTCGATGATGTGACTGAAACTGTGGTTTTCAGAGCATGAGAGAGGAAAGGAGGCTAAGTACAGATAAAACTGTTTGGAACTCATTTTCGTTGAAGCATAAATCACAAGCGTGATCTGTTCTTCTAAAACGAAGAGCGAATATACACCGTATCCAAATCCGTTGTTCAGAGTTGGTCTTCACTATACATTTGCACACATGCGCGTGCACTACAGCTGGTTTTGGAGGCAAAACCTTCCAGAGAAAAACAAGACACACACACACATCTATAGCATCTATCCCGGTATCTCCGGTTCTCTCAGTCGCTTGGGCTGAGACTCACAAACATGCGACTCGACTTCCTTCGCAAATGTCAAGCACAATTTCTGCACACAGTCTGCAGAGAGAGCACAGTGTCTGTGTTTGGCTTCGTCCTCGTTCGAATGTACGCGACAGGCTTCCTACCAGAGCGGAGCTCAGTGGGAGACGAGACTCTCGTCATGTTTCCTTATGCTTTCGCACTTTTCACTTTCACAGTTTCTGTTGGCCCGACGCTTGGAATATCAAAGCGCACGGCCCACTGTGCAAGCGGTCATAAAAACGCTGCTTGCGAGCGTCCTGATCCGTGATGTGCAACTCAAGTGGAGAACTTCAATGCGTAGTTACAATACGGTCTTAAAATCTCAATCGCAGAACGAATTTAATAAGAAACTCGGCCCGGTTTCCTTTTATTAATCTCCGGCTTTTGCGTGTGCACGGCTTAGTCCGTTTGAAGCAGTTCGCTTTTTTGGCAAGGAATACATCGGAGAACAGTGGTCTTACCTGACAGGCACTCCAGAGATGCTCAGCTAGGCGGGTGATGTGGGATAGGCCGAGTTTAAGTAGCGCAGACCCAAGCACGCTGGCGCCTCCTAGACAGATCAGACACTCGGTCAAATTGTCCTGTACTGCAAACTGCAGGGAAAGATAAAAATAAGGCATCACTGAGACACAGTCGACCTCATCTCGGGTATACGGAACCTACAGCGGAAGTGTCACGGACACACGGTTCGACACTCGGCCCCATGCTGTTCCGTTCACAGAGAACCGATCATAAATCATGCAAAAACGTCAGGTAATTACTACAATATGACAATTGTTCCACGTGTCTATAGTTAAACCGGCTGCGTAAATACAGACTACTGGCTTACGCAAGACTATCGGGATCATTTCTCTCTGGCGCATTCGATCTGTGATGAAGACCACTTCCACTGTACCAAAAGGCTGCATTTATTTTTCCATGCATTTTAAAACAGGCCATACTCCCGAGCTATAAGTTGCCTACGGCTCCATTCAGATGCGAGCTCGGAGAGAAAGAGTGAGAATCTGCATAAAAATCTCTAAAAGCTTTGCGCTAGCCGCAAATGCATTGGGGGTAAATCGACTCGGCGGACTGAGCACCTGAGAGGCAATAAGAAGCCCTTCGATTTCCTATTGCGCAACAGGAACAGCAGATGACTTGGGGGGGGGTTAAAGGGGGCTCACGTAATGGGTCCTGAAAACATTGCACCGCTCATGCGTCTCGACAAAAAAATGTTTATTTTATTTTACACATAACACAACACAGCAGTGAGTTTTCAGAGCTGGAGGCGGCTAAAATGGCTTTTAAAAAGGTCACAGACTTCTTCAAACTAGAACAAAGGTGCAAAGCCACCTACAGGCATACAATGAGTGCTGATAGTAGGACAATTTATTTTATTTATTTTTATTTTTTTAATAATTAATTTAAAAGCTTTCTCTGATGTCAAATGAAATAAAGGAGGAGACATGCAGGTAGGGCTTAAGTGCATGTAATACAGCAAATGAATCCAATTAAATCGGTCAAGATCTAGTCAAGTCTATCAAATACAACGGATCAGCTACGGGAGCTCAAATAAACACGGTGTACAACCGAGTTGAGCGATCTTGAGTTGGATGTGCTGATGAGCTACAACAGCAGAAGACCACGTTTTGTTCCATTCGTGTTAGCCAAGAACAGGACTCGGAGACTATACTGGGCACCGAAACTGGACAGGCGATGTTTTTCCAATCTTCAACCGCTGGGTTTTGGTCTCAAATCCCATTTGATTAGATACATATCAGCACCATGGTATATCTTACATAGTAAGTGTAACAATTAAATAGGAAGCTAATCGAATTTTTTCCTATTTGAAGTCAGGATAAAAATGATTGAGTGTGATGATCAACTAAAACAAAGAGCTAAATTTAGCTTGATATCAGCATCAGGAAGACATTATTGGTGAAGGGAAAATTACATGGTTTATATACACAGATCAGCTATATCGTTAAAACCACCTGCTGAACATTGTGTAGGTCTCCTTTGTGCCGCCAAAACAGCTCTGACCGGTCAACTCCACAAGACCTCTGTGCTGTGGCATCTGGCACCAAGACATTAGCAGATCCTTGAAGTTGCAAGTTGTGGCTTATTTGTCCAGCACATCCCACAGATGCTAGATCAGATTGAGATCTGGGGAAGGAATTTGGAGGCCGAGTCAACACCTTGAACTCGGTCATGTTGCTCAAACCGTTCCTAAACTATTTTTTTGCAGAATGGTAGGCTGCATTATCCTGCTGAAAGAGGCCACTGCCATTAGGGAACATCATTGCCATGAAGGCGTGTCTTGTTCTGCAACAGTGTTTAGGTTGGTGGTACGCGTCAAAGTAACATCCACATGAATGCTAAGACCCAAGGTTTCCCAGCAGAACATTGCCCAGAGCATCACGCTGCCTCCGCCGGCTTGTCTTCTTCCCATAGCGCATCCTGGTGCCCTCTCTTCCCCAGGAAAGCAACGCACACGGCTATACACATGATGTAAAAAGAAAACATGATTCAACAGCTCAGACCATCTTCTTCCATTGCTCCATGGGCCAGTTCTGTTGCTCACGTGCCCATTTGTGCACACTTTCGGCGGTGGAAAGGGCTGCTGACTCTGCAGCTTCACAGCCCCATACGCAGCAAGCTGTGATGCATTTTTGGTAGGTACTAACCACTGCATAAGGCATGTTTTGGAGTTCCTTACGCGTGCCCATTTTTCCTGCTTCCAACACATCAACTTCAAGAACTGACTGTTCTCTTGTGCCTAAAATATCCCACCCTTTGACAGGTGCCATCATAACTAGATAATTAATGGCATTCACTTCCCCTGTCAATGACTACTTTTACATGGCCAGCAGAGACCTAATTATTGCCCTTACTCTGAATAAGACAATATTGTGATTACGGTGTTTACATGAGTCGCTTTTAGAATATTCCTTTCATGTTCAGGTTTTACATGTTATAGAACATAGATGGATTAACGCCACACGCCATTACATCACCGCGCCACGCCGTCCTACGTCCCTCCGGAATTTCACGGTCTTCGTTATGGGACCGTATACAGTTTTGGGTGTTTTTATTTTTAATTTTACAAAAGCTTCAAGTGCAGTTAATTAATTATCATGCTGTACGTGCAAATAAGCCGTGGGCTGCGTCCCAAACCGTGTACTTACCGTCTATATAGTAGCCGAGATACGTGTATTTCTCCTACCATATAGCAGGTAAGTACACGGTTTGGGACGCAGTCGTGCTCTCTTGTTTGTCGTAAAACAGTGAGCACTGCCGTGTGTGTACGTGTCCTGTCGGCGTTAATAGTGTGATTAAGGTGTGTACATGTCTCTAATACACATCGATAATGCGACTAAAACAGGAATACTCCACACGTCTTAATTCCATTTGTGTTTACTTCGAGTATGACTAGTCGGATTAAGGTCAACAATAATCTCAGTTTACATGCTTGTTTCTTAATCAGAGTATCATCTTAATATCTGATTATTTTTGTCCATGTAAACGTACTGAACGATTTGACCGCTCCAGACCTAAGGTTTATTGTGACACACAAAAATTATTATAATTTTCTTTTCATTCAAAATTTTTTTCTTGATGCGAGTTCTAAACAAAGGAATATCCCAGACACAAAATCTGTCTGGTGCCTTGGCTACAGCTTCGTCTACTCCTGCACACACAAAATAATGAGTATACAATTTGAGCATCAGATTCTCGATGCCTGAAAGATGTCGAAAAGCAGTTTGGTGTTTTCCGAGCAACGCAGAAGGTGGAGAAGGAAACGAGTTCTAAAGATGTATGCTCATTTCGCATCACTCCTTTAACAGCTCTGAGCCTGAACTGCAAATTCTGCTCCACTTGCAAGTTGTTTTAAATGAAAGCACGTGGCAAATAAATGAATATAAATGAGCATAAAACAGCACTTTAGCCCAAACACGAGCATTATTTGATATGTGAGAGACAGAAGGACCTTGCCTATATTAGCCTCCGCTCTTGGCACACGAAGAAGCTACAGCGCAAAAAATAAACAGCAGATTAATGCCGAGCACCAGGGCGCAAATTAGTCATGCGTGCAGGAGAAACCACTTCCAAGGCTAATTGAAAATAATTTTTTAAAAATGTAATTAAAAACATGAGCGAATCAGCGAGTCAGCCAGCCGTAGCACTGACAGATGAAACGGAAGCCTCGCAGATTACAAGGAGACGAGACAAGAGAGAGCAGGGATAATCATTTAGAAATTTCCAATCCCATGCTCATCATCGGAGAATGTCAGTGAATTTATGAAATGCGGGAAAAAATTTTAATTAGTTGCCAAGAAACTGAAGCTCACTCATCACCCTTTACTAATGTATTTATTTTTTTTATTCAGACAAGTATAAAACCTTATATTTAGCAATTTTTTTATTTTTATACAAAATCATTGAGATCGTTTGCTCACATGCGAAATGCACGACGTGACCAACCCAGGAACAATGAAACACACAGCTGAAGTTGTTATGAATGTCGTGCAAACCAGAAACGCGTGCACACCACAGTGCCCGTTTCCCCGCTTTTCCAATGCTTCAACTTATTCGTATTGCTATTTTTTTTCTTTTCTTTGTACTGAGAATTTGGCGGGAATTGTTGGATATCTGGTAACCCAGATATAGGCTAGGATGACCTCATTTTCTCACACGTGCTTTGTAGTCCTTCACTTCAGATAGAACAATAAGCCGAACGAGAAACTTTCTGAAATTCAAGCATGATGTTTACGATATTCTGGGGAAATTCAGATTTACTTCTTAAAAAATAAAAAAAATAAAAACCCTCATTCACTACTCAGTCATTCAGCAGGAACAAATTGAGCTCCAAGAATACCAAGCTTCAGTTCAATGGGATATTGTGTATGTTCATCACGCTCACAGTGTCAGTCCTAATAGAACCATGAAGGCTAATCTCAAAGCTCTTGATAAACACAAATACATGCAGATCCTAGACGCAGGAAATGACATGTCCTGTTAAAGAGAGTTACAGTGTAATTGTAAGCGTGCAGCCATCCAATCAACACGCTTCCCTTTCAGACAAGGGGAACGGGTTTTATAAAAGGCACATTACTTGCTGCTTCATTCGCTCACCGGGAGCGTTCAGCCTCCACCTGCGCCTACTCGGCACGCTGCTTTCAGGATGTTTTGTTTTTTTCCAGCTAAAACTCGGTGTAATTTGCCACGCGTGAATAAATTCATGAGTGGCAGTTATTATCTAACCGCTCGGATACACACCGAGTGCCAATATAAATTG
Source organism: Ameiurus melas (assembly GCA_012411365.1). Classification (NCBI taxonomy): domain Eukaryota; kingdom Metazoa; phylum Chordata; class Actinopteri; order Siluriformes; family Ictaluridae; genus Ameiurus; species Ameiurus melas. The sequence goes on along the minus strand of CM022753.1, from coordinate 8,519,696 downwards.
CGAATATAAATCTCGGGGAAGATTTGAAGCTGTTGAGGCAAATGTGCCTTTAGGTTGATTTGATACTCTTCATGTAAACCTAATACGTCTGACTGCTGGGTGACGGAACAAAATTAGAAAATCGTCAACTACTTTGAACCAACAGTAGAACGAACACAACTTGGTGTTGCCCAGTCCCATGTTTTGGTTGTCCAGAAACCTTGACATGGTTAAAAAGTGGTAGCTAATGTAACGTAATAAGGTATTTCCAGCTGGCTAGTTAAGTGCACTAAAACAGTCGAAGAAAAACTGTTGCGGAGGGGATAATTGTGTGGCCAGTCTTTATCCTCTCCTGAGAGTTCCTAATGTACCACATCGTATTTGCATCATTGACAAGAAGTCAGTTATCGCATCATATCAAATTTGATCATAGTTGTGATTTCACTCCCATACAAATATAACCATGTGCGTTTTAGAGAACGTGTGTAGACTGAACTGTCCAGCATGATATAGTATCTCATAGTGTTTCTAGCTAGAAACCAGTGACGGACATCTATCGGAAGCTATAAACAGCCCGATGGCGCGTTATCTCGCCATCCATGAATCAAAAATAAAACACATACAGTATTCAGTGGATACTCGCACCTGGATACTGGAGACTGATGCTGCTGTAATCATAAAGACTGTCCTGTGCTCATCCCAGGACATCCGACTGCCTCCTGACCACTAACCGTAGATCCTTAAGCACTGCTGCTGTTATATTTAGTTAACCTTTAAGAGCTCTTATGTATCGTGTTGCCTTCTTGAGCATCAGTGAACGTTTGCACCTTCTGTAATAATCATGTACGAGTGCCTCAGCTGTCCTCAGTGTGAAAAGATAGATCTGAACATCATATAGACACGGTTGGAAAGGAGTCAAATATGCAGAAGATGCTGGAAAGTAAAGAATGTGCCGGACCTGGAGGATTTTTCTGAAGAACAGTGGGCTGCTCAGGACAAACAAGGGACTCATGATCATCCAGGTAACGACACACAGTATTAAGAATCAAGTGTATGTCAACTTTACCTGGTTAATTTGTGTAAATTCAGTTATTATTGTGTCTTGTAGACTATATGTAAAATACCATATGTAAAATAGCTTACTCGGGCCAATTTTTATGATCCTTCTTTTATGTTCTTTTTTTAATAAATGATTTTTTACATTATTAAAATTTTGCAGAGTTTGCAAGGTGTATATGAACTTATGACCTCAACTGCAGCTGCTGCAGTGAACCAGGTACATTCAAGTGCAGAAAACTGCAGCACTGTGAGCCAAGCTCGACCTCATTTGGATGCCCCTGTGGTGCTGAATCTATCAAAAAAAAAAAAAAAAAGAATAAAATCAACACAGCATCCGAGTCCTCGGCAAACTACAAAACACTTGGACAGGTAGATCATGTACTGTGATGTACTGCAAAGGTCATCTTGCTCTCAGGTCATAGTGATCATTACAGCAATCGAGGCTGACAGAGAAATGAAGATGAAGCTATGTTTACAGGATATGAAGTCACGCTTACATCAAAACAGGCTAAACTTCAAATTAAACAGGCTAATCAATCAAGACAATGAACAGCACCCACTGTCTTTTTTTATTTATTTTTTTTAGACCAACATTCGAATCCCTTTATCTTACAAGCCTAAATTGTATAATGGGACAGAAAGGCTATATAATCTGGGGCAGACAGAGTCTCTACTCTGCACGTTTTGCACTATAGCCAGTGAAAGATTTACACAATAATTTTTCTTGAAGCATCCAGCCATGACACTTCATAGATGAAAGGTCACAGAACAGTTCATAGGTGAACATTGTGGCAATGACCTTTTATGTTCTTTCTTCACGTTGCCAGGTAAAATTTTTGTAATCATCCATTCAGGCTAATTAATCCATCTCATAAAAATAACCGTTTCTCAGCTGATGCGTGGACAGGCTACACTCGGGAGGAAGTACGGTTTATTTACTTTCTCTAAGTGCTGAGCTCACTTGTCCATCAGGTAACTATGTACAAAAATACGAATAGCCTGGACATGAGACCTGCTTGTCCCAGGTTCTACCGATTTGCCCACCTGTAAACATGTGTAACAGAAACTTGCGTTATCTTATACACATCACAAATTCAAGCACACTGTGCTTTGATATTCTTTCATATTGGGCGACTGTAAGTCACTGGAACTTTATTGCAATACATCATTGCAATAACTCAAGTATCAAAGATTTTCTGTGCCAACTGTTAAAACCTGTTCTGGAGCTCACACGTGGGGATAATATATGCCAGTGCTTTAGTGAAGCGAGGTGTTATCGGTCTTCATTTGAAGGCAGCCACTGACTCAGCTGTTTGGAAAGCCAGGGAAGTTCATTCCACCACCTGGGTACCAAATTCAGAGAAGTGTCTTGGCACATGCCTTTCGGGAGTGTCTTAAGGTTTTTCCACCCGAATGAAGCTGGGCTTGTTGCTAAAAGAGAACAGGATACAGAACATTGTTGGGGTATGGATCAATGGGGTCCAGAACATTTGACCAGTAGCTTCAGGTATGCAGGGTTGGTCTGTTTTTACTTCAGGAAAGAAGGAACAGCAGGTAATGCCAGTGGTGGAAATGCAGCAATGGGGTGACGTCATAGAACTTGTAAACAAAATGTCCATCCGCATTTTGGATCAGAAAAAGTACGAAGATAGGACATGTTGTGGAAAATCAGCCCAGAGTGAGGTGCAGTAGTCCACTTCTTAGAGGCCACAGGGTTGGATATGCATGAGTGGCCTCTGTGGAAAGAAATGATTGGATGTTTTAAAGGAAAGAGCTACATGGCTGAGGCAGGCTAGCAACATGAACAGCGCATGATAGCTGGTTGTCCAATGCCCGTGTGCAGTTCACTTTCTCTTTCGAATTAGCGGCAATTCATCAAAGTTTACAGATTGCCTCATTAATGTTTGCAGATTCCCAATTAACACTGGGTTTAAATCCAAAATATTACCAAATAGGCGCTTTTACATTTCGCTTTGAAACCAAATCCTCCGCCATCGTGTTGTCAGTCGGCTCGCCTCGCCCTCCCCGTCAGTCGGCTCGCCTCGCCCTCCCCGTCAGTCGGCTCGCCTCGCCCTCCCCGTCAGTCGGCTCGCCTCGCCCTCCCCGTCAGTCGGCTCGCCTCACTCGTGTTACCTGAAATCTGACTCCTGCAGAGCTGTGCTGCGACTCCGACTCATGCTGAATTGAGAAAACATATTCCGTTTTTAATTGTAACGTCCGTTCGTTAACTGAACTAAATGATTTTTATTACTATAAAAAAAAGCCAAACGGCAGTGGAGTCGGTGCTGCGATGGGCAAGTGATATAATCACACCAGTAACACAGCCTATCACAGCAAGCCTAACACGTGAGCATCAGAATTGGGTCATGGAGCAATGGAAGAAAGTGACCTGTTCTGTGGACGTGGATCATGTGGACAGCTAGGTGTGTGTCCATCTCTTCCCCAAGTAAGAGACGGCACCAGGATGCTCTATAGGAAAAAGGCAAACCAGTGTAGGCAGTGTGATGCTCTGGGCAATGTTCTGCTGGGAAGGCTTGGGTCCTGGAATTCATGTGGATGTTACTTGAACACACACCACCTACCTAAACACTCTTGCAGAACAAGTACACCCCTTCATGACAATGGTATTCGCTTATGGCAGTGGCGTCTTTCAGCAAGTTACAGTAATGCGTCCTGTCACACTGCAAAAGTTGTTCAGGAACAGTTTGAGGAACATGACAAAGAGTTCAAGATGTTGACACTGCCTCCAAATTCCCCAGATCTCAAACTGATCAAGCATCTGTGGTATGTTCTGGACAAACCAGTCGGATCCACTGAGGCCAAATCACGCAACGTACACGACTTAAAGGATCTGCTGCTAACGTCTTGGTGCCAGATACCACAGCACACCTTCAGAAGTCCACGCCTCGTTGGGTCAGAGCCGTTTTGGCGGCACAAAGAGAAACTACAATATTAGGCAGGTGGTTTTAATATTATGGCTGATCGGTGTATTTCAGCTTAATCGTGCTGGGTTTCATATTCAGGTGTTGAGTCGACATGCATGATGAGAATTCTGCTGTACATGGTGAGCTGACGAGTCGAAATATGAAATCTAAAATGATGAGGGGGAGAACAAGATGACTTGCATGTCATTAAAACAGAAATAGTATGAGAAGCCATGTAGCAGGAAATGAAGAGGGTGGAATTTTTTTTTTTTTTTTTTATCTTATGCCCTCCATCATTGCACAGTGTTGTTCTCATGCTTATGAATTTAATGCTGAAAATGTGAAACATTGAGACATTGTAAACAATGCGTCAAATCACACATCTGATGCTCTCAGGCCTATGAGTAAATGAGCACAGAATTAGACAAACACTAACAACCGTATCGAATGCTTGTTATACATCATAGAAAATGATGAAATTTCACAGTATGAGGTTACTCGCAGTGCCTCTCATATGCATACAAGTACGCAAAACAAAGCTAGATCGTCACCTACCTTATTAAGCTGACTATTGTTAAGCAGCAGCTCGAGCAGCTGCTCGATCATCTCTTCCGCTTTCTCACAAACGTCCTGCTTGCAGACTCCCTTCTCCAGGGCCTGCGCCACCAGGCGTGAAGCCTGGAGGAAGCGACCCAGCTGAGAAACGTCTCCTAATCTTCCTGCTCCGGCTTCTCGGTGGTACTCCACCACAGATTTAATCATGCTAAGAGCTGTGTCCTCCATCACCGCATCCCCGCTGTCTATCTGTGTATTCTTCCCCGAGCCACGTAACGCACTCAGGTTCTGCAGGAACCGCATGTGTTTGGAGAGTGCACACTCCCGGGTGTCTCTGTGGAAGGATGAGTGGCCGGGCCGGATGGGATATGGAGGGACTGTAGAGGACAGGACGGCGTCGGCAGGATCAGGCGTTAGGGAAAGGGTCTGGGTGTCGCAGCCCGAGTCGTTTTCTGAAAGCTGAGCCTTGGCGAGATCCTGGGAGAAGAGCTTCACAACATCACCTGGAAGAAGACCAAGGACTGGTGATCAGATTATTGCATATCCTGAACATAGTACAGTTTGTTTTGTGTTTGATGCCAGCTGGGAAACAGTTTAAAAAAACAAAAATAGTATAATTACCATGACAGCCAATAATTAATTTTTTTTGGTACATAATGCTGCTTACAATTTGCATAAATAGTGAGTGAAATTTGCCGTATCATTACAGCCGTGAAACAAGTTACTTTCCGTTACCACTTCTGTTAGTTTGATTTTGTTTTTTTAATAGTTTACTGCATAAATTTGGTTTTATTTGTTGTGCCAAAGGCGCATATAGTAACCGTGCTAGACGTACAGAATATTACACGGAATATTAATATGAAATGCATATGGCTCAAAATTATAACATTGTTCTTTTTTGAATTATTCATGTAGTGATACCCTAATTTGTTTATTCTTCAGAACTCATCACATGTATATTACTTATACAACAACGTGTATGCATACGAGAAACAGAATTATACAGAAGTGAAGTGAAGATGGTGAACTACCACATACACTGCTATCCATTACAGAGCAAATGTTGAAATTAACAACACTAGGACCAGAGTGAATAAAAGTATAAAGTCCATAACAAAGTAAACGCTCATGTTAAGTCATTACCATCCTATTACCATGTTCCTCATCATTTATCTTCCTCCTGAAGGACCAGGTGTCGGAATGCATTAGGGAGATTTATCCACACAAAACCCAGTGGATGGGATGTCAGTGTGCTATGCTGTACAAGAACTCAATAAGCGTCTTCACTGCTGTTCAATATAAAGCACTTGCGTGCATAGTTTATATCATTTTATTTCAATTTTAGAATGAGCTTAGCTACAAGTGATAACATGTTTATTTACAGTCATGACTTTGGAAGCATTCTTGAGCTTGTTAATTTTGTAATTAAACAGACTAAAATGCTAACGCTAGCAGTTCTTGAGGTTTCTCTAGAACTATACTGGAATCTCCCTGTGGGGAAATTCAGTTAGAAAGGCCCCAATTAACTGTCAAAGTCCAAGGACCTCTCCCTAGACCTCCGTGATCAAATAGCGTGGAGATAGATCTGGGCAAGGGTATAAAATCATTTCTGAAGCTTTGAATATTCTCAGAAGTGTTTGATCATTGTGCAGTGGAGTTCGTTTGGAACCACCAGGACTTTTCCTGGAGCTGTAATCGGCTAAAAGGGCCTTGGACTGGGAGATGACCAAGAACCAGACGATCACTCGAAGAGAGTTTTAGAAGTCTTTCACAGAGATCAAAAACTCACCTCAGAAATACTCCATCCACTAAGCCACATGTGAGTAAAAGGCACTTAAAGAAGCAAAAGTTTAAAAAATATTAATTCTCTGGTCTGTTGAGACAAAAATGGGACTGCTGCTATGTAAGGAGAAAGCAGCTACTCCTCTTTAACTGACTAATAGCTTTGCTACAGGGGGCTGCTGGTCAGTGGCAGGGACAGGGAGAGTGGTCAGAAGTGAGGGAAGGACAAAGGCAGCCTACAGAGTGTTCCTAGAAGAAAACTTTCTTGAGAGTGCATACTACTTTAGACTAGGGCAAAGGTGCATCATGACAAGACTTAAAGCATTATAGCCAAGACAATGTGGGCGTGGCTTTTAGACAAATCTCTGAATGTCCTTCAGTGGCTTAGCCAAAACCCAGACTTGAACCCCATAGAACATCTGTGGAGAAACCTGAAGATGACCGTTCACAGAACTTCCCCAATCAATCTGATTACACGTGACTGGATCTGCCAAGAAGAACTGGAGAAACTTCCCAAATGCAGGGGTGCAAATCTTGTAGAAACTCACCCAAGAAGACTCAAAGCTGTAATTGCTGCCAAAAGTGCATCTACAAAGTACTGAATGAAGGGTCTGAACACGTATCTAAACGAGAGAATTCAATGTTTGATTTTGAATAAATCTGCAAAAAAATTTAAAAAATCATATTCCTAAGGTTTAAGTATGGATTTACAATCTCTTGATTCTCAAAGTTTTACAGGGTGCAGGTATGCTGCTTGCTCCACTGCCCAGGTGCCAATGCCTGTACTCCTGTCTTCATGCAATTATCCAACGAGCCAATCACATGGCAGCAGTGCAATACATACAATCATGCAGATAAAGGTCAAGAGCTTCATTTAATAGTCAAACATTAGAATGGAAATTGTGATGTCAGTGACTTTGACTATTTTATTGCAAACTTCAATCACGCTGTTATGTACCACTTATTGCAAACTTGCTGAGCTGAAAAGCATCATGAGCGTCAAATCTTGAGCAGAAGACCACATCGCGATCTAGTCCCGTCAACAAAGGAGGGAAATCAGAAGCTACAGCGTCCAGGCTTACCGAACATCACCTAGTCTTTTTTGGTTTTTTTTTTTTTTTTACAAAAGTTTGGGATAAAAATAGGCATTTTTTCCCCTAACACAGGTACCGAACACAGGGAGTAAAAAAATGTTTCTGGAAATATTGACACGGCTTTACGGGAACGTAAAGAAATCAATAGACGATGTGAAAATGACGAGCGAGTCCAACGTTCTATTCAAGCTTTCCATAACTGAAAGTGCAAGTACATTCCCTCTTAAGAGTATGTGTAAATAAGCATTCATCAAAAAGGCAGGAAAATAAGTGAGTAGTGAGTGCCCACGTTCCTCAGAGCTCTTAGATATTTCACACACAGAGCACAACAAAGTCAAACATTCACATTTATGGTAAAGATGCAATCTAGTGAGTTGTATGGAATCTAGTGTGTGTGTGTGTGTGTGTGTGTGTGTGTATGGGATCGAATTTCTTGTATTTAAATGTCCTTAATTATTTTTACTGCATTTGTCTCTTATATTTATCTGTATATTGTATTGTATTAAGGGCATTGTCTGGTATAGTGCGTTGCAGAAGTATATGCATGTGTTACGACTTCAAACAATTTTCCTACACTGATGTTCCTCAGCTGTCTACAGAATTAAAAACAAAACAATTTAGCTTATTTTAAAAATGTGAAAAATAAATAAATAAATAAATAAATAAAGGAAAACCAACTTACCTTGACATTGATCGCAGTTTTAAATCTTGAAGACATTACTGTATTGCCCCCCTGTATTGTGTAAGTGTGCAGTTACTTACTGTAGTCTGATCTGCTGTTAAGTATACAGTGCCCTCCACTAATATTGGCACCCTTGGTAAATATGCACAAAGAATGCTGTGAAAAAAAATTGTCTTTATTGTTTAACCTTTTGATCCCCTTAGTCAGTCACAACAATGGGTAAGACCAATATATATAGCTGTGATGTGCGGCAAAAGGTTGTTGAGCTTCACAAAATGGGAAGTGGCTATGAGAAAATAGCACAAGCATTGAAAATGTCCATTTCCACCATCAGGGCAATAATTAAGAAGTTCCAGTCAACTGGAAATGTTATGAATAAACCTGGAATTGGACGTGTGTCTATATTGTCTCAATACACTGTGAAGAGAACGGTTCCAAAGGAGTGACCAAAAAAATCTCCAAGGATCACAGCTGGAGAATTACAGAAGTTAGTTGTGTCTTGGGGTCAGAAAGTTTACAAAACTGGATTTTTTATGAAAAATCCGAAGTCACCTACATCACCACAAGTTGTTTGGAAGGGTTTCGAGAAAAAAGCCTCTACTCTCATCCAAAAACAATCTCAAGCATCTTCAGGTTTTCAGACAATACTGGAACTTCAAATGGGATCAGGTTCTATGGTCAGATGAAACCAAAATAGAGCTTTTTAGGTGGTTTTGGTGCACACAGAGAGGTAGCCATATGGAAGTACCTCATGCCCACGGTTAAATATGGTGGTGGCTCTTTAATGTTTTTCTGCCAGAGGACCTGGACATTTTGTTAGGATACATGGCGTCATGGACTCTATCAAATATCAACAAATATTAAATGAAAACCTGACTGCCTCTGCCAGAAAGCTTAAAAAGGGCCGTGGTTGGATCTTCCAGCAGGACAGTGATCCAAGACATACATCAAAATCTACACACAAATGCTTTACTGACCACAAAATCAAGGTCATGCCATGGCCATCCCAGTCCCCTGACCCGAACCCCATAGAAAACCTGTGGAGTGAACTGAAGAGGAGAATCCACCAGCGTGGACCTCAAAATTTGGGAAAGGGAGGTAGCACACAGTACTGACTAAAAAGATACCGATAATTGTTACACACCTATATATAACAAAGACATATTTTTTCAGATAAACCTGTGTTTATTAGAGCAGAGTATTTTTGTGAATTTTTTGTATGAACAAAAGATCAAAAGGTTAAACAACAAAGAAATTTTCACAGCCATTTTTACTCATATTTACCAAGGGTGCCAATATTAGTGAAGGGCACTGTCATTTCTTATCCCCCTCTAGGCTGGGAAAGGGTCCAGCAATGCTGATCAGATATTACTGAATGACTCATCGTTTTTTTCCCCTCCAACGTGTGGCGTGAGTGTTAATCATCCTCTCACCTTAATCACAGTCCGTTTCTGACTACAGCATGCTGTAGGTCGCCGGATTGTTTCTGGACCTGGTAATGACACTGTGGTGTTTCAAAAAAAATACATTCTCTCACCAACACTGCTGCACCTGATACACTCACACCAGCACATCGCCATGTCAGGGTCACTGCCGTGCTGAGAACAACGCATTACAAGTAACGCCTGGTCAGAGATCAGAGCCATGAAAACGAAAGGAAAACGCCAAGGTAAGTGTGTGTGTGTGTGTGTGTGTGTGTGTGTGTGCGCGTGGTGGTCCCTTTTGGTTAACATTAAGCCATGTTAAAAGAAGAAACTTATAATTAAATTCTGACTTTTTATGAACTTTCACTGTCATACTTCGGTTAACGGTTCCCTACGTTACCCAAAATGATGTTCAACTACGTGATGATATTGATGCCGGTGTCATTGAGCCTTTACGTCATCTCTGCCGAAAGAGAGTGGATGCAGCGGCGCTTTAATCCTTCCGTCTGTCCGGTTCTCTCACATCCTCATCTGTACACTCTGCTCAAACTGATCAGCTTCTAAAGCTTCAACCTTCGTGCTAATACCACCCACAGATCGCTAACTAGCACAGGCAAGTGTCTGCTGTAAACCAGTGTCATATCGCTGCATTGCATCCTGGGCCTTTTAACCAACGCCTAGTCCAAGAGAGGAATTTTCCAAGATCCATTTGAACGGCTCTCCGATTTGGAATTCTTACACGGAATGGTGGCGCGTTTAAAGAGCTCAGACGTCTCGGACTAGCACTTCTAACATAACAGCGTGATTGAAGGGTGTTAAGCCATCTTTTGAGTTTCAGTTTATATTTGAAATCGCTGACATTACCGCGCAGCAGAAGCGCTGGTTTGATTATTATGCGGAGGTGTCATCCCAGTGACTCAAATCTTTTGATTCCCTTCACCAAAAAGATTCATTCAGATGCGTTCACTGACCCTTTCTGTAAGTAAATATTTTCAGTAAATGTTGCCGTTTTAGTGCTACACACTGTTCGTGCAGATGTCCCAGTTCGAACAGGATCGGTACCACTCGACAGTTCAGACTCAACACCAAGTCTCGTTCAGTAAGACGCGTATTCCTTCAAGATGTTCAACCAATCACATGCTGCTTAACAGCCTGTACTCGAATGCAGTCTTTAAAAAGCAGGAAAAACTGCCAAAGCAATCAGGTGGTTTACACGGGCGGGACTTAAGTGAACAAAAAATATGACTCGGGCTGCGTTCACGCCATGTCGTCATCGCTGTAATTACTTGATGACGTTCTACTCGGAGCTGTTCACATACTCAGAATTAAACGACTCCGTGTGAGATGATGTGGACAACTGGAAACTGTATTGTATGTAATAAAAAACACTTCTATTTGAGATGATATTACCTTTCTAGAATTCATACATTAGACAGTAGAGTACACAGTGCATAGTGTAAGTGTACAGTATGTTATTTGGGACATGACTTTAATATTTACTCTCTGATACGTGTTTTCGGAACAGAAGTAACGTAGTGAGTAAACGTACACACGGTACGGAGACCAAATAATCTATAATGAGATTCGTTGACAATTTTCATAATCGATTTTATCGAATAGTTGCAGCAGCCGTAATTATATGTCTTTCGTTTGTATTCAGATTAATCGTGCATCATTCAGTCGTTAATAATAGTCAACGAATTATTACACAGAAATATTACGAGATAACGACCTAACTACATTTTACTTCTGAAGCCGCCGCTCTCCGAAAACTGTTATAATTTCAAAAGTTGTAATTACAGGTTCTACGAAAACATGAAGTCGGTTTCTCGTAATTACGACAAGACGTGAACGATACATTCACTTGGAAGAATTGTTGAAGTGAACGAGGACGATTCATTCACTTAGAAGAATCGTTGAAGTGAACGAGGACAATCCGTTCACTTGATAGAACCGTTTAAGTGAACAAGGACGATTCATTCACTTAGAAGAATCATTGAAGTGAACGAGGACGATTCATTCACTTAGAAGAATCGTTTAAGTGAACGAGGACGATTCATTCACTTAGAAGAATCGTTTAAGTGAACAAGGACGATTCATTCACTTAGAAGAATCATTGAAGTGAACGAGGACGATTCATTCACTTAGAAGAATCGTTTAAGTGAACGAGGACGATTCATTCGCTTAGAAGAATCGTTTAAGTGAACGAGGACGATTCATTCGCTTAGAAGAATCGTTTAAGTGAACGAGGACGATTCATTCGCTTAGAAGAATCGTTTAAGTGAACGAGGACGATTCATTCGCTTAGAAGAATCGTTTAAGTGAACGAGGACGATTCATTCGCTTAGAAGAATCGTTTAAGTGAACGAGGACGATTCATTCGCTTAGAAGAATCGTTTAAGTGAACGAGGACGATTCATTCGCTTAGAAGAATCGTTTAAGTGAACGAGGACGATTCATTTGCTTAGAAGAATCGTTTAAGTGAACGAGGACGATTCATTCGCTTAGAAGAATCGTTGAAGTGAACGAGGACGATTCATTCACTTAGAAGAATCGTTGAAGTGAACGAGGACGATTCATTCACTTAGAAGAATCGTTTAAGTGAACGAGGACGATTCATTCGCTTAGAAGAATCGTTTAAGTGAACGAGGACGATTCATTCGCTTAGAAGAATCGTTGAAGTGAACGAGGACGATTCATTCACTTAGAAGAATCATTGAAGTGAACGAGGACAATCCGTTCACTTGATAGAACCGTTTAAGTGAACAAGGACGATTCATTCACTTAGAAGAATCATTGAAGTGAACGAGGACAATCCGTTCACTTGATAGAACCGTTTAAGTGAACAAGGACGATTCATTCACTTAGAAGAATCATTGAAGTGAACGAGGACGATTCATTCACTTAGAAGAATCATTGAAGTGAACGAGGACGATTCATTCACTTAGAAGAATCGTTTAAGTGAACGAGGACGATTCATTCGCTTAGAAGAATCGTTTAAGTGAACGAGGACGATTCATTCGCTTAGAAGAATCGTTGAAGTGAACGAGGACGATTCATTCACTTAGAAGAATCGTTTAAGTGAACGAGGACGATTCATTCGCTTAGAAGAATCGTTGAAGTGAACGAGGACGATTCATTAACTTAGAAGAATCATTGAAGTGAACGAGAACGATTAATTAGCTTAGAAGAATCGTTTAAGTGAACGAGAACGATTCATTAGCTTAGAAGAATCGTTGAAGTGAACGAGGACGATTCATTAACTTAGAAGAACCGTTTAAGTGAACGAGGACGATTCGTTCACTTAAAAGAATCGCTTGAAAAAAAACCACTACGTCCCAGTTGTTGGGAACTGCACCAGAAGATGTCCCCGCGTGACGTCATCGCGGCACACAACCGCGACCTTCTCACAGGAATAATGAAAATACAGCTTCACCAGACGAAGTAGCGCCACATTCACCAGACACGTCACAGATAGCACAATACAAACCCACCGAGCGCGTGTACGGGTGGACTTCCACTTTAAGAGTCCCGTGTGTAGAAACACTCCACCGCACTCACCCCGCGTTGCCTCGCCGCCATTTCTCCGCCCGCTCAGCACTTTAGTCAGCAGCAGTTCCTGCCTCAGCCCTAAAACTTCTTCTTGAAGCTCCTCCGCTTTCCTCTTCCACGTCTCCTCCCGCTGTTTGAGTTGAGCGGCCAGACTCTCCGCGTGTTCCCGGGCGCTCTTCCCCGCAGGCTTGCTCTTTATAACGGCAAGGGCTACGCCGAGTCGAGCTCGTCTCACGCGCCATGCTAGAAACAAACAAACACTCACTATCATTGATGAGCGGCATCCAAGTCTACACCTTTCAAATATAACGAAACAATCACACTTTACACCCAATGTTATGTCAAGCTGCGTTTATTCCTTTAGTATTTCTGTATGCGTGCCTCATGCGAGTTCTACCTTCACGCCACTCTGTAGCGCCACCATTCGCCATTTTGTGATCTTCAGCGTATTAACCAACCTATACGAATAATATAGCCTATAGTTATAAATACAGAAAGAAAGCCCGCCCCCACGCGGTGTAGTGATAGCACTACATATTTACACGTCAGGAAACCGACGTGAACGTGCTCGAGCGTCTCTTCACGTGAGCACGTGAGCATGTCGCGCGCCAGTTGAGCCCTCGTGCTACATTACTAACGATTTCAAAAAATAGTACGCTACGCCGTTTCGAGTAACTAAAGTAAAGTATTGTGCGTGTAGAGTTTGGGGTCGTGTTGCCAGATCTGCGTTTTTTCTTCTTCACAGCTTTCGAACTGCTTCATGAACCTCAAGATCAGCTACAGCAGTTAAAAGAGCATAAGACTAGTTCACGAATCGTCCGTATGACTCGGGGGTCGTCTCAGAGGGTGACTCGTTCGGTTTGTGTTGACCGCACATGTGCTGCGAGATCCCCATATACAGGATACGGGAATGATTAGTTCACGTCTCGGGTCTTCGGGTTCGAGTCGTCCGTTCGTCACGTCACAGTCCCAGTGCGTTCAGGTGATGGGGCTGTGACGTGATGAACGAACAACTCGAAGCCGCCGACTCGAGAGGTGAACTAATCGTTTCTGTTTCCAGGGAACAGACGCGACAAATGTGACTCGGATCTGGAGGTGAGGTGAACCAGCTCATATGACAAATTATCCATCCATCCATCTTCTACCGCTTATTCCTTCTTCAGAGTCGCGGGGAACCTGGAGTCTATCCCAGGAAGCATGGGGCACAAGGCGGGGTACACCCTGGACAGGGTGCAAGTCCATCGCAGGGCACAATCACATACACACTCACACACCCATTCGTACACTATGGACAATTTAGACACGCCAATCAACCTACCATGCATGTCTTTGGACTGGGGGAGGAAACCGGAGTACCCGGAGGAAACCCCCGCAGCACGAGGAGAACATGCAAACTCCGCACATACATGGCCCTGGCGGGAATCGAACCCTGGACCTGTGAGGCAAACGTGCTAACCACTAAGTAACCGTGCGCCCTCAGAGTTAAATTAAAATGTTACATTTTCAAGTCAAATTCCTCCAACATGTCTACTTACACAGACTTTGATCATATTCCAGATATGGAATTAAATGATAATGTAGCCAAGGACAAATTATCAGAAGCAAAAATGATTAATTCACCACTCAACTGGGACTTTTGGTCCGAGTCCTGCATTCTTTTGTCACGTGGCAGCCGCATAAGCTTTGTACAGGAAACAGAAATGATTAGTTCCCCTCCGGAGTCCCTACTTCAGTCCGAGTCTCAACCATGTGTCCTGTGACGTGATATACGCATATATTCTCTACTGGTTACAGAAATTAGTTCATAATTTAGATCGGCAGTTTCTGATATACTCAAACCTGCCTGTCTGGCACCAACAACCATGCAAAAGACACTCAGATCACATTGTTTTCCCATTCTGTTAGATAATAACTGCATAAATGTGTAGGTGTGTAGGTGTGTGTGTGTGTGTATTCTAATATAGAGAGAGTTTAATAATAAATAATCATCCATCCATCCATCTTCTACTGCTTATTCCTTCTTCAGGGTCGCGGGGAACCTGGAGCCTATCCCAGGGAGCATCGGGCACAAGGCGGGGTACACCCTGGACAGCGTGCCAGTCCATCACAGGGCAGTGAATTATATTGTATAGACTATATATGTATACTCCAGACCTAAACCCTATTGAGCATCTGTGGGGCATCCTCAAATGGAAGGTGGAGGAGAACAAGGTCTCTAACATCCACCAGCTCGGTGATGTCATCATGGAGGAGTGGAAGAGGACTCCAGTGGCAACCTGTGAAGCTCTGGTGAACTCCATGCCCAAGAGGGTTAAGGCGGCTGGAACATAATGGTGGTCACAAAAAATATTGACACTTTGGGCCCAAATTGGACATTTTCACTTAGGGGTGTACTCACTTTTGTTGCCAGCGGTTTAGACATTAATGTCTGTGTGTTGAGTTATTTTGAGGAGACAGTAAATTTACACTGTTACACAAGCTGCACACTCACTACTTTACATTGTAGCAAAGTGTCATTTCTTCAGTGTTGTCACATGAAAAGATATCATCAAATATTTACAAAAATGTGAGGGGTGTACTCACTTTTGTGAGATACTGTTTGTATTTGTAGTACTTTTAGGACCTTGTTGAAAGTATATCATTTTGATACTTTATTTATTTTTTATTTGTATTTTTTTGCATTGCAGGGTACATATTAAAAGACAGTTAGTGATGAAAAGAATTGGGGATGGGCTTATTTTGAGTTTTGCTATTAATCTGGTTTGTGGGCTGGCACATAATCCTCACAAACCTGGATGTAGCACTAAGTACATTTAAATCTGACAAAGAAAGTTTATTTCCATTCATTGTCAGTAACTGCTTTATCTTGGTCAATGTTGCAGTAGGGATACACCCTGGAAGTTATGCCAGTCCATTGCTGGGCCCTATGCACACACTGATGGCCTGATGGAGGATGGGAAAAAACTTTTTTTTCACAAAATAAAAATAATGAAACTTTTCTTATTTAAAAAAGAACAAAAATGACAAAAAACGGACTTGTCCAAAGCTCTTAATGACCTATGAATCTATAATCGAAGAAGTAACAGAAGCTGAAAATAATCAGAAATTCTCTCCATGAGAAAAATGTGCTAGAGCAGCATCGCACATTGGTATGGAAAAATAGCCGGCTGTGGTTGGTCCATTGAAAGTAACAAAGATCAAGTATCACAGCTAAGCACAATGTAATTGGATCATTAATCTACCAAGGTGTCCAAGATTAGTCCGCAATGTGTGTTTTAGTCAAAAGCACGTTTTCCTACAGGGACTGTTATTAACCAATGTCCTAAATAATACACACATAATTTATACATCATGTACTTCGCTCTTTTTAACTGGCATTTCTCAATTCCGTCAAATGTTTCTTATTTGTGTTGTTTGTATGAATGAGTAAGGAAAAGTTATAAATCCTGGATGGCTTATATTATCTGTTGGGAACGAATGATCTGAAAACTATAGTTTGGAAAATGTAACATTTGACATAGATTTACTATTATAACTGCTGAATCTGCTGAATGCTGATAGATATACCTGACTGCTGAATGTGCATGTACATTTAAGGCAGCTTTAATACTTTACTCAACTAGCTAGCAGGAGTGTAAACCTCAGGCTGCCAGACAATAATTTGATATTTGAAGATAGAATCTGCTGAATCTGCTAAAATATGATATGATTCAATTGAGTCGCTTCCAATCAAGATGTGCCTAAGTTTGTTCACAATCTGGGTTAGCCCTAGCATTAAATTCGCAAATGATAATGGTGTAGAGAAGGATTATTTTCAGTACCAGAGTTAATCGGAGCTAATATCGATGTTTGATTACGGCCTCGATTCATTTAAACTGTGGTCTTGCCTAAAATCGATGCATTGATCCGAATCGTCAGATCGTTTCACCACTACTAGCTAAATATCAAGGAAATTGCTTCAACTACATCATTCTTGCTGCTGTCAGGTGTATTATGATTGAAAGTATCATTTGTGGGCGCTCGTGCAATGTACATGAGAAACACTTCGGAGACATGAGAGGAAGTTATAATGAAGATGTATGAAATAGCGCCAGGGGCACGGTGGCTTAGTGGTTAGCATGTTTGCCTTGCCAATATGGGGGCTGGGGGTACGAATCTCGTGGCGTTTGCATGTTCTTCCCATGCTCCGCGGGTTTCCTCCCCCATACTCGCCCAGAGACATGCGCTGTAGGCTGATTGGCATTTCCAAATTGTCTTTAGTGTGTCAATGGGTGTGCGATTGTTCCCTGCGATGGGTTGGCACCCCATCCAGGGTGTCTTCCTGGATTATGACCACATGATCAATGGGATGGGATGGGATGGGATGCAAAGGTATCCCCTGCCTTGTGCCCCGAGTTCTCTTGGATAGACATTATCCTCCCCCGTGGCCCTGTGTAGGATACGATGGATGAAATTGCGCCAGTGTTTCTCAATATGTTCAAGGTTGGTATCATCAGCTGCAGTCAGTCAGCTCCCTTATCCAAGGTCATAGAGAATATAAATCTGCATATGTAGGTGATGGAAGTGATGATTAAATAAGGATGATGAACGATTCTTGAAAAAATGGTCTTGCTTCACCACAGTTCCATATAACTGTAAGGACTAATGAGATGTCATTCACGCCTTTGTTTGTTAAACTTATATAAGGTGAATTTAAGGCATTACTATGAAAATCTGAATGATATTAAAATGATAGTAGTTTAGCTATTTGAAGAAGGTTAACTTGTAGTAATAAAGGTTTAAGCTCAATCTACGTGGGTCAGTGATACCCTGAAAAGGAAAACCCAAAGCAGGATATACAGTATTATGTTATTCTGATACATTTTAAACTATTAACTGTGCAGCCTTTTACCTGTGAGATGCAAGGCTCACATGCATTTGTATTATTTAGTATTATTTTACTGATCGGTAGGTCAGGGGTTCAAGCCCCAGCTCTGCCAAGCTGCCACTGTTGGGCCCTTGAGCAACGCATTAAATCTCTGCTCCAGGGGCGCTGTATCATGGCTGACCCTGCGCTCTGACCCCAACTTCCTGACATCCTGGGGTATGTGAAGAAAAGAATTTCACTGCGCATATGTATATGCGATAAATAAAGACTCATTATCATTATCGTTATTTGAAAATAATATAATTTTAAGATTCAACATATCTTCAGACATCCCATAATTTAACACAGGTTATAGGAGGATAAACTAAATATATTAGATGACATATTTTTCATCTGCCATCTTTTTTTTTTTTACTGTGCATATAGCAGCAGTATATACATGTTTTATTTCTTTTAAACACGATCACATATTGACCCAATCAGGAGGCAGCTGGTCTGACATATCAATAGAAACTGAAAGGCCTTAAAGGAAAAATCATCCCTGAACTAAATATTGTGATCTTTAATGACGTCCATGATTTATCTGTAATGAAATTCCAAATAAACTCCTTTCGTCCATATGTTGTTCTATTTACTATTTTCAGTCTGTACAGGATTCAGACGAGGGTTTTTTTTTTTTTGTGATTGTTGTGACCAAAAATGCTTGATTTCGCTGCTGCTTTTTTCAAGATTGTTTCTGCTTTAAAAATAAGATTTATGAAAAACTACTTGAATTGGTGAAATTGCAACTGGGCGGAATTGTTTTGCATGGTATTTCACAGCGATGTTTGTTGGTAAATGAGACCTTCAGCGGTACTCATGTTTGACGCACGTGAATCGAAGAGGAGTTTGACTGAATGCACCTTGTGATGACGTCACATGACACGACATTGCCCAAATCTGCGGAAAATCTAATTTAGAAAAATTGCAAGCTCCTCAAAAAATCGCAGAGTTTGTATGATTTTGCGTTCGTTTCTGCGATTGCAGGATCCGGGAGGGCCTGTCTTTTACTGTTTCCAACTTTTGACTCATTCGACTGTCCGGACTTGACAGGAATTAGCTCTCCCTGTCCCTCTACTTAACTACAGAGTGCGATGCAGTGACGCTTTAGTCATTTAGTCTTCCCTCCTCATCTGTACACTCTGCTCAAACAGGACGGAGTTTCCCAAAAGATCATCTTAACCATCCTAATCATCTTAAATGTGAGGCCTGCTCTACCATCTAACGCATCTGGGAAACTCGACTCAGCCCATGTTTAAAGTGAAACCTTACTGTTATCCTTTGTTTCTGCATGTGTTCAATTTTCTCTCCTATTAAACGCTATTATCGTAACTGGGTTAGCAATGTCCCCCCCTGTGACATCTAGCACACAGATGTCAAGCTAACTTCTTAAGGAAAGAACAGTAGCAACCAATAAATTAGGACCAGGGTCATACATTTCAATATAAACATCTTTAATATGTTTCAGGATGGTGTTTTTCCTCATCTCCTAGCAATTGTATGCATACCTAATGCTAATTCCTTGAAAACGCTGACTTTTCATACATCCTAACACTGTACACATGATTTTTTTTCTCTCTCCATTTTTAGCATGTATATCGCTTTTTGTGACAAAGCATTCCGTTGTCTAAATCCGTGATGAGCGAGCAAGCGAAGCGAAACCCCGTTCTAACATGAGAAAGAATTACGGCAGAGTACACAACGACGTGAAATGAAAGTTTCGATCGGTCACTCTTAAATGTTAGAAAGCAGAAATCCGTTAGAACCTTACAACAACCCAATGACGCCTTGAAGAACCCCCTTTTTCTCCTACGTGCACTGATTCACAGCAAGTACAGGAAGTGTGGTCAAGCTATTCCCAGAAATATTGCATGCTGTTAGTGAGATTTGAAGTGATTAGAGTGATTACTACCTGCCACCTGTCTGAAATTCATTCATATTTAAATATTCAAATATCTGTCAAAACACTCCTTATATCTATGCTAAGCATTTGAATCAGTTGTCAGTTTGTGTCAAGGGCTTTTTAATTACGTCAATTATTTCTATTTTGTTCTTGATACACTGTGTGTCCAAAAGTATGCGGACACCTCAGCATCACACATATGTGATGTGCTTGTTGAACATCCCATTTCAGATTTAGTCCCTCATTACTGTTCTAATAACCGGCACTCTTCTATGAAGGCCCTCCACTAGACTTTGGAGCGTGGTTGTGGGGATTTGGGATCATTCAACCAGAAGAGCATTAGTGAGGTCAGGCACTGATCGGCATTCCAGTTCATCCCAAAAGTCATTTGAGATCTTCCACTCCAACCTTGACCAACCATGTCTTCATGGAGCTGGCATTGTGTACAAGCGCATTGCCATGCTGGAACAACTTCGGGGGTTCATAGATTCAGTGAAGCGAAATGTTTAATTCTACAGCCACACAAAGACATTTTAAATAATTGTGCGCTTTAAACTTTGTGGCAGCAGTTTGGGGAAGAAGTGTGTGAGGGTCCACAAATACATTTGTTACAAACCAATAAATACATTACTACGAGAATATATACATATAGTCTATATTCTTATAATAACGTGACACTTATTTCATTTTATATTTGAATTGCATTGCATTGTACTGTCTGATATCTGATACTTAATGTAGAAACCAGTCATTCTTGTCTACTTGTATGTCATGCAATCTCTCTCTCTCTCTCTCTCTCTCTCTCTCTCTCTCTCTCTCTCTCTCTCTCTCTCTCTCTCTCTCTCTCTCTCTCTCTCTCTCTTAAAACTTTGTATTCCTTAAAATATAAGTGATCTCAGCATCCTATGCACGTGCATTGTACAGGTATTGAGAGAGTTGAGATGTATAAGTGGTGAATGACAGACTGCGACTGAGAGTGAGCGCCCCCAGCGTGCATGCGCACGGCCAGAGCGCGCGCGCGGCGAGCGCATAAAGCAGAGCGCGCGTCTCCGGGAGCATCATTAGAACTTCTGAAGTGGACCAGGACACACAGCGCAATGCTCCACGGAATTGAAGACGGACAGGATGAAGAAAGGAGTGCTTTGCAGGGCGGTCGACACGCACAAAGCGACTCTTTTACGCATGGAACATAAACAACTTGAGAAGGCCGGGATGCATGAAAAAATGCATTTTCTAATGTTTCATTTGGTCTTTGCCGGTCGAGCGGAATACCACATCATATAGCAGCACAGCACAGAAAGTGAAGGAAATCCTTGAAGTTACTTTTTATTATTATTATTATTATTATTATTATTATTATTATTATTATTATTATTATTATTATTATTTGCATTATATGCGCGTGTCATGCAATGAGAGCGAGGAGAACTCTATTCAAGATGACACGCAAGAAACGCAGAGGATGAGCGCGCGCACGTTCTGAAGAACTGCTCCGCCGGCACACGATGGAGCGCTCTGATGCCTTCAAGGCGACCCCCGTGGCGTATGGAGAGCTACTGAACCTTTCGTCCAACTCCACGGACTCGAATTACACGGGCGAGACGGCGGGGAAGAGCGCGAGCGTGTTTGCGCAGACGAGCGCGGCCGTGGTCTTGTCTCTTCTGACGTGCGCTACTGCGCTGTCCAACGCGTTCGTCATTGCCACCATATATCAATCCCAGAAGCTGCACACACCTGCCAACCTTTTGATCGGCTCGCTGGCCGTCACTGACCTGCTCGTGTCTGTGTTGGTGATGCCTGTGAGTGCTGCGTACACGATAAGCCAAACGTGGACGCTGGGTCAGGTGGCATGTGACCTGTGGTTGTCATCAGACATCACGTGCTGCACAGCATCGATTCTTCACTTATGCGTGATTGCACTTGACCGCTACTGGGCCATCACGGACGCCGTGGGGTACTCCGCGAGGCGCACGCGTGGCCGTGCAGCCGCCATGATTGCCGGTGCCTGGGTCATCGCCATATCCATCTCGGTGCCACCCTTCTTCTGGCGCCAGGTCAAGGCGGACGAAGAGGTCACCAGCTGCCACGTCAACCAAGACCACGTCTTCTACACCATCTACTCGACTTTCGGCGCTTTCTACATCCCCACGCTGCTGCTAGTGGTGCTCTACGGTAGGATTTACGTAGAAGCCCGGAAACGCATCTTGAAACAGTCGCCCCAAAAGCCGGGCAAAAGACTCACATCCGCCCATTTGATCACACACTCGCCTGGCTCGGTGGCATCCACTACGTCGCTCACGTATGGCACAACTGAGTTGACGTCGTACGATGGTACAGCCTCTGTCCCAGCAAACAGTCAGGTGAAAGTCACCATGTCAGACGCACTTCTGGAGAAGAAGCGCATCTCCGCGGCTCGGGAAAGGAAGGCAACGAAAACTTTAGGGATTATACTCGGGGCTTACATTGTGTGCTGGCTGCCATTCTTCATTTACGCGTTACTCGTGCCTATCTGCCCCTCGTGCACATTTTACCCCGAGCTTTTCGACTTGTTCACGTGGCTCGGCTACCTGAACTCGCTCATCAACCCTATTATTTACACCATGTCCAACGAGGATTTCAAACAGGCTTTCCATAAACTTATGCGCTTTAACTGCTGCCGGTCTTGAGGACTTTGGAACAAGAAGACATGGGAAGTGGCCAGTCTGATTTTCAAAGGCCCAATCAATGTGGAAAACAATGAGAATATAACATTAGACTATGACTGCAATCGTATCCCTTTCCATAGCATCGTCCACCTGTCGGGAATATATATATATATATATATTTCAACAAAGAGTGCAAAATCAATGAGCATTTATCTTAAATGCAGCCATCGGATAGGTACACTTAAATGCTATGGATTTTAAAGTGTCTTTGTGGCTTTGTTCATGTTCACACCAGTGTTCTAGCTTTTCGTGTAAAACACACCACCTGGAGTTTCTGTCAGCATCAAGCCTTAAACAGATATACAGTGGTGTGAAAAATATTAGAATCCAAGATCGAACACTGTGCTTTTTCATGGCGCTCTTTGGGTTAAAGTTTCCATCTGGAGAAACGTTTTAACCCCCTTTAAAGTCTCAACTTATTATTCAGCTGTTCAACTACTATAATTGATTGAGTAATTATACAGGGTGTCCCAAAAGTCTCCATACGTAGGAGACTACTTATGCCAGCACCACGTCGGTTGGTCCTTCGTCACTGGATGTTCGTGGACGTCCACTTCTCGGTCAGTGCGCAACACTTCCAGTCTTTTTGAATTTGTTGATAAGTTTGGCAACATTGTCGTGTGTGATGTGCCCGCCATGCTTCCTGTTAAAGTCCATCGCAAACTTGCGACAGGGTCCAGATTCAGCCATGAGAATGACTTCGATACTGTAGGTTCTTCTTTTGTCAAAAATTATATAGTATATAGTATATAGTATGAACCAAATATGGAAACTTTTGGAGGACATTTGTCTAAAAAGTGTTAATTAAAGGCTTTTGGGACACCCTGTACTATAGCGCTGTCGAATTCTCAATTCTGATTGGTGAGAAGATGTTGATCGTTTTTCTGTAACAGCATCCTGACAGTAGTTCTGGTTGTATGTCTAATGCGTTATCATTCTTATAGTATATGGCTCCACTTAAACCACATATCAGAGTTCACAGAGTTTCTTTGTGATTGTTGCAGCTAAAAATGCTTGATTTTGCTGTGGGGTTTTTTTCCTCCAAATTTTGCGATGCAGTTTGCAGAGGGTTTGTGTGTGTGTGTGTGTGTGTTTGAGGAAATCTATTCAAATTGGCGAAATTGAAATTGCACAAAATTGTTCTTTCACAGAGATGTTTGTTGGTAAATGAGACGTTTTAGCTCTATTCATGTTTGATGCATGGGAATCAAAGAGGGCTTTGAATGAATGCTCGTTGTGATGACATCACGTGACACGTTTTGGCCCAAATCTGTGAAAATCTGGCGTAACTTTGAAAAATTGCAAGCTCCTCGGAATATTTCGTAGTTTGCTTAATTTTGCATACATTTCCACGAGTGCAAAAAAAAGGGGGAGGGACTGACATATTTTATAAAAAAAAATAATGTGATTCGAAATGTGTAAGTATTTAGCAAAGAAAGGTGTATATATATATGTATATTTGACAGGGTGAAGGCATCATTGAAAGTGATTATGGAAGGAGTCGCCATTTTGTGAGAGCTTCGTAACAGGAGAATTTTTTTTTAAATATCGTTTGCAAATTTGCTATGGTATAAGAGGAAATGCTGTGAAGTTTTTTAAAAAAAACACTTAAGTAAGAATCATCTTTGGGGTGTAACTCTTTCGGGCCCCATCACATTTCCATCGTTGGATGGGGAACTCCATTGTTGCTTATCCGGTTACACTAGGATGACTTTAGCTCACAGAATGTTTGTCCTAAATATTTTTCAAAGGTCACTGGCTATGATTCGCTCCGCCATGCAAAAAAAGTGTAGGGAAAAACGCTAGTCTATGTTAAGAAAATATTAAGTGTGATATTTAGTGCTTGATTTAGGATTTGTACTATGTAATTGGGTCCTATGTTTTATTACTCAGCATCTCTATGCATGAATACTGCAAAAGCGGTTGATTATCGCAAAGATATTAACTAAGATCTTCATTTGATCCTGCTGCAATTTAGTTCCCAGTTGAGGAGAAAGAATTCAAATATTTCTCACGCCACTGTAAAGTAATCAAACATGAATATGGCCTTCGACAGAATGGATACGGTTTTGTCAGTAGATCCAATAAGGAGAAGTCTGGAATGTGCTGGATAGAATACAAATGCACAGAAAGCAAGGCACGCTTCAGTTCAAATGGTTGTAATAAGAAAAGCCATCATGCTGTAAATGTATGAGAAAGGTGTGTTGGTGGGTATTTTTAATTTCCTTGTATTATTATGATTATTATTGGTATCATTTTTTTCCCCCGCAGATTCTCTTCTGATATCTGTGAATCGTTTTGCATTCTTGTTTTCTGCTCTCTCGTTTTCATAGGGCATTGTGGGTAGTTATTCCTGAGCGCTCCGATTTTGACAGCTGGTCTGACGTATCCGAACGCCTATTGCTGAAAATGGAAACATCAGCTCCCTGCCACTGCTGTATTGTTATTTATAAAACAATTATTATTCTCCAAATGAGGTCTGCAGTTGTGAAGCTGCGTGTGGCACGTTATCATATGCCAAATGCAAATGAGCCTCGCCATGGAGCACAAATCAATTGGATGGCATTACTACAAAATTGACACATTTCCGGCGCAATAAGGCCGCGGTGTTGATGTAACGAGCCTCCGTCAACAAAGCTACTGCTGTAATATAAGCTTCTGCACAAACAGTATAGGCGATATGTTCTGTGACTACCTTTGTTGCAAATGTCTCAGATTTGCCCCCCAATGGAGTTTAAGAGCTGCTGCTATTATGAAAATAATTAAATAAAAAATGAATTAATCATTATGATTAAAGGTCATACAATTTTTTTTTTTTTATCGAAATAGGAATCTTTCCAAAAGTTCCAGCGCACTAAAGATGAAGTAAATAATCATTATCTGACAGCGTTCCTACAACACAGAGAGCCGTTCTCCTACCTCATTTTCATCTTCAGTTCACTTCAGGAGCATTTGCATAAGCTGTGGAAATAAAGGAAATCCCAATTAACACACCATCTCGAGCTTATTCTGTGTTTATTCTGTTCGGATGAATAATGCACTTTTAAACTGAGTGGGGGAAAAGCATGCAAAACTGGATATATGCCTTCGGAGGAGACACTAAACGTAGACTGAGCGTACGTACAGTGGTGTCCGAAGGCTTGAGACCACTCTTGAAAACGCTTCTGTTTTGCATTCTTTTCTAATTGAACCGAACAATTGTCATTACAAATGATATTATTGACAACGACTTGAGTCAAAAGTAGAATCTTTGCAATATTGACATGAATTTCAGATATACTTATGATTTGCTCTGTCCCCTTTTTTTTTTTTTGCTTTAAAGACGGTGTGCACTCGAGCTGGCATGGACTCCACACGTTTGTGCAAAACCTTATGATCCTATTAAGATCAAATCCATCAGAGTGTCGTCTGAACACGTGCTTCAATAGAAGACACAAAGCAGTTAACACGGCCAATATCACACGTTTGCTTACATTTAAACAGAAACCTAGAAATAGTGCAGAATATTATATATTAAAGATAATGGACATTTCCTTTCTTTGTTTTGATTTTTTCAGAATTCTAAAGTCCTCTGTTTATTTCCTATTATAAATGAAATGAATATGTTTAATTTAAGTCTATCCTTCTACCTGTCTAAGTTTACAGTTCATATACTGTGTATATACAGTCACCGTCCACTTTTTTTAAGAACACCTGTACAACTCCACATTCATGCAATTATCCTCATGTCGCATCAGCGCAATGCAAAAAAAAAATATATATATATATATATATATATATATCAGCACAGGGAAAAAGTGTGATATTTGTGACTACAATCGTGGCATGGTTGTTGGTACCAGATGGGCTGGTGGAGTATTTCAGAAACTATTGATCTCCCAATAGTCTCTGGAGTTTAGACGGTATGGTGCGAAAAACGAAATAATATCCTGTGAGCAGAGGGTCTGCAGGCTGAAACATCTGGTTGATGAGAGAGATCAGAGGACTGTTGAATCCCATCCACCTCAAGATTTGATGTGCTGTGCATGATGAGATGCTTTTCTGCTCACCACAGTTCTAAAGAGTGATTATTTGAGTCACTATCCTTCCTGGCAGCTCGAACCAATCTGGCCATTTTCCTCTGACTTCTCTTATCAACAAGGCATTTCCACCCACAGAACTGTTGCTCACTCAAGGTTTTTTTTTTGTTTGTTTTTTTTCCCCCCTGCCCAATTCTGTGTAAACTCTAGAGATTGTTGTGTGTGAAATTCCTTGGAAGTCAACAGTATATGAAATACTCAAACTGGCCCTTTTGGAACCAACAACCATGCCATGATCAACGTCACAGAGATCACATTTGCTCCTCATTTTGTTGTTTGAAGTGAACACTAACCGAAGCTGTTTACTTGTATCTGCATGATTTCTGCATTACGTTACTGCTACAGGATTGGCTGATTAGATAACTGCACGAATGTGCAGGTGTTCCTAATAAGGTGGATGGTGCGTGTATATAATAGTTTCATTGTTGAGCTGTTTCTAGATCCCGTCTCATATCACAACCAATCGTTACTGACGTGCACTGAATTAATTTGCGCTTTGGATTTAACCTTCACACTTTTTTTTTTTACATGAAAATGGATGTTTAATGAAAAGGGGTGGGGATGGAGTTCTCTGAGGAGTCCCATCTATTTCCAGATGTGAGAGATTCCATGTGTTATAAGTGTGTATATGGTCAAACAGACACACCTCACTGAGAATTCGCTCATTAAAGAGCAGTTATGAGGGATGAACAGGAGTGATTTAGACAGGGGAAGAGTACACAATCAGATTTGTCCTTGACAGCCACTGACATCAAGTTAAACACCTGGGGGAAAGTAGATAATCATGTTCAACAGAGCAAGGTCATGTAGGTGTGCTCAGAATCCTGGATTTTGGGATTGTTTGAGACATATTCATTTTGGTGCACACAAAGTAAATGTTAAATGCAGACCAAACACCATCTCTCCGCTCACTCACGTAGATGTAGATTGACCCTGAGTTCACACTAGCGACAATTTACCTCTTGTTCTGGCATGAGCTGATGTATGTAAATGTATACATTTTATTGTTAAATATATACACCACAAAAAAGTTGTGAGTGTAGCTGTTTTCTGGTACAACTAAGCAGTCTTGCTGTGCATGCATGACCAGTCCAAACCTATCTGACGGAAATAAAAATGTGTACATGCAACGTATTTGCAGTCGCATTCTGCACCAAAACAATTGAACCACACCCACTTCTACTGCTACGCTATTTGAATAAGATTCATACGTAATAAATAATTACGTTGGTGCGGAATGAGGCATTGGAGTGTGAGTTACACATCGTATGCTTGTGACAGAACATACAAACTCGTCATATACAGTAAAAAGGTGCCGCAAATAAGTTTTTAATCCTGTGTCAGTTTACATAGAATTCCGAAATAATCAATCCAAATTGCTCTGTCTCTTATATAACTGCTGCTTTGTTGCTTGCTAGTATGAACACAGGTCCCCGGTTTGACCCTGAGGTTGAGTTACTGTCTGTACGGCGTGTCTATGGATGTTCTTCCAATGCTTTGATGGGTTTCTCCAGTTTCCTCCTACCTCCCGTGTTTCGGCCAGTATGTGGATAGGCTACGCTAAATTCACCTAATGCAATAAATCTTACAAAAAAAAACACCAACTCAAACAGAATGGAATTTTTCGTACCCCAAGATTTTTGGGTCAACTTCCTGTCTGACACTGACCACACCCTCTTGATGTCCCATGAATCAAATCATGTCATTTCTATCAAGCAGTTTCACATTTCCTTATCAGGCTGGAAAATACTTACTGCTTTACTATTATAGAAGTTTAGAAAATGTTTTTTGCAGTCCGAGTTGATCTGAAAGCAGATCTACATAAATCTCTTTGCCACTAGGCTTTAATTCTCCTGTCATATGAAGTGAGGTTTTAATAAGTAGACATGGCAGACATGATTTATTGCAAAGAAAGTAAAATTTTGGCTTATTAAACATGTAACATGATCAAATATCATCACTATAATGACCCATAAGTGTTCAGTTTCTCTGATCAAAAAGACAATTGGAGAATGTATCATGTTCCGTCCATCCCTCCATTTTCTATACCGCTTTTATCCTTTTCAGGGTCACAGGGAACCTGGAGCCTATCCCAGGGAGCATCAGGCACAAGGCGGGGTACACCCTGGACAGGGTGCCAATCCATCACAGGGCACACAATCACACACACCCATTCATACACTAAAGACACTTTTGGACATGCCGATCAACCTACTATGCATGTGTTTGGACTGGGGGAGGAAACTGGAGTACCCGGAGAACATGCGAACTCCACACACACAGGGCCACAGTGGGAATCAAACGCCCGATCCTGAAGGTGTGAGGCAAAGGCCACCATGCGCCACCAATGTATCATGTTTTGGAAATAAAACTATATTAAATATAGTCAATTTACTATTTTCATTGCAAGCACACACTTGAGTATGCATTTTTATAGTGTTTTTGGTGTTAAATCAGGTGAAGGGGTTACAAATGTGCTCCCAGTGTGCATGGACGTAGCTAAGTGGTAGCCAATGGCACCCTTGCTAATGATATTAAATTCAGAACTCTAACATATAAGATGAAGCCTAATGTTATGTTAGCTATGACATTTTTGTAGCTTACTTAATGACCAATGAAGTTGCTTAGGTGTGTGTGTTTTTGATGGGTGATGCGGATCCTACTCAAGCCATACACAGTAGCTACGTTTTCTATGGATTCACAGTAGACTGGTATTTTTCCAAACCCTTGATTTCCATGCAAATCAAATCATTCAATATAACCGGTAAAAGGTCTAGCTATGTCCCTGTCTTCCATGGCCACAGCACAGCATGTGAATGCTGTCATTCTGCCTATATTCATCATGTCTTAATGAAAATGGCACTGTGCTGCATTGTACAAATGAGAGGAGCTGAATGGATTTGGTATCACAGGAGCACACCTCTTGAATATATATCAATTCAAAATGAACAACATCCATCTTCTATACCACTTATCCTTTTCAGGGTCACGGGGAACCTGGAGCCTATCCCATGGATCATCGGGCACAAGGCGGGGTACACTCTGGACAGAGTGTCAATCCCATCCTACCACCTGCACCAATTGAATGAAAATATATAGTGCGTATGGGCCATGACATGATCATGAAAATTGAACTAAAATTAGTGGAAAGTGACTAAAAGTGGATCCTATTAGCCTACCTTTGTGAATTTAACCTGAATTTTCATCCCTTGTTACATACTTGAACTTGGTTATTTATGACTTGACCTGACTCATATTTAGAGTTTATATAACTTGGAGTTCCATCTAAGCCCAAAAAGGAGTCTTGTTACTTTTGAATCCCCTTGAGAATTTGATGTATTTACGTAATATCTGGTTTTCCTATTAACTTTGATTCCAAGTAGAAACCCTTTAGCATTAAAGAACATTGAAGTTTTCATAAAACCCATTAGGGATGACAACATCCCTATCCCTATGAGCTCCCTTCCACCAACTACCCAATCCAGAACCTGTGTTAAACTTTGTTTGAGTAGAAGCTTGACTTGGACATGAAGGTGAACTGACTCGACCTTGACTTGAAAACTGCTGACTTGAGACTCGACTTGTACTTGAAGGTACGTTACTTGATTGAAACATTGTTCAATCTTAGCCTAACATAGATTAAGTCACAATCACTCTGTTGCAAAGATTTGATAGAACAAATACACAATATGGCCAAAGGTTTGTGGACAACTGACCATCATACCCATATGTGCTTGTTGAAAATCCTATTCCAGATTTATTCCCACTTTGCTGTTATAATAAACTCCACTCTTCTAGGAAGACTTTCAACTAGATTTCGGAGCGTGGCTGTAGGGATTTGTGTTCATTCAGCCACAAGAGTGTTAATGGGGTCAGGCAATGACGTCTGGCAAGGAGGCCTGGGGTGCAGTCAGCGTTCCAGTTCATCCTGAAGGTGTTGGTGAAATGTTGGTGATAGGATATATGGGACAGAACACCACTATCTCTTAGAAAAAAAAGATTACTAGGTTAATGGTTCTAACTTTTCTTAATGGAAACTTTTTAACACAAACTTTAACAGCTTCCTGCCAAGGAAGAACCCAAAGAACCCTTTAGTCTGCTTGACTGAATCTTTTTTGTAAAGTTTTTAAAATATATATATATATATATATATATTTTGACCCTGTCCAGGATGCACCCCTCCTAGTGCCCGATGCTTCCTGGGATAGGCTCCAGGTTCCCTGTGACCCTGAAAAGGAGTAAGCGGTAGAAGATGGATGGATGGATGGATATATTTTTTGTATCTAAATTCACTGAATAATTTCCAAAATACGTAGCGAACTAAATATATTACCTAGAGCAGTGTGCTTATTTATAGTGAGTTATAATGCGTAGTGAGTACGGGGGCCATTTCCACCACAGTGTAAGATGTAGACACGCTTTGTTGCAACAGCCTAAAAATAAACACAGTCATAAAAGTTCACACGAAGTAATACAGTCATTTCAGTCCAAATTCATAAACCACTGGAAGAAGCCTCCTAGGCGCAAAGAGAAATTAATATCCTGCCTCTATGATGCAGATATGCCTCAGATATGTGCGAGAAATTTCCACACTCCCACATGATGCGACAGTTACCATGGTTGCGACCATCGAAAAATAAATAAATAAATACACAAAAATTAAGAGCCAGCTTGATGGCTGACTCTCCTTTCCATTTGAGTCAGTGAGAAACCTCTAACAGTCCATCTCACAACAGGTGACCTGATAATTAAATGATTTTTTTGACATTCACCTTTAAGTATTGGACCACACGGCCTTGAAGCTTTAGTAACAGCTCTCTGCCTGATTCCTCCTTCAAAACAAACAACAAATAAAGACACAGGTTCTTCTCAGATTCAACAAATTCTGCCTCTGTGTTTATATTTTATGTTGTTTGCTAATTATTTGAAGTGCTGCTACCTAGACAGCTTTAAGTCATAAGGCATCATGGCCCAAGGTCTCGTCACTATTAGCCTTAAGCTAAAAAAAAATTCATTTTGTAAGTAGAAAGATATGGAAAGTTCATAGTGCAGTTTGCTTACAATGCAAATGTATGGCATATTATGGCATCTGGTTACAAAGTTTACTGTATATTCTAACTGGATAACTTTAACTGACATGATATTATAGCGAAGACAGCTTAAAGGCGCAAGAGCTGGTTTTGTTTTCTTACTAATAATATGAATAAAATGAAAAAAAAAAATATGTAGAACGTGATAAAAAAAAATGGTTTAAGCCATAACCTCGGAAGAAAAGAATCACATGGCTGAGAAAAACAATTTGGGAAACTGTGTTACGGTCCGGAATGCATGTTTGTGTTTACTTAGCTATCGTGTCAGCCATTTCATAAACACTCCCTCACACTCCTTCAATTCGCACCCTGCTAACATGCTAATACCCTTTATCACAAAGAAAAAAAGAACAACGTCTGCACATGTGACCGTTCTCATGAATTATTATGAGGCTGATTTTTTGTGTTTATACTTTTATAGAATACTGTTCTGGACAGTGATGTCATGATAATCATTGCTAATGCTAGCTCTAGTTAAGCCACCGCTTTGTGTTCATGTGTTCATGTAGCCAGGCCCAAAGAGTGTAAAAAAGTTTAATTAAAATTTTATTTAGCTCAACCTACTTAACCCGATAGAGATCTAATCTTGACTGATTTTGAGAAATCTTACCTGATGCACCTTTAAGACTGCTTAGTAAGAAATGAAATATTGCAGGGTGTGCTCTTACAGGAAAATCATCAACATATGAAGTGGCCATGTCACCAACAGAACATTTAATTCCCCTTCCACGACAACAATTAATTTTTTCTTTAAACATTTATTCCCAACACAGTCCTGGTATGTCCCCTGGTTGTAAATAAATAAATAAATAAATAAATAAATAAATAAATAAATAAAAAGGTTTTGTTCTTTCCTGGGAACCAGTGAATTAAGACAATAACACATGTTTTCCATTTATATTCATGTTTATCGTTACGGAACGTCCACTAAACACGTTAGTTCATGTTATCACTTATGTTATAGCTGCTATAAACAGTTCTGTTTTTTTCTTAATCTTGAAGTTAGCTGTTAAAGAAACTCAATCACAGTGACCTTCAACATTTAAAATATAAGAAACTCATCTCTCGAAAAGATGGGACCCCTTTGAGCTTGTTGAATTTTTTGGACACACCAGTCTTAAAAAATCGAATCCTTTCAAGTTTGAGAGCGGCAACCATCTCGGCCAACCATTTTTGAAAGCTAGGTGGTGATGCAGACTCTTAAACACCATTATACCAAACATAAGAGACAACTGTTTTCAATGCAGAAGAACTAATGTAGGGTCAAAGCATTCAAACAGAGCTAATTCCATATCAGAGCTAACACCCTTTTCAAAAAAAAGAAACAAAAAACACAGGAATATGTTCTTCCAAAACCCCGATACCTCAGAGCAGGACCAAAAAGTGTGTGTCCCTTTTGAGCTCTTACATCGACTGCACATTTCTTACTGCAAGATTTATATTACTGCTGTTATTACAATGCGCTATCGTTTCTGTACTAACAGCTAATTCACTGGGATTTGCATGACGGACGTCCAACATAAATTAAGAGTTTGTATCAGTCAGAGGTGAAGTTTCTCCTCCATTAGAAGGTCTTCAGGACAGAGGACTCTTGGAAACATGAAAAGCTGTGGGGTTTTTTTTTTCTTTAACTTCAAGTAAAAGTGAGGCCACATCTATTTACTGCTGCTAAAATGTACTGCTAGAATAAAAAGAATAAAACTGTGAATGATTGTTGCTGTGTGTCAGTCGGTTTGTTTTACTTCTCAATAAAATCGGGGGTGTAAGCAACTAACTATTTTTTCTAGCTTAAAAATAATTATAACTGGATAAAAAAAAGTACAGCATGTTGTTTGTAATTAATATTTCATTGTAATGTTTGGCAAATTGCTGTTGTATGAGAGGAACAAAACTTTGGGACATGTTGTTTTTGGAAAATATTCAACGTTAGTAACAGTAACAGTTACTGTTAGTAACAGTTATTCTTTACATAGCACATGACACTATCGAAAGTGTTTCAGACGTCCACATCATGGAATACATTTGGGCTGATAACCTGATAAATTCTTCTGTACTCATCTAACTGGCTAGAAGATTAATTCTTCTCTGTTAAAAAAAATTAAAAAGACAGAGAGAGAGAGAGAGAGAGAGAAAGAGAGAGAGAGATACATTTCAAAAAAGTTCAATAAATAATGAGGCATTTATTCAAACGTTTCAGGATTTCAACTCCAGTAGGGAAGGCTGTCTTTTTGAGAACTTGTGGTGTTAATTCAAAGTGCAGAGAAACCTTTGGGGCGAGATTATGATGCGTGTCATGACCAGGTTTTATGCACATCGTTCAAACGCCTGGCATTTTGACTGAGCTGTTACTCAGCAGAGAGCTGCAGGTTGTGGAACGGGGTGGATCAATGGGCTTCTAAATCATTTCTCAGTGCCATGAACAGCTCTCTGGCTCACTGGCTCTCTGATAAAGCTCCAGGGTCCTCTATTCCATTTTACTCTTGGACAAGTTGTGAGTTTCTGTCAGCATCAATAGTAACATCCTTTTGCCGACTTATGACGGCAAAGAAATCACCTAATTTGTATCCTTGATGAGGTTTTTATGCATGCAAATGGGGCCAGTGTGAGTTCATGACATTGTCTCAGAGCGTTTTCTTTTTCACTCTGCTTTCACTTCTTCCTCGGCTTTGGACTCTCAGATGAAAACCATGTTTTCCCTTTGCATGGTTTAAATGGTCAAAACCACAGTTCTGGTGTGAAGTAACGTGTGTGTACCTGGAATACCATTTTCATTTAACCAGTGTGAGTAAGAAAACATGTACCGTCCAATCTGATTGGTTAGAAGTTATTGATGAACTTTCTTTAACAGCAGCTCTGACAATAGTTATGTTAATGTGCTTGTTGTGATACAGTTTCAATTACAGTGCCTATTCACACACACACACACACACACACACACACCTTGGTGTTTTTCCTGTTTTATTGCGTTTCTACATGGATTACAGCTGTTGAAGTAGAATGCTATGACCCTTTGCTATGAAACCCCTAAATAAGCTCTGGTCCAACCAATTAACTTAAAATGTCACATAATTAGTTGATTAAAGTCCATCAAACCCAACACTTGCCAAAACACCATTCCCACAGTGAAGCATGGTGGTGGCAGTGTCATGTTGTGGGGATGCTTTACATTGGCAGGGACTAGAAAACTGTTCAGGATTGAACGAAAGATAAATGGCACTAAATATAGGGCAATTCTTGAGGAAAACCTGTTTCAGCCTGCCAAAGATTTGAGACTGGGATGGAGGTTCAATGACCCTACTCATACTGCTAAAACTACACTGGAATGGTTCAAAGGACAGCATTTAAATATTTTTCAAAAGCCCAGACCTCAAACAAATTAAGAATCTGTGGCATGACTTGAAGATTTCTGCACGCCAACACAACCCCTAGCAAAAATCCTAACTTTGGCTAGTTGTGCAAAGCTAATACTGTATATACATACCCCAAGAGCTGGACGCACGGTCGCTTAGTGGTTAGCACTTTCGCCTCACACCTCCAGGGTCCGGTGTTCGATTCCCGCCGGGGCCGTGTGTGCGGAGTTTGCATGTTCTCCCTATGCTGCGGGAGTTTCCTCTGGGTACTCCGGTTTCCTCCCCCAGTCCAAAGAGATGCATGGTAGGCTGATTGGCGTGTCTAAATTGTCCATAGTGTATGAATGGGTGTGGTTGAAGATGGATGGATGGATACCCCAAGAGCTGTGATTGCAGCAAAAGGTGACTCTACATAGTATTTCCCTTTTTTTTTTGTCTTAATTATTTTTGTCACAGTAAAAATATTTTTTGCACCTTCAAAGTGGTAGGTATATAATGTAAATCAAAATGGTACAACCCTCCTAAAATCCATTATAATTCCAGGTAAATACCAATTAACGTAACTTATTCACAGGGAGTTGTATGGTACATGCTCCACATCATCATAATAATAAATGGATTTTGTCGGGTGTTAGAACATAACCGCTAGAACATAAGTGATACATTAGTGACATTCCATAACATTACAAGTAACTGTTAAAAAGTAATGTATTATTAAATTAATCATTGTAATCATTGGCAAATTGCTGTGGTATAAAAGGAATGAAAATGAAAGATCTTTAATGCCCTCTGAGGTAGAACAGTAAGTGTTAGGCCGCATTACACCATACTGTCAATGAGTATTTTTCATATTTTCCTAGAACAGCATGCCGCTAGTGGTTTTTTCCTTACATAGCATATGCCATAGCAAATTACTAAATGACTGGAGTCATATGGTGCTATCTTATGATGTTAGTTGCTGGAGATACACTGCAAATGAAAGATAATTTTAGGGTTAGGGTTTAATTCATTTTAATTACGTCAATTAGATGTTAATGCAAAGAATGATTAAATGTTTTAGCTAATATGGCACACCAGATGGTCTAAATAAGAGCTGTAAAACTTACAGCACGTTGAAGCCTGCACCGGATGGGCTACAACAACAGAAGACCTCCAGTCCTGTCAGCTAAGAATAGGAATCTGAGACTACAGTGGCCACAGGGTCACCACAACGGGACAGTTAGTGATTTAAAAAAAAAAAAAAAAAAAAAAGACTAGGCAACATTTTTCCAATTTTGTTACGTTTGTGCCCACTGTAGCCTCAAATTCCTGTTCTTGTTTGACAGGAGTGGTTCACAATGTGGGCTTATGCTGTTATCCACCTCAAGCTTTGAAGTTTTGTGTGTTATGAGATGCTTTTCTGTTCACCATGGTTGTAAATACTGCTAATTTGGGTTACTGTAG
This sequence comes from Ameiurus melas, assembly GCA_012411365.1. Classification (NCBI taxonomy): domain Eukaryota; kingdom Metazoa; phylum Chordata; class Actinopteri; order Siluriformes; family Ictaluridae; genus Ameiurus; species Ameiurus melas. The sequence continues at coordinate 8,483,169 of CM022753.1, read as the reverse complement.
CCTTCCTGTAAGCTCAAAATCCATACAACTGGATATTTTTTTCACCAGCAACCATACCACATTATAATAAAGTATTAGAACAAAAACATTCATATAAACCAAAGAAACCTGTATTGAGAATTCAACAACACTGTGATATGAACATTAATATTAATACATATTGTGTCACAGAATATTATCAATAGTCATATAATAATGGCAGCTGTGCCCACATCTTTTTTTTTTTTTTTCCATTGCTACTGAATCATTTTCTCATTTTGAGCCAGCAGGCCATTGTGTCCTACAGGTGTTTGTCATCACGCAGCAACTCCTCTGCCTCTCCACTCTCATTCTGCATCAAGCACTGTCTATTTTCGTCTCTTTACTGTACAGGAACAATAGGATGCTAATGAAGAGGGAGAAAGAGACTCAGCGTGGTCCCTCCCGACCATAGGAAACCGTTGAACCACTGCAAGGTTGTGCCTGAACAAAACCATTCACTCCACATACACATGCTGCCTGCACCAAAACAATAATGAGTTGTTAACTCAGTTTAAAGAAGCCAATGTGATTCTGTGCTAGTGCAAGGACTGGTGCTAGAGCCTATCACTAGAACGAGATTGTTTATTGGGAGGAAAGGATGTGACATTTTGTGACAATACACAATGATTTGCATTCATATTGAGACCCCCATGAACTTGTCCACATTTTGAAGTGTTATAACCTTAAATGATCTTGGAATAAGGATTAACGTATATATCCATCCACAAAATTGCATAATAATAATAATAATAATAATAATAATAATAATAATAATAATAATAATAATCATCATCATCATCATCAACCTTACTTATATAGCACTTTTCATGAAGGCAGAAAGAACAGGAAAATGTAACAGATGAAATGTAATAATAAATTTAAATGATACAACTAGAGAAATATTCAAGTAAAATACAGTGCATAATTACATGGTAATTTTTCGCATTCATATTGTGTAAGCAATGGACGTCAAAAGAAAGGACCAAGAGGGAGAGAGAGAGAGAGAGAGAGAGAAGAGAGAGAGAACATAGGTTCCCTCAGTCCATTTTGTTGTCATCTCTAGTATAACCTTAACTTGCAGAAAGGCCATTCTATTCATACAATAACAATTGAAACAACATAAATTATTAAGGCTAGAACTATAGCATGACTTTGTTTAACTCTGTCGTTTTCCATTGCTGCCTGCAAATGATTGAAGTCAATACATACATGCAGCCGTAAACGAGCATACACCAAAAATAGTGCTGTCATGGATAGGCATTAGAAACGCCTCTTGCGGCACCTCAATATGTGAAGAAATGAGAGGAACAGAACACGCTTAATTCTGTTTTTCTTCTGTGAGTCTCCATTAATTGGTTTTTATATAAAACCCCAGTTTTAATTTCACCTCCCGAATTGCGAGCACTTACAGTATCAACTCCACTTGAGTTGATTCTCACTCCTGAGAATGTGGAAACAGAATTACACCAGATTGAAAATGGAGGGGAAAAGATTGCTAGTGGGGTGTGAGTCGTGGTTAAAACGTCACCCTTATTAACTACGTGGCCAATGGCCTCTCTCCCTACCACAGTATATAAGTGGTTGTTTATGCCTCCCAGGATGAGTCATGGTAGAAAACCCGCCCCTTCCTTTCGTTGCTATGGACCACAGAGTGTGACGTTCGGCTACCGAGACTGTGTGCAGGTGTGATGTGCTGCTCACTCTCGGTGCAGTGTGCCATCAAGGCTCCCAACTGTGTAGCATGGTAGTTTAACGTAGCTCCGGTCGGAGCGCCAGCTGTTGTCGTCACAACTATTAAAGACGCTATCATGATTTTTGCATGTGCCATCGTGAGTACCATGTCATCGGATCACGGGTGAATGTGTTAAGGTGGGCTGAGTGAGATGTGGTAATTTCGGTATAGCACCTCCCCCTCACTCGCAGAGCTACGTTGCTCTTTGGTTTTGCTGCTTTGATGCTTGATGTTGCTTTGTTTCTGTTTCATACTCTGATGTGGTTTTATTTTGTTTTGTGCTGGTTACTGTCACTGAGATCAGTTTTCTTTAATTCGACTGTGTTGTAACAGTCTTTATCAATTATGCTCATACTGCTATGAGGTAGTAGTGGTTTTGGTTAGTCTTGGTAAACGTTCTACCTGTAATCAGTTTGAGGTTATCTGTGTTTTTGTTACAGTAAGTTTGTCTTTGTTTTGTTCTTTTGTTTGTCTGCTTTGAGCATATTGTAATTGACTTTGTGTTTTTGTTTTCTCCTTGTAGGAGCCGAGTGCTTCCTGAGGTTTGGGGGGAGTTCTTTGCGGCACCTTGGGCTTTAGTTAATTAAAGGTCGTCGTTATTGCTGTTTATTTGCAGGGAATTTTGTGGGTATGATTCTGATTAGTGTAGTGCTTTTACCTTTTTGTATAGCTGGTGCTGTTGTACTAGCCTGCCCTTCATACAGGAAGCCTCAGTCCTCCTATGATCATTGTTAATTTCCTCTTGTGACTGTTATTTTTTATATATATATTTGACCAATGCCTGACTGCGTTGGCTGCTTTTTTTATTTATTTAAATAATTCTTGGACAGTCTTTTTAACTTTAAAATAAAAAGTATTTTGTGTGGAAACCCATGCCTCTTTCCTGTTCTAAGTGGAACGTACTTGCGTGTCCTTATTTGGGTGATTTTCCCCATTTTCTCGGGGTGGCGTAGTTGGTATATTTACGAAATGAAACAAATGAGCTGCATAGCTACATGTTTTGTAGTTGTAGAGTAAAACGAGCCACATTGCTGCACATGGCGTAGTCGGCAGGATCACCATAGTATATAAACGAAAAGAGCTACATTGCTACACGTGGCGTAGTTCAATAACCAGAGATAACCAGAGATGACAGAGTGACATTACAAATCTGCAAGTATTTTTGATCACAAAAATAGTGTGAATATATGTACTGCACAGTGTATTCTCGGGGGAAATCCACAATTTTAAACAACCTATCCCTTTCTCTCGGTAATGCTTCATTCTGAAAACAAATAAGAGAAAAAACAAAGAAACAAATACACAAACAAACAAAAAAAAACTTTAATGTTCAACTTAACCCCTTGAAGATTAGAGCTTTTTGTTATCCCATCAAGTTCTGTGATCTACGCACATCATGAGGAAGATTTTCAAACTGACCTGCCTAACCCACTAGGAACCTTGGAGTATTGATTGACATCCAGCTGACCTTCACAAACCACAATGCTGTAATCTTTTGATCATGCAGAGCTACAGTCAGGGGTTGTGCTTGTATAACCTTCTGAGATGCAGGGAAAGATGAGACCCTAGCTGTGATAGATCTGTTTTTCTGAGATGTGCTTGTCTTGTGTTTGTGCTTGTTATGGGGCAGTGGTGGCTCAATGGTTAATATTCAAAATTCAACATTTGTATTGGTCACCTACACAGTTACAGTATGTAACTTGTAGTGAAATGAAAACTCGGCCTACTCCTCTTTAGACTGTCAGAAATAAAATATGAAATATATGTACCGGAATGTGCAAGAAGGGATGTACAAAATAGCAGGGAATGGGAAAAAAATATATGTGCATAATATAATGTGTGTTACGTGTAGTAACAGAACAAAGAGCAAAGTGTAGTGTGCGGATTGTCAGTGGAGTGCAGAGTGACTGTGGAGTCCTTAAGGGACCTGCATAGAGGATATGTCCGTGTTGAGGAGTCTGATGGTCGGAGGGAAGAAGTTTCCCCTGAGCATCTGAGTTTTAGCCATCAGATAACGGAAGCACTTGCCTGATTGCAGCAGACTTAACAGACAGTTACCAGGGTGGGTTGAGTCCCTGAAGATTTTGGCAGCTCTTGTACTGAATCTCCTGATGCAGATGTCATGCAGAGAGAGGAGAGCAGACCTGGAGATGTGCTCAGCTAAGCGCACCACTCTCTGCAAGGCGTTGCAGTCCTGAATTGAGCAGTTTCCGTACCACGCCGAGATGCACGCTGAGAGTCAGTCAACTTTCTATGGCCCCAGTATAGAATGTTTTCAGGATCGCTGATCAGACCCTGAATTTCCTCAGTAGTCTCAGATGGTACAACCGTTGTTTGGCCTTTTTCACCTGTGCTTGAATGTGATAAGTCAAGGTCAGGTCCTCAGAGATGTGTACTCCAACATATCTAAATTTGCTAACAATCTCCTCAGGAGTCCCACCGATCTCGAGTGGGGTGTAATTCCGCTGCTGCCCCTTCCAGAAGTCCACAACCAGCTCTTTGCTTTTACAGATATACAGTAGGAGACTGTTAGCCTGGCACCAGGCGACAAGTTTTTCTACCCCATCGAATGGCCCTGGGTTACTAATCAGGAGGTTGGGGTTCAAACACCAGCACTGGCTTGCTGGCTCTCTGCTCCAGGGGCACTGCATCACAGCCAACACTGCACTCTGACCCCAAGTTTCTAACTTGCTTCATCTTTTGAACTCATTGTGTGTGTCACCCAATTGTAGCAAGCTTTAATGGAAAGTTTCCCCTGGAATCTTGCTAGAGAGAATGTCCTAGAGCTGGTTTTGGTATAGTAGGAAGAACTGGATTTCCAAATTAAGGTCTACTATACCTAAAAAAGCCTCCCTAGTATTGACTGCTGCTAAACTACTGCTAAGAGAACCATGGTTTAATCACGTCCAATCTGAGAAACAAGTTGGTTACTACTAAAGTACTCAAAAGAAACCCTCATGGATGTGGAGAGAACATGGCTAACTCAAGGATGTTGCATGTATGAAGCCAAACACATGTCAAGTATAGAGCTGGGCATTTGCAGCCCAACAGTAGGTATCAAACAGTGACAGTATATAAAATCACAATCTTCTGCTCATTAGTGCAGAGCCTTAAACACTAAGCTATCCTTACTAGAAAGAGCTGGAAAGTAGCTTAGAAACATGCTTCCAGTCTAAGAAAATTATTGCCGTATTTGACAGCAGCAGATGGAAATTAATTTAAAGCAATGACAACAACCCCTTAGCTGTTTGCGTTATTATGCAAGAGAGATACATTTGATCCAGCCAACATATCGGCATATCGATGAAATGTCACTTGATTATGAGAAACGAGAAAGTTATGTGTTGATTTTTCAGCCTCAGTGTTTTTTTTTTTTCTTTTTTGTCAGGGTGATGAATGGATTCTCAACTTCCTACTGATGCAAAGCATTACACATAGACCGTAATGTGTTCCTTTGAAATTCTTCAGCTTGGTAGATTTTGAATATTTGTGCCGAGACAAAATCCCTTTTGACAACTGAGTTAACATACAGTGCCCTCCTTGGCAAATATGAGCAAAAGAAGGCTGTGAAAGTTTCTGTTCAACCTTTTGATAAAATAATTCACAAAAATACTCGGCTCTCATGGATATCAAACAATTGCAAATGAAACACAAGTTCATAAATATAGGTGTGCAACAATTATTATATAGTCAATATATATAGTCAATACTTTGTGCTACCTCTCTTTGACAAGAGAACAGCTCTGAGTCTTCTACTATAATGCCTGATGAGGTTGAAGAATACATGGCAAGGGATCTGAGACCATTCCTCCATACAGAATCTTTCCAGATCCTTCACATTTTGAGGTCCCCGCTGGTGGACTCTCCTCTTCAGTTCACCCAACATGTTTTCTATGGGTTTCAGGTCAGGGGACTGGGATGGCCATGGCAGGATAATCCTGTATTTTTTGATAAACCTGTGTTTTGTTTGCAAATGCTTGATATCCATGAGAGCAGAGAATTAATGTGAGGTTTTTCTTTTTAAGAAAAGATCAAAAGGTTATTCAATAAAGACAATTTTCACAGCCTTCTTTGCTCATATTTACCAAGGGTGCCAATTCAATTCAATTCAATGCAATGTCATTTGTTTAGCACGTTTTACAATGGTCACTGTCTCAAAGCAGCTTTACAGAAATATATAAACACAGGATACAGATTATAAATGTGTGAATTTATCCCTACTGAGCAAGCCGGTGCTGACAGTGGCGAGGCAAAACTCCCTAAGATCATATGAGGAAGAAACCTTAAGAGGAATCAGACTCAGAAGGGAACCCGTCCTCATCTGGGTAACAACAGATAGTGTGAAAGTAAAAGAAAGTTCATTATGGTTTTTATATAAAGTCTGTTTGTTGAACTAGTCCACTCTTCAAAAAAGACCCAAGTGCAAATATTAGTGGAGGGAAGTGTATATTAGAAAATTATCATATATTCATGATTTTATTTGTCCCACAATTTATCTCCTACACAACACATAGTTTGTCATTCATTTTCCATTTCTTACTGATTGAGTGTTGCACATTAGAGTTCATCAAAGGACTGACCTCTGCAGCATGTCTAACAGTGTGTGCATGCGGCTGTCTGTGTGTGTGTGTGTGTGTGTGTGCGTGTTTGTGTGTGAGTGTGCAAGAAGGGAGGGGGTCAGAGAGAGAGAAAGAGAGAGATGGATAGATAGATAGATGTACTCATTTCCTGTGTAATTGGCAGGAATAAATATCTCTCACCGAGGGTGATTCATGAGTGGCTCGGCATGATAGCTGTCTTTTTGGAATGAGAGCTTGAGTTATCTCTTTCTTCTGCCTTGTTTACCACACAACGCCACCATTTCTTGCGCTGCTTTTGCCATGAAGGACAAGGAAGGGGGATCACAGTATTCTAACGAGCCAGTTATATTAAGGGGCAAATCCTGAATACTCCAGCTTCTACTGTACATAAGCGCACTGCAATAGGTATGAAATAAGAACGTTTACACTACAGGAAGTGCATCTTAGAACTAGTAGAGAGGTAACTCTTCGTGCACATGGTGTAAATCTGTTTCAAAATCGTGTTGATTTTTTTTTCACATCATCATATCTTTGCTTGTCGTCATATTTTCACTGTCAAAGTTAATTTCTTATAATATTTAGTAATGCAAGCACTGGTAATAGTGTATTGGGGTTACACGGTATACCAGTACTGCGATAATATTGCGATACTAAAGGTTTAAAATACAGCTGATGCCACTGTATTATTTAAACGGTAGTATCGTCAATACTATAGTACCGTAAGCAATATTGTATGTGCGGCAGTTAATGCTACATTCGCAAAAACAACACAGTGAGGTTAGCTGTGCGGCTGTGGCTCAGGTGGTAGAGTCGGTTCTCTACTAATCGTAGGGTTGGTGGTTCGATTCCCAGCCCATTTGACCTCACATGCCGAAGTGTAATTGGGCAAGACCCCGAACCCGAAGTTGCTCCGGATGGCAACTTAGTGCCTTGCATGGCAGCTCTGCTACTATTGGTGTGAATGAGAATCAGTATAAAGTGCTTTGGAACTGCTAGGGTTAAAAAAAAGTGCTATATAAAGTAAATAACATTTAGCTTTTGTTGTGTTCATTGTCAATACCCTGAGGATAATTTCCATTTGCATGGTTGCATGGTTTCATTGCTCTAGGGAACAAAAGATGAAATATGTGGCCCATTTAATTAGTTGCTTGCCAATTGTATGATTGTTCTTGAGGTTTTCCAATAGCCAGGTTTGTCTTGTTTTCATTTATATCTATGTGTTTCTGTAAATTTGGTTCATTGTGTAAATTTGAGTTAGGAATTAACACACTATTGCGTGGTATTGTGATACTTCAGCTGGTATAGCATCGTAAGATATGCTTATGGGATTGTGACAACAATAGCCCCCCACCCCCTTAATGTATCGTGTTGCCTTCTCGAGCATCAGCTAACGTTTGCACCTTCCGTAATAGTAGTGTACGAGTCTCTCAGTTGTCCTCAGTGTGAAAAGATGGATCTAAACATTATATAGCCGCTGTTAGAAAAGGGTCTAATATGCAGAAAATGCTGGAAAAGTAAAGAATGTACAGGACCTGGAGGATGTCCTGGAGGACAGTGGGCTGCTCAGGACAAACAAGGGACTCATGAACAACTCTCACAAACCATAAACACAGTCACTGATCATCCAGGTAACGACACACAGTATTAAGAATCAAGTGTATGTAAACTTTTGAACTGGTTCTTTTGTGTAAATTCCGTTATTATTGTGTCTTGTGGATTATATGTAGTAAACATCGGTTATGTGAAGTAGCATATTTGTGGCAGTACGATATAAAAAACAAAATGCAATTTTTACGATCCCTCATTATTTTTAACTGCTTAACATTTCGCAGAATCTGTAATGCGTATGTAAACATATGACCTCAAGTGTACGTACATACTAAGTATTCTCGATTTTACCCAGATATCAAAGTGAATTGTTAGTGAGAACAAATTAAAGACTCGTAATTCAAAACCCGAGCATGGAGATGGAAGACAGGCTTCTTGTTCCATTCGTTGAATTAAATTAAACAATTGACTGAGGCATCAGGCAAAAAAAAAAAAGAGTCGTACAACTACTGAACATTTTCTCATTTCATGTTCCTAGTAATCCCTAAAGTGGAAATCGGAAACTTTTGACTTTCGATAGAAAGAGGCTCTGGTTGTGAAAGTTAGCTAGAAAGCAATAGCCTCCTGTGCTAAAATGACAAGTTAAGTTAAGTCATACAAAGTGGTGACCTTGCTGCTTACATTTTGCTCAATGTTTTATTAATGCTTTTGAGAAAATAGGCCCTAATTTAAGGCCCTCCTGAACAAGGTTGTCATTCCAACTGAAAACATTGTTTTAAAAATGGTTTAGAACCTCGTAGAATGTATTTTGAGTGTTACTTGGTTTTGAATTATGTACATGTTCATAACCAGAGATGGTTAGTACTACTAACCTTGTCCAGGGTGTACCCCGCCTTGTTCCCGATGCTCCCTGGGATAGGCTCCAGCTTCCCAGAGACCCTGAAGAAGGAGTAAGTGGGAGAAAATGAATGGATGGATGGATGGTTGGTACTACTACTTAAGTTCTGCCTTGTGTTCGATGTCGCGTACCTACTGCATTCGATTCAGTACACACTGCTCAGCTGTTGATACAGTAAGTACTGATCAGTATATGTGTGCAGTATGAATACAATCCGGACATACTACATCCACCATGTTGGCATTGTCATATAACCTACAACTTCAAAAGAGCTGACTTCTATCATTTTTTATTCTGACAGCTCTTTTACGCCAGTCCCCTTGCGTTATGGGATAGCGCAGTGTCCACAGTGTCCATCGGTTCCATACTGTAGAATCTCGGCAGAAGCAGTAGGTCATCCGGGTATTTCTCGCCTACTGATTTAAGAATACTGAGAATTCAGACATATTACTCCTCAGGCTTACTGCTTGTTTTGCCTACTGTGTAGTCGGGTACAGCAGTAGGGATATTCAAACACAGCCCTAGTTTTTCAGTGTCTTGTTGTCAAGCGTTTGTAGTTATTGTCGTTTGTTGCCAGGTGTGCGCTACAATATCACTTCTGGTCTGTATGTTTTTTTTTTTTTTCATGACCAGTTTATGGTTCTTGTTTTTACATTTTCGGTTGTTTGTCTGCACTTTATTTAATAAAGTTATCTGCACTTGCATCCGCCTTTGCCTCCAGTTCGTGACACCCTGTCTTTCAAAGATAATGTTTACATTTTCAGCATCCACATCAGATCAGATCCACATCACACTGTTGCTCTTAAGTCTTTTCTGGACTACCTATGTTTGTAAGAAAAATACATTGAAATACAGTTGTAATACTAGTAAGCAGACAGACTAAACACTAAACACTGATTTTCCCATCAATGTACAAATTCTACAATAGTACAGATGATTAAACTGTAAGTTTAGTGGGATTTATTATTTTTTTTTATATATATATATAAAAGGGTTACAGCGATAATATTCTGTTTACTTGTTTTGTATTTGGAGGAAATAAAATGCCTTGCTCACTGGCACACAGAACAACGTATAACGTAATAAAGAATAAAGTGATGGAATTTACGTGTTGGTATATGTTGAAGTTGGCTATAAAAAAACATTTTAAACATACTGACTCAAATGTAAATCATTTCTTTTCTATTTCTGAAGTCCACGGTTTATTCCATCCCTCACGCCTTCATGGTTTCATCTAACAAACTTCACTTGTAAAGTAATGAATTCACTAGTAAAGTAATGAATCACCATGTAAGATGGTGATGAGGATTCTCTCAAAGGCCAAAGGCATGGACAAGCTGACAAGTGCATATTAACAACAGTAATGAGTTCTCAGCACTTACTAAACCACAATCACTACTCAGTGTGGAAAATGAACGGGAGCTAAATGTCAGTCTATCCCAAGTCTTCCATTAAAATGTGCTTCCATTGCTTTCAGTGGCAAGAAAAAAAACAAATGTTCTTGCCGAGGCGAGTACCTTGTTTATTAGCTTATGGAAATCATTTGTGGGCACAATGTGTCAGAAAATGACTCAAGAGCAAAAAGGTATGAAGGTAAAAAATCGAAGTCAGGGCTTCATTACACAAAAGGCATCAGGGCAAGCAATAAAAAACAGAACCCAATGTTAAAAAAAACCTTCATTGAAAAAAAGAGGGAAACACAGTGTCTAAAACAATAGTAACTGTATAAGTAAGGAATTGAAACTCTACAGGATGTGCTGTGGTTGGAAAATAATCAACGATGGTGTTGTGTTATGTGATCTGACCTGAAGTGGAGTGGATTATTTTCCTGTAACAACAGGATTTGAATTGTTTCATTGGTCTTAAACCAACAATTAGCTAATGATTCCAATTTTTAATTTACAGTCTTCACCAAAACTATTGGAACGGAAAGGCCAGTTAATTTGTTTGTGCTATACACCAAAGACATTTGGGTTTGATATCAAAAGATGGATATGAGACAAGAGTTTAAGATTTCAGCTTTTATTTCCTGGTGTCTACATCTAGACGTGTTAAACAACATGAAACAGAGCCTTTTTTATCAGACCACCTAATTTTTAGGCGAGCAAAAGTATAGGGACAGATAAGACTTGAAGTAAACAAAAGTATATAACACTTAAAAGAAAATAACACTTGGGCGGCGGTGTTTTTGTGAATGTAGCATTAACTGCGGCAGTTAATGCTACATTCGCAAAAACAACACAGTGAGGTTAGCTGTGCGGCTGTGGCTCAGGTGGTAGAGTGGGTTGTCCACTAATCGTAGGGGTGGTGGTTCGATTCCCGGCCCACGTGACTCCACACACCGAAGTGTCCTTAGGCAAGATACTGAACCCCAAGTTGCTCCTTATGGCAAGTTAGTGCCTTGCATAGCAGCTCTGCTACCATTGATATGTAAGTGTGTGTGTGAATGAGACACAGTGTAAAGCGCTTTGGATAAAAGTGCTGACCATTTACTTAATATTTGGTTGCTTGCTTGCAATAACTGTATCAAGCCTGTGACTCATTGACCACCAAACTGTTGGTTTATCCTTTTGTGATGCTTTTCCAGGCTTTTACCACAGCCTCTTTCAGGTGTTGTTTGTTTCTGGGGGTTTCTCTCTTCAGTCTCCTCTTCAGGAGGTGAAATGCTGATCAATTGGGTTAAGGTCTGGTGATTGACTTGGCCAATCTAAACCCCCCCCCCGTAGAAGTCCTTGATTGTGCTGGCACTGTGTTTTGGATTATTGTCCTGTTGCATGATAAAGCATTTCTCTGTAATCCGGTAGACAAAATGTTCCTGTAAACTTCTGAATTCATTCTGCTGCTACTATCATGAGTTACATCAACAATAAAGATTAGTGAGCCTGTTCCAGAAGCAGCCATGACACCACCTCCACCATGTTTCACAGATGAGCTTGTATGTTTTGGACCATGAGCAGATCCTTTCTTTCTGCATGCTTTGGTTTTTCCATCACTTTGGTAGAGGTGTTATACAAACTTTTCATGAATTTTGGAATCATGAACCATGAATTTTTGGTTCCAGCACGTTTGTAGTTCATTTTTTTTGCCAATTCCAATCTGGCTTTCCGATCCTTACTGCTGATGAGTGGTTTATTAAATGATCAGTCAAACAGGACACATCTGGTTGACAAGAAACACTTGTCAGACACATGTTCCTGCATATATGCTCACTTACAGATTGGGTGATACAAAATGTTCTATGTTCTATGTCGTTTAACACATTTAAATGGAAATACCATCTGAAAGCTGAAATTCTAAACTGTCTTCTCATATTCATCTTTTGATCTCAAACCCAAACAAATGAATTGGCCTTGCTGTTCCAATATTTTCGGAGGGGACTGTATTAAACACCAACATGTCATACTTTTTACCTGTTTATAGTTACATTTAATGTTTTGTGGAACATCTGCTAACGCAACTTAGTTCCTGTGATCACTTCCATCCCAGTACTTATAAACATTCGTTCCCTCACCAGCCTTCTGGTTTTTTCCCCCTCTTTGACCTACAGCTGTTGTTACTGACAAGCAAAACTCTTCTGTCCTGAAGAAAACACACTGACTGGTACAAAGCGTTGACTCTGGAGACTCGTTACAGAAACTTTCACCCTCATTGTTAAATATACAACACGTTATGTGACACGTCTGCCATATAAAGTACCTGTAAATGTGCTGTTACTATAGAAACACTAGCATTTTAAAACTACTGCATTAATGTAATACTAGGACTTGAATTACAGCTGGGACTACTATCATAGCTGCAAATTTTTTTAAATACAAAATTAATCAACACCTTTGGACCAATCAGATACAAGAATTCAGAATAAGGCTTATTAGCATTATTGGGTGTTATACAGGAGTTAAACCCGGTAAATGAGCTATAGGTGAGAAACATTAGCAATCAGGGGAGCTATAGTGAGTGGGTGTGGCTGTTTAGGTTCAAAGAGTGACAAAATACCTCATATTCCATTTGTTATAAACACTATAGAACTTGATTAGTTTAATACAGTTGTGAATTTTTATGACTCATCTAATGTGGGCTTTAGGTAGGAGAACAAAACACAAAAACAATAGAGGAGAGCGGGCGCGAATCAACCATGATGGTCTTCTATGATGGTCTTCTATCAACCATCATTTCTTTTTAACATATACTTTTTTTTTTTTACGTTAAACCTTAAAATGGTTGAATAAAGAATTACTTCTCCAAGTTCAATACCCAATCCCTTAATACGCCCTCCTTCATATAACAAACTCCACACCCTTTCTAGTGTCCTGCATTTCGAATACACCACCATTTATTCCTCTGTTTTGGTACTCTTATATACATGTTACATTTTTATTTTTGATTGAATTATTTTATTTCAAAATAGATTTCATTTTTCATTCTATACTTCATTCGATACTATGTCCCTATGCTTAGTTTTGTTCTTTTTATTTCATCCTCTGCATTCTATTACATTACTGTTGATATCATGGAATTTTTTTTAAATTCTTGATTGTACAGCAAGTTGAGCTATCATGTGAACTCAAAACACTGGAGTGCTACATATTTTAAAAAAAATCAATGAGACATCCTTAAAATATAGCAGTGCAAGACGGCGATCACGCTGCTTTGCCTTGCATGGCAACGTTCAGGCTTTGCCAGATTTACACAGTGGCATTGTGAATTCACACAGCTGCATCCTGCCACTAAAAAATTGCCTTTCGTCAGGCCGAACACGTGGATTTGTCTTTCCAAGTGCATTTGGCTAGATCCTTTCATTAAGCACTAAAATGAGATTATCCCAGGGTCGCATTGCAGTTATAATGAGTACATGGTTCTCCTTCTGTCTACAGTCAGTGTTTCTAAAAGACAGCAAGCTGTCTTTCAACGAGGTCTAATTTGCATGACATGTTTCGAATCAAGGAACACTCACCAAAAGTATTGACAATTACACTTGTTTTCACACACCAGCGATCGCGCGGCACAAAGTCACGACTTGGAATTGAAGAACATGTGAGCTGTAAATCAACAGCGACAACTTGCAGAAAAGGCATGAAGGAACTGAACATTACCCTTTGACTCATCTAAGATAAAATACAATAACAAAATGTACTGGTACTAAACACAGTTCCTGCACACAAAAAAAAACAGGGTTCTTGGACAAGTCTGGAAAGTGTTTATTTATAAACCTTGTAAAGTCAGAACTTTACAACTTTCAGGGTTGGACAAATGAATTTATTATAGCTAGACAAGAGTTCTTACGCCTAATTGGCTGGAGCTGTTCCATTATGTTCATTAGCAATCCAAGCTTATGCTGAATTTAGAATGAGGTCAATTTCATCCTAGCAACAGAGTGAGAACAAATTATGGGCACCTCCATGTCTGTCTTTTTTTAGCAACTGTGATGAGTGACGAATATTTATTGTATATAACTGTATACTCTTATAGATTCACCAAGTGAATACGTCTGTATGTTGAGTGATCTAAACTTTAGATTCTACGATTTAGATTCTAAAGCAATACGCACAGACTCAGACCAGGTGATTTTTTTTCTCATCTTCAACTGTCCAGTTTGCGTGAGTCTGTGCCCATGATAGCCTCAGGTTCTCTTTTTTGGCTGACAGAAGTGGAAGCCAATGAGGTCTTCTGCTGTTGTAGCCCATCCATCTTAAGGTTTGATGTTCTGTTCATGCTGAGATGCTTTTCTGCTCACCACGGTTGTAAAGACTGATTGTATGAGTTACGATATTTTTCCTGGACAATCTGTCCATTTTCCTTTCACCTCTTTTTTCAACAACCTGTTTCCACCCACAGAACTGTCGCTTAATCAATGTTTTTTGTTTTTCGCACCATTCTGTGTAAATTCTAGAGACTGGTGTGTGTGTGTGTGTGGTGTGTGAAAATCCCCGGAGTACAGCAGTTTCTGAAATACTCAAACCAGCCCATCTATTACCAACATTCACGCCAAAGTCATACAGATCACACTTTCCCCACATTCTGATGTTTGATGTAAACATTAACTTGAGCTCTTGACCTGTATCTGCATAATTTTATGCATTGTGCTGCTGCCACGTGATTGGCTGATTTAATAAAGGAATGAATGTGCGGTTGTACTGGTGTTCCTAATAAAGTGGACGGTTAGTGTATTTACTCTAGCCTTGTCAGTATACATATGCAATGTTACAACATAATGTGTCATGTAAATTGTTTCCTTCAATTAAAAAAAACAAAACACAAACACAAACAAGAAAACACCTATTAAACAACATTCATATTCTGTCAGGCTGGTGAAACTGATTAATGCATCCGAGTCTGAGAATTTTAAACGCCCGAAGCCATGTAATATGTAGGTTGATAGTTTGCATGCTAATGTAATATTTAGGCTATACAGGTTCTGTGCTTCTATTTAATTAGACAACACTACCATATAAAAGAAAAAGCTGGATGAATTTATGGAATACCATTCAGCTCAATTAACTCTACATGACATGCATGCGCTCCTGCTGAGAACCTTGTTATTCCTCCCTAGGCAAAGCAAGATCTTTTCATTCGTTATACAATCATAGTAAAGATAAGATGAACGCGCTTCCATCTTGCTCCACTGAGGACGTCACTCCACCTTCCTGCCTTCCTGCCCGGCTGCCCCTTATGCGTTCTAGTTGTGGAGACCATCGCTTCCCTCTCTGGCCTCACGGAGAATTTTGCTCCCCCCCTCTGGACTCACGGAGAACTTCGCTCCACCCTCTGGCCTCATGGAGAATTTTGCTCCCCCCTCTGGTTTCACAGAGAGCGTCGGGGTCCCATCTAGCTTCATGGTGAACATCGCTTCCCCCTCGGGCTCTGACTTGGACTTCAATCCCACCGCAGACTGCGCATTGGCCGTCACTCCACACTCAAGCTAGGCCGGGGATATCACGTCATCGCTCTGCGGTGCGGAAGAGACCGGCCCATATCTGAACCTCGGCGACACATCAAGCGTCCCCTATCCAGCCCTGTGAGGAAGGACACACTATGGAAATGCTCACAAATGGAACTCTGGACATCTAGTCTGGGGATCCAGGGCCCCCTCATTAACTAGTTACACGTTTCTGGAGCTGCGCCTTAAGGGGGTGGTTCCTGTAATGTAATATCAGAAAAGGACTAGAAACTATGTTTCCCATCAGCCACTGCACCATGCTACATGTCTCATTCAACTGTTTCATGTTTAGCTCATTAACGCTGGTGTGTATATATCAGCACTGCACAGTCTTGCGTTGTTTGCTCTGTCCCCATGTATCACGGTCTGCTCGTCTTTGATCCATGTAAGTCTTGTTTTGTACCTTGTTTGTTCCTTTATTAAATGTCTCACTCATTTTCTGCAATTGCATCCACCTCTAAATTCCGAATCGTGACAGACAGGAGAACAAAATAAACACAGAGTGTCATGTAATATTATTAAGATTAACTTGTGCCAAATAAACAAATCTACCTTGCCAGTGCTTTAAGGCAGTGGGTATCAACCTTTTTTTCAGCCATGGACCCCTAGCTGTGGAAACATTGCAGCTTATGAACCGCCACAGACTAAAATTCCCAAAGCATCCGTATATACATTGTCTGTATATACAGGGTTGCAGGGAGCCTGGAAACTATCCCAGGGGATAGCACAAGGCAGAGGGACACCGTGATGAAGGGGCCAACCCATCGCAGGGTATCACACACAAGATACCGATCAGCCTACAATGCATGTCTTTGGATTGGGGAAGGAAACCGGTGTACCCAGAGGACCGGGAGAACATGCAAACTCCATGCTCACAGGGCAGAGGAGGGAATCCGTGTCCGCTATAAACAGATTGTTTACACTCTCTTGATGCAAAGTATTGCTCAGTATGGCTTGTTCTCCTCACACACCGAGCCTTATCATTGTTATTGCTTTTCTAGTTTTGATCTCTGTCTCGTTTCCTGGTTACGATTCTACTCCTGTTTACTTCACTCTGTTCGCTGACCCTCGTCTGTCATCACGTTCATGACCTTGCCTTTTGGATTCGTCTGCAGGTTCTAAAATGAAGCATTTTAACCTGCACCTGCGACCGTCTCTGCGGCCTGACATAAGGCTCATGTTACATACATGCTGATTATTCAGTCAGTTCTGTTCTGCTGAATGTGTTATTTAAACAAAAACTTTGTCGGTTGTGTGACAGCACAGGACCATCGCAGAACATTTTGACGGCCGCTGTCGGATCCCAATCAGATTCGATTAGGCTTCTGTCCGTTTCGCTAGGGCACGTACTGTAGTTATACAACAACTTGGTCAAAGCCCAACATGATTGTTACAGCAAGACAGCTTAGGAAAGAAGCTAAGTTAAACCCGTGTCATTTTAGTGAAATATACTAATGCTGTTGTTTTGATCAGACATGATTTTCGTCATGTTTCAACCAAATTTCAGCTGATGGGTTTTCACAGACCAGCAGATAAACGTGTAGGGGAAATAACAGAGTGAACCTGAAAAGGAGGAAATTGTCCTAAAAGAATGGAAATGGTGGATCTGTAGCTTCAAATAAGTAAGGTCATTTGTCAACTGTCTCAAAAGGCAGCGTCGTTCACCTTCCCTCTCAACATCAGTGCATCTTTTAGTACTGTATGAATACAGAACATGCCATTAGAACAGCAGGTCTAGTGATGTGTTGCTGAAAGTAGGACCATGTTCACACACTGAAATCACCAGTGATGAAACCTAATTATCACCTACTGTGCTGTTGTGACTAGTGTATATGCAGATGCTTTCAGTTCCACTCAGATGTTAATTCTGCTTGGAGTGTTAATTCTCATTACATGTGATGGAGCAGCACGTGGCTAACTCATGTCAATGAACACTGTTTACAGACGCGTCTTGTATTGCCTGAAGGATTTTTTTACACACACACACACACACACACATACACACATGTAGGCTTTTCACATCTAATGCATGTTTTGTTTTGTTTTTATACATGATTCATTTATGGGGTTTTTTTACCCAATAAATTATTTTCATTATTAAAAAAAAAACATTTTGTTGTTTGGTTTAATTTTTTTTTTTTAAACATTATTAATTTATTTGCATGTGGGAATTTTATTTATTTATTTGTACGATTCATAAAAAAATTATACTAAAATATACATTAATAATTTATTTTCAGGTGATTTTGTTTTACATGTAATTCAATTATTTTCATGTGCGTTTTTTCATATTTTATATTCATTTATTATGATATTGTCCCCACACAATTTTCCTTACGGCAGCTTTTCTTTCTGAAGTATATGTTG
Organism: Ameiurus melas; assembly: GCA_012411365.1. Lineage (NCBI taxonomy): Eukaryota > Metazoa > Chordata > Actinopteri > Siluriformes > Ictaluridae > Ameiurus > Ameiurus melas. Next base: position 8,465,089 of record CM022753.1, on the reverse strand, counting down.
ATGTTTATTTGATTCCTCGGGCCACTGGCATACATCACTGTAATTAATAAAGCATTAAAACATCCCAAAACAAAGTGACACGGTTCTCCACGAGGAGGTTTACTTTTTTAAAAATTAATATTTTTTATATATTAATCTTTTATATATTAATATTTTTTAATTTTTTTTATATAAAAAATATTATTTTTAAATTATTTTTTTTTTTTTTATTTTTTTTTTTTTTTTTTCTTTTTTTTCTTTTTTTTTTTTTGTTTTTTTACATTAATTTTACTTATGTTTATTTTTTATATTTTAATTTTTTATTATTTCTTCTTTTTTATTTCTATTTTAATAATAAAAAAAAAAAATTAATAAATAAAAAATAAAAAATTTTAAATTTTTTTTTTTATTTAAACTAAAAATAAAAAAAAAAAATTTAATTTTTTATTTTATAAAATAGTTTTATAAAAAAAAATCTTATTTATTTTTTTTATACTAATTTTTAATTTAATTTAAAAAAAAAAATAAATGAAAAAAGTAAATAAATTAAATTAATATTAAATAAATAAAAAAAAAAGAATCTCAAAAAAATAATGTTAATTTATTTAAAACATCTTTTTTTTTTTAGTGAAAAAATGTTTTTAATTCTTTTTTTACTTAAATTATGTATTTCTTTTTGTTTAATTTATGGAGTTTTTTTTGTTTAGTTATTAAAAGGGGGTTCGGGCGTTTTTGTTTATTTTTTGTGGTTGGTTAGTTTTTGTGGTAAAGTGGGTTGGGGCTTATGTTGTGTTTAGTGCAGGTGTTTTTAGTTTTTGGTTTTGTTGGGTGTTGTTGGTACCTATTTTTTTTTTTTGGAATTGGTGTTGCAATAACATTTTGTGTGGGTGTAAGGCCTTACCATCATTTTTTTTGGGGTGGTGAATGCATCTTTTTTTTTGGTGGTGGTCGCGGGCAGCTGGTTTGCGGTGTGGTGGGCGTGGCTTGGTCTTCGTGTTTTTTTGGTTGTGTTTGTTGGTGTGTTGGTTTTGTCTTTTGGCTGTTGTTTTGGCTGTTGTTTTCGCTCTTTGTGGGTGGTTTTGTTTGTTTTTTTTTTTGGTTTGTGCTTGTCTGCGGTTTTTTTTTGTGTTGTGTTTTCTTGCTTCTTTTTTGTTGCGTCTTTTGTTTTTTTTTTTTTTGTTTGTTCTTTTTTTTTTTTTTGTTTTTGCGGCGTTCTTTCTTTTTTTTTGTTTGCTGTGTTTGTCTTTTTTTTTTTTGTTTGCTTTTTGTTGCTTTCTTTTTTTTTTGTTGTTGGTCTTTGGTCTTTCTTTTTTTTTTTTTTTTTGGTTTTTTTTTTTTTTTTTTTTTTCTTGTTGGGTTGTTTCTTGTTTGCCTTTTTTCGTTGTGGGTTTTTGTTTTTTTTTTCGTTCTGTTGTTTTTTTTTTTCTTTTTGGTTTCCTTTGTTTTCGGTTCCTTTTTTTTTTTTTTTTTTTTTTTCGTTTTTTTTTTTTTTTCTTTTTGTTTTTCTTTCTTCCGTCTTTTTCTTGCTCCTCTGGTGAGCTTGTTGCTTTTTTTGCTTCTCCTGACGTTTTGCCTTCCTTAGTTGTTCTCCTCGCTCCTTCTTTTTCTTTAAAAAGCCACATGAGTCTCTTCTTTCCCAAGTTTACACTCTCCTCCGCCTGGCGCCTTGCGCTACACGAAGCCCTCCTTCGCCTTCCTCCCCGCCTTGTCTGTCTTTGTTCCTGTTCTCTTTGTTTCTCTTTTCCTTTTTTTTTCTTCTTTTTTTTCTTGTTGTTCCTGTTTCTTTTTTTTTTTTTTTTGTTGTTTTTTTTTTTTTTTTTTTTTTTTTTTTTGGGACTTTTTTTTTTTTTTTTTTTTTGTTTTTTTTTGTTTGTTTTTTTTGTTTGGTGTTGGGGGGGGGGGGGTTTTTGGGGGGGGTGTCTTTTTTTGGGTGTTTTATGAGGCGTGGGATTCTGAAGATTAAAAAAAAAATAAAAAAAAAAAAAAAACAAAAAAAAAAAAAAAACAAAAAACAAAAACACTTTTATTAATTTACTTAAAAATTATATTTTTATTTATTTATTGTTTTTTTTTTTTTTTTTTTTTTTTTTTTTTTTTTTTTTTTATTTGTTTTATTTTTGTTTTTTTTTTTTTTTTTTTTTTTTTTTTTTGGTTGTTGTTGTAGTTTTTTTTTTTTAGTTTTTTTTTTTTTTTTATATAAATATATAAAAAAAATAAAATTTTTTCTCCCCCTTTTTTTTTTACGTGCCAGAAATGCTGAGGGGAAGACAAAAAACCCCAAAACAAAACGTTGATTCATAGGCAGCAGACAGCATGACGGCAGGGGTTCCATTACCTTATTCATCTATCAGCGGCAGAGCTAATAGTGCTGCCATTTCTCATTATATACATTAGTGATCAGTAGTCATCAGACAGAAAGGAATGCGCCACGTTCACGGCTTAATAAGTGATTATGGGTTTCTTGTGTCGAAGCTGAATCATTTGCACAGTTTGCATACGGTTCATGTGGTTGGAAGCTAAAAGATGAATACAAATAGTACAAACCATACTGACTTGAGCACAAATACTGAATCTGTAGTAATAATTCAGTGAAAGTAGTCATCAGAGAATTGCTGGAGTAAGAGTTAATAAATCATTTGGTAAAAAAAAAAAAAAAACTACTTGAGCAACTGCTTTTACAAATTAGCGCTTGGTAAAGTACTGTGCAAAAGACTATAAAAATACTATGAAGAGGATCCTTTTGCTTTCATTTTTTTTAATAGTCTCAGATACAATTTGTATAGTTCTATAAAGAATTTACAGTGCCTTGCGAAAGTATTCGGCCCCCTTGAACTTTTTTTGCCACATTTCAGGCTTCAAACATAAAGATATAAAATGTAAATTTTTTGTGAAGAACGTTAAGGGGCCGGATAATTTTTCACGCCCCACTTTTCAGTTTTTTATTTGCTAAAAAAGTTTAAAATATCCAATAGATTTCGTTCCACTTCACAATTGTGTCCCACTTGTTGGTGATTCTTCACAAAAAATTTAAATTTTATATCTTTATGTTTGAAGCCTGAAATGTGGCAAAAGGTTGAAAAGTTCAAGGGGGCCGAATACTTTCGCAAGGCACTGTATATTCCTTATAGAACTATACAAATTGTATCTGAGACTATTAAAAAAAAGTTCAAGGGGGCCGAATACTTTCGCAAGGCACTGTAGCTGTTAAGTTTGAATTGGAGAATCGTCCACAGATCTTCTGGAGACTTTGTCAGAATTGCTTCTTTCTTTTTTGTCTGAAAAGTGGTTTCTTATATAATAGTCTGCTTTCTTTATTGACATACGAAAATTTTTTTGGTAACATTTCATATTTTTGTGTTTGGAAATACAAAATGTTTTCATATTGACTCAACAATACAGATGTCATTATATGTAAAAGAAACAAAATTTGTACTAAAAAAGTAGGGTGGGGTGGATCAGGTGTGTGTGTGTGTGAGGGGGGGGGTACTATCACTATTGGGGTGTACTATCACACACCAATGGTAGCAGAGCTGCCATGCAAGTTGCTAACTTGCCATCGGGAACAAATTGGGGTTCAGCGTCTTGCCCAAGGATACTTCAGCATGTGGAGTCACGTGGGCCGGGAATCGAACCGCCAACCCTATGATTAGTGGACAACCCGCTCTACCACCTGAACCACTACCATGCACTGAAGTACGGTAAAGAGATTACATGGTGCTACTTTCCACCACTGATCATTTCTTATATGAAACGGCTGAAAAATAACAGCTCATAAGCAGTTCAAACTCATTTTATAAAAACCCATGGAATTATAGCTATTCACAATCGTCCCTGTGTGATTTTCACTTAGAGATCGCACTTGATTTGATTGCTGGGAAGCCAGAGGAAAGCCACATTATAGTACTTGTCATAATGGCTGCTGAATAACAGCAGAATAATGCTATTTTCTCGTCAGGTTCTCTCTCTCTCTCATTTTTTTTTGTAGGTCTCATTTTGATTCAGGTACCACCATTAGACTTCAACACTGCTTTTTACTGTAAATGGAAAAGACCAATTAAATGACAAAATAATTCAGAGATATATTGTTGGAAGCATTAAGAATTTATGAAGCCTCTTTAAAAAAAAAGCATTGAATACTTAAAATAATAATAATAATAATAATAATAATAATAATAATAATAATAATAATAATAATGATGAGAAAATGCTGTCTGAGATATAATCACCTTTTACAGTGTTGTATGTGCACAACTGAACCAGAGATTGGGTCATTATCATGCCATTCCTCATTTATTTTCACCAGATCCTGTACAGCTTAGTTCCCCAGTTCCACACCAAGAGTGAAACACCTGATTGAACTCACCACTCTAAATTGATCAAACTGTCCTGGACTGTCCAGCAGGATTGCCTAAGTGATGTGGACCTTGTCAACTCCCTAAGGATGCTTTTACGCTGATTAGTCAGTTTTCTGAATCCGAATCAGAGAGACATTGATGCAGGGCTGAAAACTTTCATTTATTGGTCATAAAAAGGTAAACAAATCTTTACCGAGTGCATAGAAATCCACAAAAATCATCTGGAGCACAATGAGTTGGTGCTAAATAAATTATCAAATAAATAATGCCGGGTCTTGTTTTGGTTAAAAACACCAAGATTCTATTTAATGCAGTGTATGTGAAATCACCTTGAGATCTTAAATAAAGTGCATTATTTAGTGTGGACAATCTGATAAACTGTGTAAAAAGGTCAATGTGCCAGTGGAACCCTTCGAAAAAACTGTTCCGCATTCTGTTCTGATAGAGCTGACAGTTCCGTGGGAGGACTGTATGGAAGAGGCAAATGAACGGAAACAGTACCAGAAGCTGAGGGAGCAGTGCCAAATTAGAGGCTGGAAGACCGTTCACTGTGTAAAGTTTACACTCTGCTCATCATCACTGTGGCTGCAAGGAGGAGAGTGCTCCTTGGAGACTGTGGTGAGGACATTGGATTAGAAAGAGTGATCTGTGTGCCAGCGCTACTGGGACACATGCCGGGGTCTGATCAACCCTGGTTGGGTCGCCTGAGTGAGGATGTATGATGTTGAAAGACCCGAGCCATTTCGGGAGCAACCTGATGTGTCCCAGCGGATCTTATGATGTATCTTAGAACAACTGAGGTAAAGATTTTCAAGCTATTACACAGGATATTTTGCCACTCTTGGTACTGGAGGTGCAAATGTTCCAATTTACTACCTGCCCTTCGGTTGTGTTAATTTGCCATTATTGAAGTGATTTTAACGTGCAAAAAATCCCATTGTGGGTGTTGAGTGACACTATTCACATTGACACTACCCTGTAGTTTCCACTTCAAGGTAGAACAGCTCAAAGTCAGTCAGAATTTCCTGTAGTCATACCTTTCATGCACTGCATTTTTTTTTACTAGTGTCTGGGAACCAAACCTGTGTTGTTGTTTTTTGTTTGTTCGTTAAAACTTTTTTTTTTTTATCCATCTCAACAATCTCATCTTTGTAGAGAACTCCCACTTTCTTGGACTGAGGCTTGTTATGGTTCGACATTGAACTACATTACCCAGCAGCCCCAGCATATCACATGAGCATGTCACATGTTTTCAAATGCATGCACCTGTGTCTCATTTCACCATGATTAGCACCAGTATTTAAGTTCTTGCATTTTAACTTGCATCTGCCTTCGTCTCTGTTACATGACACATATGAACAAACCGATCATCCATATTGCTCATTTGACCAATTTTGTAGAGCTTTTGGGAGCTCCGTTTTGTCTAAAAATATGTCAAACATAACTAAAGCAAATCCATTCCAAACAAACTCATGTCTTTGATCATGGATAGGATTAGAGTTACTCTGATAGTTTGAGGCCAGTTGAAGTGAACTGTACTAGTGTTAAAAAACCAGCGACACCCCAAGTGGCACAACAGAAAAGTGTTTGCTCAAATCCTGATAATGGCCTGGAGTCTAGGTAGCAAAATTGGACATGCTATCTGTCTGAGTGGGAGGGATGGCATACTCTCCCTCCTCTGTCAATCATAATAACAATGGTCCATCATAGACGGCTGTAACCTCGTGTATGTGGAAGAGGGTAGCCTTCTGCGCTTTTGTCGAGGGTGTTATGCTGCCCTGCTTTGCAGCATGTGCGGCAGTTTGAAAACATGTGGTTGGCTGGCTTCATATGTCTCGGTTGGTGAATGTGTTAGCTAATGCCATTCCTGGTTGGTAGTTGTCATGTTAGAGGGGATAGCTGGTTGGTGGATGCGAATTGACATGATCAAATTGGGTAGGAAAATAGAAGAAAATCTGTTTCATATCAATGAAATTGAGCACCAATTATTATCTGGGACCAATTTGAACCACTGACAACGTTCCCAGATCATATATATATATACTCAGAATGCTCATTTTGTAAAGCATATTGAGCTAAAAACCATTGGGACTCCTGTACCAAACGTGCATATCTTTTATTAAATGTGTAACAGGAAAGTCTGTCACATAAAAAACTTTCACAAGTGAGAAACAGATTCCACTAACAATAGGTTTGGATCCCCTGAAAATGTAATGCAATAATAATAATTATGATAACAATTGCAGTGACATGATTGATAGAAAGGTTAAGGGCCTCTTTCAAATCTTGGGATCATAGAATGACCTTTAGCTTTGGCATCGCTAATCCTAATTATACTCGATTACACATGCAATTCAGCGGTTAATACAAATATACTCTCATCGCTATCTGGTATACAATGGGATGAACTAAGCTGAAAATTGAATCATGCAAATCAGGGAGAATAATTCTGTAGGGGATGTGGGGGAGAGTTTGCATACAAGGCAACAAGGCTTCTAAAACAATTCATAACCACTTTGCAAAAGCTTATTCCACTCACCGTTATTATGAACTCGGTGATTAGGATAAACAGGGAGACGCATCAAAATATCAAATTGACACTTGGAGTTTGGCATACAAATGAGCGTCGATGAGCAAACGTCTATTAGCACAGTGAAGACATTAATCCATTTGGCAGCCTGAAAGAATCCAAAATTGAGCTTTCACTGCTTCTTTTTCTCCAGCAGCTCCTTCTCCATACTGTATTTTTGTTTTGTTTGTTGATAAAGTGGTTGATATTTTCTTAAAGGGTTGTTACCACAAGTGCAGCAGTTCTAAGCAGGATTTGTGTGTACGAATGAACTTTCAGGCTTTAGGAATTAGTCTCATTTTCCTTCCCTTTGAAAGACGGATTCTACAATATCCAAGAATATGAGTCGAATTGAAAAAAATTCCCTGTGTCCCCGTGTTCCCCACGCTTCAGGGGTTTCCTCCAGCTACTCTGGTGTCCACTCCCAGACCAAAGACATGTGTTGTAAGCTGATTGTCATTTCCAAATGGACTGTAGTGTATGAGTATGTTTGTGATTGTGCCCTGCGGTTGGCACTCTGTCCAGGGTGTGCCCCACCTTGTGCCCCGAGTTTCCTGGGATAGGCTCCCGGCTCCCCAGGACCCTGTGTAGGATAAGCGGTATGGAATGTGGATGGATGGATAGAACTTGAAAGAGGCTGGTGAGGGAGTGGTTGTTTATAGCTGATATAATGCCAATGTTAACAGGACCTAACTTGTGGATCATAATAGATGTTCCACAGCATTAAATGTAACTATAAATACGGAAAAAAGAAAATGTAACCATTGGCAAATTGTTGTGGTACAGCGCATCCGGAAAGTATTCGCAGCACTTCAATTTTCCCACATTTTGTTATGTTCCAGCCTTATTCCAAAATGGATTAAATTAATTATTTTCCTCAAAATTCTACAAACAATACCCCATAATGACAACGTGAAAGAAGTTTGTTTGAAATCTTTGCAAATTTATTAAAAATAAAAAACATAATACATAAATACATAAGTATTCACAGTCTTTGCTCAATACTTTGTTGAAGCACCTTTGGCACCAATTACAGTCTCAAGTCTTTTTGAGAATGATGCTACAAGCTTGGCACACCTATTTTTGGGCCATTTCTCCTATTCTTCTTTGCAGGACCTCTTAAGCTCCATCAGGTTGGATGGGGAGCGTCGGTGCACAGCCATTTTTAGATCTCTCCAGAGATGTTCAATCGGGTTCAAGTCTGGGCTCTAGCTGGGCCACTCAAGGACATTCACAGAGTTGCCCTGTAGCCACTGTTATCTTGGCTGTGTGCTTAGGGTCCAGACTTCTTCCATTTATGGATGATGGAGGCCACTGTGCTCATTGGGACTTTCAATGCTGCAGAAATGTTTCTGTACCCTTCCCCAGATCTGTGCCTCGATACAATCCTGTCTCGGAGGTCTCCAGACAATTTCTTGTACTTCATGGCTTGGTTTGTGCTCTGACATGCATTGTTAGCTGTGGGACCTTATATAGACAGGTGTGTGCCTTTCCAGATCATGTCCAATCAACTGAATTTACCACAGGTGGACTCCAATCAAGTTGTAGAAACATCTCAAGGATGATCAGTGGAAACAGGATGCACCTGAGCTCAATTTTGAGTGTCATGGCAAAGGCTGTGAATACTTACACACATGTACATTTTTTGTTTTTTTATTCTTAATAAATTTGCAAAGATTTCAAACAAACTTCTTTCACGTTGTCATTATGGGGTATCGTTTGTAGAATGTTGAGGAAAATAATGAATTTAATGCGTTTTGGATTAAGGCTGTAACATAACAAAATGTGGGAAAAGCGAAGCGCTGTGAATACTTTCCAGATGCACCGTATATAAGGGGAATAAAACTGGACATGCTGTCATTGATTATTTCCCTATTACAGCACTCCCTGTAAGGTTTTATCCTGGCTTCGATGTCCTGATAACAAATTCTTACACATAATGCCATATTTTACATTACATTTTTTTTTTTTAAGAATGGATTTAATTTCACTCTGAAGAATGTCCAAAGTCTGTGAATTTCTTTCTTTTTTTTTTTTTTTTTTTAAATAATCAAATCCAAAACTTTGTCCCAAACTTGTTTTAATGCTGTAGGATAATTAGCTTGTCCAACCTACATTGACCCTGCTAGCTCACAGATTCAATCTAATTAAAAGATCTATCTTACACTCAAGATGAATAAAACAGCCAAACTCACGAAGACTGGATTCAGATGAAGTAGGTTTATTAGCAATCAGAGAACATGAAGATGTAACTTGCACCAAAGCTTCAGAGGCTTACAATCTCTTTAAATATTGTTAGCCAAAATATTAAATATTGTAATAGTTCATGCACATTCTTCTTACCCAACTTTCACCAATCACACATGTTCCCTCTTTTTGCACATCCAATCAAGTCTCCACACATATCCTCATTATGTATCTCCAACGAATTTTCGTTTTTTCAATTTTTTTTTATTTGAATGCCTAAACGTTTCCTTATCTCTTGCCTCGGTCTGTTTTCTTGCAATATTTACATCATTATTTTTGACAGTTAATATAGGGTCTATTATCTTTTCCGGCAGTTAGTTCATTATCTACTTTTGATCTATTTCTACCGTGGATGAGCGACAGACTTTTCTCATGTCGTGGATGAGTGAGAATTCTAATGCTTATCTGCAGAGTACACTTGTTCTTTTTTTTTTTAATTGGCTGTCTTCTCTATCTTTGCTCCTTGTCTGACCCCTGGTAGGGTCAGACTTGTGCTTGTAACTTATTCTATATTTTATATGTTCTTCTAACTTACACATATGGTCAAACATCAACCCTGGGCCTTCCAAGATGGTTGATACACACAAACCCACTCTGACACTTTTCCCAGACACCCTCAGTCTCGGTTGCACCTAAGTGCATTGCAAACGTCACACTGGCCTTTGTGTTAAGAATGATAATGTGCCCAATACACATACTGTGAACCTTTATTCTGTAAAAGCAAAGAGTAATGTTTCTTTTTTTATTAATGTGAACTGTTTTTGGACATATTCTGTTAACCTAAATTTCCTTTGTGTGTGTGTGTGTGTGTGTGTGTGTGAACTTTTCACCAGCACCTGGGTGCTTCTCTTCTTTTTTAACAGTGCATCGGTCTCAAGGCTGTTCTGTATGTGTGTTCTTCTCTTTAAAGGTGCATCTGCTAGAACTTCCTCATTTTTGTGCTGGTGAATTTTACACATGCACCACATCGTCTAAGGTCAAAACCAGCTGTCTTTAGGGCTTAACCTTTCACTTCACATCTATATTTTATTCATTAGTTTATATACTTTATATCTTATTTTATCCCATATTTCCTACAATACCTCTTTGGTCTTCATGATGCTGTTGACGTAGGTATGTTCTCTAACACTCTGGGGCATTCCAGGATCAGGTGTATTTTTATTGCTATTACTATATTGATATTGGTATTATATTATTGGGTATTTTGGCATGCATTCATCAGTCCATTTCAGTTCCAGGTTGTAATGTAACAAATTTTTGGAAACGTTCAAAGGTTAGTATACTTGGCTTTGACAAAAAAGTCAAAAAAGTTTAAGTGAAAAACTATGGAATATTAATGACGAAATCTCTCTGTTCTAGCTAGATTGACCCAAACATGTTCATGTTGATAAGTATTACAAACCACTGTAATTGCAATCTATAATTTTATTGAAAATAGCAAACTAGCTGTAACCTCTACGAGAACACTACAAGGCCACTTTGTATTAAATACAATGATAATTATAGTTCTCATATGCTATGTAACTATGTTCTATAATAGCCTTTCATTATCTGATCATTCTGACTTTCACATGTAGAACACTTGTTTGTGATTCTGATCTACAACTTTCCCACAGCCTTCCGTGGGTGGGCGGGAGCAAAACTGGTCATGCTGTCTGGCTGGGAGGTATGACATGTTCTCTCTCCCCTGTCAGTCACAGTGAAGATAGCCAATCATGGGCGTCTGTAAGCTTATGAACGTGGAAGAGGGTGGATAGTGCTTTCTTTCAGGTGTGTTTCTCTGCCCAGAGAGCAGCAAGAGCAGCAGATTGAAAAGATATATATATATATATATATATATATATATATATATATATATATATATATATATATATATATATATATATATATATATATATATATATATATATATTTCCATTTTCACGTGACTTCACCTTCCCTCACACTTTATAAGTTTATGTTTTACTGGACTCCTTTGAAATGAGCCTGGCTAAAAAATACCACATCAAAGTTTGTATTAAACAGTTTCAGCAAGGACAAGAGAGGAAGACAGGATTCTGGGATGGGTAATTGTATATGTCACATTAAGCATGAAGAGAGAGCGAGAGAGAGAACGTGAAAGTGGGGAGAAAAAAAAAGCATCTCTTATTATGTAGACTTCACCCTACGTGACATTTTACACAATACTCTCGTAGCAAAGCACTACTATTGCTCAGTTGCCAGCATTTTAGTGAACCTTAGCCCTGGGAGGATTTCACTTCTTCTTTTTCTCTATTCTTACAAGACAGTATTAATTAGACACTAAATAAAAGACAAAGAGAACTGCCTCTGGGATGATTACACTAATTACATCTGATTATACAGGGACACTGGCCTCATGAGCATAAGAATTTGCATTATACCAAATGATAGTAGAAAACCTGACTTAATTAGTCTGCGTTCTTTGAATTACTCAGTTCACTTATTCATCTTATACCAGTTAGTAAATACTTAAGGAATAAAACATGAAGGGGTGTACTGAAAAAATAGTCAATGATGGGATGGTGTGCTGCAACCCTACACAAAGCAGAGTTAATATTTATTATTATATTTATTTATTAGCCTTATACCTTGTAACATTTTTTTATTTATTGAAGAATATGTCATAATTTTTAATTCACTTTCATTTCATTTCATTTCCAACACTAGCCTCTCTATTTTCTCTCATAAAATTAATCTTTCCATTGTCCTTCCAGATTTTGAGGAACTTTACTACTCTGAAATCGTTCTGATATTTAAACACTCAATCATAGGGCTCTACATATGACCTCCAAGGGTTCTAAGACATTATGCACGATTCCAGTTCCTAAATCTGGCAACCGGAACACTCTGTGTATTTGTATTCATATACAGTCATGTTAAAAATAAGTACAGTTCATGGAATTTTATTTTTTATTATTATTTGTTTGTATATTTGTACGAGCAAACATTTGATTGTCTTTGAAACAGTGCATATTAATAAAGGTGATGCATGTTATCAAATAACACATAAAATTGACTTTTTTTTGTAAGTTTCACAATGTAAATGAACAAAAAGCAGATCAATCATGTGAAAAAAGTAAGTACACCCCTACATTCATCACACCTTCAAATCCATACAATTAGAATCAGGTGTTCAAGATTGGCTGCCAGTGATTAGAGCCTGCATAGGGAGTTGTGTGGTTATTAGAACCTACTATTGAGGTGTGGGATGTCATCATGCCAAGATCTAAAGAGTTCTATAACGCCTTCAGAAAAATGGTTGTGGAAGCCTATGAGTCTGGTAAGGTAGTTCAAATTATTTGAAATACATCATTCCACTGTATGGACAATAATCTACAAATGGTGCAGATTTCAAACAACCACCAATTTGTCCAGGACTGGCCGCCCCAGCAAATTCAGCCCAAGAGCAGATCGCCTGATGCAAAAAGAAGTCTCCAAGAACCCCAAAATTTAACCACAGGATCTGCTATTAAGTCTTACAATTGTTGGTGTTAAAGTAAATGCTTTTACAATCAGAAAGAGATTGCACAAAGTTGACCTGCATGGGAAGCATTGCCAGGAAAAAGCCTTTACAACACTACAGTTTGCCTGTGAGCAAATAGGCAAATACCAGGCCTTTTGGAATAATGTGCTCTGGACAGATGAATCAAAGATAGAGTTGTTTGGCCGCAGTAACAGCAGACATGTTTGGTGCAGACCAAAGACAGATTTTCAGGAGAAGCACCTCATACCAGCTGTGAAGCACGGTGGTGGAAATGTTATGGTTTGGGGTTGCTTCGCTGCTTCAGGGACTAGACAGCTTGCATTCATTGATTCAACTATGAATTCTGTATCATATCAAAGAGTGCTTGAAGATAACGTGAGGCCATCTGTCCGAAAGTTCAAGTTGAACCAAAAGTGAACATTTCAACAAGATAATGATCCTAAGCACACTAGCAAATCCACCAAGGAGTGGCTCAAAAAGAAGAAATGGAGGGTTATGGAATAATGGCCTAGTCAAAGCTAGAAATTGTTGTAGGGGGATTTGAAACGGGCAGAACATTCAAGAAAACAGTCAAACATCTTGTGGTGGACAATTATGCAACACGCCTACAAGAAGTTATTTCTGCTAAAGGGGGGCAGTGCTAGCTTCTGAGGCCATGGGTGTACTTACTTTTTCCACAGAAGAATATAACATCTATTGATATTTCTTTTGAATAAATGATTAAATGACGCTAATTTTCCTTGTGGTTTTGTTCAAGGATATCAACTTTATTAATACGCACTGTTCCAAAGATGATGATAAAATGTTTGCTTGCACAAATATGTCAAAAAAGCTAAAATTTTCATGGGGTGTACTTATTTTTTCACATGACTGTATATATATTAATGTCAGGGGTACTTGCTGATAATAAAGTAATGGTTTGGTAGTTCATTATTACTTACTGAGTAATTACCCAGCATTCAGTAGTAGTTAAAAGTTATAACCTAGATGTTAATATAGTACTACACCATTCATTCCGGCAAATATGCATGGAGACATTTAGAAATTGAAGCAAAACATATTTATGTGTTCTTGCTGGGAACCTGACAACCATAGAGTCCTTCCTAATCCTTAATAATTGCAAAGTCCTTTTGAAGCTCTTAGAAAAGGTCACTCCAGATGAAACAATGTGGCTTTCGAAAGGCACAAGGCATTCCAGCCTTTCCACGACATATTGATTCTTTCCACTGAGAAGGAAGGAAAGAGAAAGTGTGAGGTTGAGCGAGCTTTTGATCTCTGGCTTTCCACCAAATGCAGATGTAGAGAGCAGCTTGAGATTCAGCAGGGGATTACATTGTTCCCTAATGTAGGGTGTTTAACTGGCTCTCACTACCAAGTATTTCCATGCTTCACTGTGTATGGTTTATTCAGATTTAAATCACACCTTCATGACGGGAATGAGAAAAAGCACCAAATGAAGTGAACACATCCATATGTTCAGACAAAAAATAATAATTACGATATAGATTGAGTGTAGGAAAAATGCCAGGATACACGGAGTCCTTTGGTATAAAGCTGTGGTCTTATATGGTTTCTGATCTAATAATCTTTACACAAACAAAAGAGGTATCGTAAGGCACAAGTTTTTCACTCTGGTGCACTAATTAACCAATCAAACTCATTAGTTAATTAGCAATCCATTCAGTAACAAGCATACATACAAGTATACTGGAGCTTCTCAGCAAGCTGGATTAGTCCGCACTTAATTAATCCAAACATTATAAATGCACTTTTGTGCCAAGAGCCATTCACAGTGCTTACTGCTACTGATATTCCACTCATCTGCTGCCTTTCAGTGGACTTTAGTATTTTGTACATGCTTTTCATTTTTTTAAGTGCCATAGATACAAGTGCAATCTTCTATTTTTGTTCTTTAGTGTTTAACATCAGATCATATTTATTATTCATTCATTATTTTTATTACATACCACAACGCTGTTTAATTCTTGATTCTGATTGGTCAGAAGGTTTATCTAATATATTGCTGGTTCTAATACATTATTGTTTCTATTGTGGCAACATATATATGGACATGTATGGCATAATCAGACTTATTCAACTCTGAAAGCAGCCCAGGGGACATGGTGGCTTAGTGGTTAGCCTTGCGACTCTGTAGTTGGGGGTTCAAACCCTGCCTGCACCGTGTATGTGATTGTGCCCTTTGATGCCATGGCATGCTATCCAGGGTGTCCCCTAATCCCCGGGATTGGCCCAAGGCCCCCTCAAACCTCTCCAACCTGTGCATGGTAAGCGTATGGAAGATGGATGGACAGAATACAACCCTTGGAAATCTCTCTCTACGCTGTCAATCCCAGCTGGCAATACGTTTACCACATACCTTTACAAATCCAGTGGAAAGCCAGTGGTTGTTCTACAAGTTTGAGCTATATGTAGTGGGCAAGGATGCAGAAAATGCTACCACATCTAAACTCTTACAGTGAACAGGTTAGACACCTGGGTGTATATAAGTGCTGTTCTAAATATTTTAAATCATACTACAAGCCTTACCAAAAAGCCTTTTATTATTAACATAGCATTACCTAATTTGTCTTCTTGTCCTTCCCTGATGCTGAAAATATTAATCTGAATGAATCCATCTTCAGAAACTTATTACAAAACTGTCTTGGCTGTATTTCCTTTAAAATAAATAAATAAATAAATAAATAAGCAAGCAATACATCAGCTCCAGCTTATTTTAAATTGTGCAGCAAAGGTACTTACTGGGAAAAAAAAAAAAGATGACCATCTTCAATCATTCCACTGGCTCCTAATCAGAGTAACAATTTATTTTAAAATGCTTTAAATTCTTGACACAGCTAATAATGGCATAACTCAAATACATTCAGATTCTCTGTCACTGTGGTGAACCTTTGGTCATAATAAGATTTAAGCAAATCAGAGTGCTTTTTTGTGGATGGTGCCACATGGATGCGCTAAAGATTAAATAGCTCATGCCCAAGTTTCAGTAGATAATCTCACCAGTATATTGAGTATGATGTGTACCTACAAACTGCTGCTGTAATCATAAGCACAGTCATGTGCTCATCCCAGGACTCTTATTTAGAATCTGCTCATGTTGAACATCATTTAAACACACTCTGTACTGTTTGACTTTATAGTAAACACTTGTAGAATAGTAATAATTCATAATGCCACCGTCCTGGTAATCATTAGGGATATAAATCTACTGCACAACCAGGTTTCCAATGTCTTTGTATACAAATGAACATTTATGGAGACCTTTAACTAGACTATCTAATAATAATAATAAATATAATAATAATAATAATAATAATAATAATAATGTGTTCAGTTTGGTCCTTGTCATCTTCTCCTTATGCTTTCCAAGGCATTTCTCATTTTCATAAGCAGCAATGACAAGCTTCAATCTGTCGACAACACGTGTTCTCCAGACGCAGAGGTAACACAATTAACACAATTGGTGCAGCTAATTAAGTCCAAAATGAACATCTGCATAATAAAGCCAGGTGTGTTCGATTAGGGTCGGTGCTACACTCCTCCAATAGAAAAGTTTGACATCCTCTAATCTAACACACCTGTTGCAGATAACTGCAGCAAGTGGGTGGCTGGATATTACATCCAGGTGTGTTAGATTAGACATCAAATAAATTGCAAAAGGAAAAATCTCTGGCGTTATGGTTGGGCATTATTGATCTAGGGCTTTACTAGATCCCAGATGTTTGTTGGTTACTGGCTACTGAATCTTTCCTGGCTAACTAGGCCACTTTGTTGCATTTCAAGGTCTTGCACATAGGAAGAAGCAGCATTATGGATCATAGATGAACAATCTTAAACAGTCTCTTCCCCAGAAATCTCTGTATCCACTTATGAGTCTTAATATGAGTTATAGCCATGCACTGACAGGGACATGACCAACTAGGGTGTCAGGAAAGGACAATAACCTATCCCAGGTAGATTAATGAGAGGGCTGTCAAAATCTGTCCCACAGCTACACCTACAAATCATGTCAGCACATTTGGGCCACGAGCAAGTGCTCTCATCTCTGCAAATGGACATCTTTATTGCAAGGTTCAAAGATTTTTTATTTTTTTTTGCCAAAGTGTAAGCGTCACATGGGCTAGTCCCAAATACAGCTACTTAAGACTCTAGGAAATACAGCAAACTTTTTAACTGGTCGAAAATTATAAAAAAAATATTACAAAGATAAAGGTATTAAGACAAGACTAATTATATGGCTGTGCAGTTTAGAAAACACACTTCAGTGCCTGTTCAATAAGATTTAATATGGAATTTGTGAATAAAGGTCCTGATGAGCACAAGACAGGGTTTATGATCACGGTAGCAGTTCTTAGGTACTAAGAACTAAGTCAACAGTATCTAAATGAGATTATCCACTGAAGCAAGAGTGAAACTGAAGGTATCACAATCCTCTGTTCGAATAAGACTTTGAGAGCAGAAATATAGAGGTCATACCACAAGATTCAAACAACTCAACAGCAGTAAGAATCAGAAAGTCAAATTATTATTCATAAAGAAATACAGAAATAAATTTCATCTGTGAAACATGGTGGAGGTAGTGTCATGGCTTGGGCTTGCATGACTGCTTCTGGAACAGGCTCACTAATCTTTATTGATGATGTAACTCATGACAGTAGCAGCAGAATGAATTCAGATGTTTACAGGAACATTGTGTCTGCCAATTTACAGAGAAATGCATCCAAATTAATCGGAAGGAACTTCTGGGGGAGGAGTGGAAGGTTTTAGATTGGCCAAGTCAATCACTAGACCTTAAATCAGTTGAGCAGCATTTTACCTCCTGAAGAGGAGACTGCAGGGAGAAATCCCACAAAACAAACAGCAACTGAAAGAGTCTGTGGTAAAAGCATGGAAAAGCATCACAAAAGAAGAAACCAACAATATGGTGATGTCAATGGATCGCAGGCTTGATACAGTTATTGCAAGCAAGGGATATGCAATCAAATTTATGTGTTATTTACTTTCATTTACTTCATGATGTATCTGTTCCTATACTTTTGCTCACATAAAAATTGGGTGGTCCGATAAAAAAAAGGTTCTATTTTATGTAGATGTAACACATGTAGATGTAAATACCAGGAAATAAAGCTGAAACCTTCATCTCATATCCATTGTTTGATCTCAAAATCAAATATCTTTGGCGTATAGAACAGTCAAATGAATTGGCCTTTGCCTTAGAATAGTTGCAGAGGGGACTGTATGTTGCAAGGTTTATTTCAAATGGTGGCTTCATATATCTATGGAGACACGTTTCCAGGAAATTGAGTCAGAATTATTTCCTAACAACCAGCAGAAGTCTTGCTCTATTGGCATCCTTTTAAAATGTATTACTGCCTCACCTCTCAGCCCTTAGCTGGCCTTCTGACTTTCTAATGGCATGGAAAGTTTTAAAAAAAGAGGCACTGCATTCCTTCTGATACGTGAGGGGGTTGCAAAAAAGATCTCAAACTCCTCTTTGAGTCCTTTGGATCAGCTGATTTATTCCACAAAGCTGACAACAGTTCTGTCTGTATGCAACTGGAGAGTATGTTTTGTCTTCTTGGCCCTAGAGTCAATATTAAATTTGCAATGAAAACACATTTAATTTATCAGCAGTATTTACATGTATATCGATTGAACAATGGGGACATTAGAGACATGGTGAGACATGTTTCACATATCCAATAACCTATTAGGTGTAGAATTCTTGATTCTAATTGGTCAAAAGGTGTTGAATAATTTTCTCGAACAGCAGCTCTGACAATAATACAATCGTTATTATATATACATTATTAATATCATAGTAACATCTTACTAAGGGATTTGTAAGGTGGATATTAATATCACGCCCTGTCATAACAGGGTAATATAATTCAGCTATAGTCAGGTAAGCATAATTCAAATAAATTAAATTACATTTTATTTATATAGCACTTTTCAGAAATCCCGATATAGATGTAGATTTAGATCTCTAATGGGCAAGCCAGAGGCAACCGTGGTGAGGGAAAAGTCCCTGAGATGACACGAGGAAGACACCTTGAGAAGGAACCAGACACAAAAGGGAATCCATCCAAATCTATGTGACACCCGATAATGCTTTTATGAGTCATTACTCGTCCCCAACCACGTGCTTTAAAGTTAAAAAAAAAAAAAAGTACTACTGATTGAGTTCTGTAGGATCAGAGGAAGAACAAATCAACAAAGTCTGCAACTCTGGTGGATTTTCAATAATACTGACGTGATAGTTTGCTCGATGTTGTAGCATGGCAAAGTTTATACACTATCATTAAGACACATTTTAAATGAGGTGAGGTAATGATCTGAGATACGGGTAGGTGTGTATAATAATATATAACCCAATAATATGTAACCAGTATTCAATAAAGGGTGTGTTCATGTCTGCCATAATGAGTGAGTCCTATTATGTTCTGATTAACCCAATCTCTGTTCTCAGAGAGTCCTGTGGAATATCAAAATGAATATTAAAGTCTCCACCAATGACTGTTTTGTCTACAACTACCAGGTTCAACAGGAAGTCAGCAAATTCATGTACAAATTCAGATTATGGCCCTGGGTTGCTGATATGGCTCATTTGGTCTAATAATGTTAAACAAGAGGGATTTTGGGGGTAAGAGATGTAGGATTTAGCAGTTCTACCAGCAGTGGGTTGGTTTATTGTATAGTGTTAGCTTTTTCCCTTTCGGGTAAAGCTTCCTGTGAGTTGTCTATGGTTTGTTTTTTGGTTACTTTCCAATCGTAGTTCTGTTCTTGGTTTAGGGCATGGGAGTCTGTGTGCAGTTGTTATGTTGGTCAGTGATAAAGGTAATCAGTCTTTTTGCACTGTGCTTCCCGTGTCCTTCTTATGTTGCTCATATTCATACGAGTCTTTAAATTAGGGATTCGTAACAAAGATGAAGTGCAGTCTGATTGCATTATACAATAATGACAATTGCACTTCATCTTTGTCTCTGGTTCGCTACATTAAAAAAAAAACAACAGATCTCAGAAGATAGGAGTAGAGCAAGCTTCATAGGAGTCTTTTCACCAGAGATTTCAACAGACAAAATTGTTAGATGAAAGTCACAATGGGTTTTTTTTTCATCTATACATTTATTTATATTACTATCTGGTTGGTATCCATTACTTTTGCATAAGATGTCAGAAATGTCTGTTAGTGACTGTGATTTTTGTATACAGTGGATTTCTTCTGTAGCATCTCTTATACAGAATTCTATATGATGTATAACAATAATTAGTCAACATGCTCTGTCAGAGTTTTTGGCTGGCTTCACATGTCTAAAGGAGGTACGTGTTAGTCTTCACACTCTCCAGGTGGTAGTTGTTGTGTGACAGGGCAGAGCTGGCTGATGGGTGTGAATTGGGAGCTGAATGGAGAAAAAATCATTTTTAAAAAATCTAAACAATTAATTAGAGGTCTCAGAAGCTGCTTTACATATATCTTTCCTTTCTGAATTTTTTACTCACAGTCTCTTGCTACAATTTTACCCAGAGCGGGTGATCGCCAATGCCGCCCACCCTTTGACAAGGTCCACTATACACTATAATATTCCTCATTTGAGAAACAGGAAAAATCAATAACACCTAATGAAATCAACTCAATGCTAAACTCACCATGGAGCAGGACGTCTCACACGTCAATATCTCCAGTCGAGCAGGTACTTTCCAGTTTTGAGTATGTGTCTTGTTAAATTAAATATTTCATTTCGCTTCATGCAAATATTGGTATGCAGGGCCAAAATGTAGAGCACCATGAATTAATAAAGTGGTATTGTGTTAAACATCATGCAATTTTAATTCAAAAAAATAAATTATCCAGTGCTTCATGAAAATCCCTGGTGTATTGTATATAAGAGAAAGCAAAATGTGTGAGTGCTGCGTAGCAGAATGCGAGTGTGTATTGATGCATAGCTGGAAGTCAGACCACTCCATACATCCATCACTGACAAAGCAACATCTGCCGCTGTAAATAATAATACATGTAATGGCAAGCAAACATGATATTGGTTATGGACTATTCTGTGTAAATGTGTTGAAGACTACGGGGTGGGGGTGGGGGTGGGGGAATGTTTTATACACATTTATACCACAGCGCTGTTGAATTTTCAAATCTGAATGGTCATAAGGTGTTGATTCATTTTCTATTACAGCTGCCCTGGCAACAATGTAGACTACTGCAAGGTTTACAGTATATCAGTTCACTTGTAATAATAGATTATTGTTTCTATATTACCGCCAAATCACAGTGAATGCTCCACATAATATGAGGCTAATAATGTAACAATTAAAAGTGTGTTGTTAGATTTACATTTACATTCACATTTACTCACTTAGCAGACGCTTTTATCCAAAGCGACTTACAAATGAGAAAAAGACAAGCAAAGTATACATCAAGCATATATATATATATATATATATATATATATATATATATATATATATATATATATAATATATATATATATAATTTATTATGAGTTCGTTAGGTGGGTCTTTAGCTGTTTTTTGAACGTACATAACATAACAGATACATAACATACATACTTAACATACATACATACATTAGATACATAACATTCATAACAAGATATACACCGTAACATATAAAACCTTTAATCGTTGATATGCTGAAACTGCGTTTGGGGACGTTTATTTAATAATTATGGAAGGAGTCTCCATTGTCAACATGATGTTTTCCATAACAATAAAGCCTTCAGGTTGTAATGTGACATACTGTAATATAATATAATAATAACTGATATAACATAAGTGATAACAGGTGCTAACTTGTTTAGCTGTCATTCCACAACATTCAATTTTACTATAAATGGATAAAATGCACAATCTATTGTTTTTATAACAAATAGAAATGGTGGAAACGTTAATCTCGGGTGGCAACAGTAACTCTTCTTTGCGCTGGCCACATTACACCACCTCGCCATTGATTATATTTCTATAACAGTCCATCATGTTATGTTGTATTCCTTCTTTGTGTCAGAGTGCGCTTTTGCAAGACAACTGTACCACAATGGTGGTAAGTATATCATCCTGGACTAACATCCTAACATCTTCAACCCTCTTAGCAGTGTCATGTTCCACTCCGTCCATCCATTTTCTGTACCGCTTCTCCTACACAGGGTTGTGGGAAGCCTGGAGCCCATCCCATGAGACTCAGGGATACCCAATCAGATGCCAACCCATCACAGGACACAGTTGCACACCCATTCACACACTCTGAACAATTTAGAGATGCCAATCAACCTACAACACATGTCTTCGGATTGGGGGAGGACAGCGGACTGCTTGCAACTCTGTGCATGCGAATTGAACCCCCAACCCCGGAGGTGTGAGGCATAGCACCGTGCCCTCCAATGTTCCACTCATAAGTCATAAATCATTCACACTCTAGATGCCACACTGTGCTAATGAACATTACCTGATACAGAACAAGTAAATAAGATTCCTGCATAATCATTTCCATTTCGTGTTTTATAACAAATTAATACCACTATTTATTATGATATTATAATTACGGTTATAATATATTACATATATTATATTTTAAATGTTTTGATAGAGCTTGTTGGGTGACTGTGGCTCAGGTGGTAGAGCGGGTTGTCCACTAATTGTAGGGTTGGCGGTTCGATTCCCGGCCCACATGACGCCACATGCCAAAGTTGACCCCAAAGTCGACGCCACATGAACCCCAAGTTGCTCCTAATGGCAAGCTAGCGCCTTGCATGGCAGCTCTGCTACCATCGGTGAATGGGTGAATGAGAACCAGTGTTTTGTAGAACCGCTAAGGTTAAAAACATGCAATATAAGTCCAGACCATTTACATTTGTTGTTCGCTTTACTTTTACCACCAAGCCCCATTATCAGAACTAAATTAAAGCTATGTGTAAATGGACAAAAAATGTTGTCAAAGGAGCAAAAAAAAAAAATCCTCTAAAACAATGTATAATCGCAATTTAAATTTAGAGCAGTTTTTTTTATGCATATCCTGTACCATGTGCCATCTCTGATATGTCGTATCCTCACGCCCCAATCTTAGAGAGAACTAGCAGGCAGTGTGGGTTGGGTGTCACTTCGCAAAATATCTGTCACACTCAGACAGAGAGTTTTTGTCCTACGGCTCTTTTGTTCTTGTCTCGGCATACAGCATTGTGGTTTAGTGGCACTTTAGCAGAATCTATGGTGATGGCTATGCCTCAGATTTATTGAAATTTTTTTCACTTGTACTTGAACATTTTATATTAATATTTACTAACTTGTCCGGTTTACAGGTACTATGTGCAATAATGTATTTATTTAAATAATAATAATAAAGACAATGCTTATTGCTGGGCTCAAACCTGTGTACATTTCCTCATGTGTTGTACAGTACATTGATAATAACAAAGTAATAAATGAAACCAAGTTTCATACCTCATTTTACACCACATATAACCCATATAACACAAACCCACTGGAATGGACTGTGATCGATTATAAATTAGAACAGAACAAATCTGCCAAGGCTGACATTGGGTAATAAAAGTCAATCACCAAATACCACCAGTAACTACATGAGTTTTGAGCTGTTTTTTTGATGTCCAAGAACTATGCTATGTTCTTATATAATGCTAATGTCCTTATA
Source organism: Ameiurus melas (assembly GCA_012411365.1). Classification (NCBI taxonomy): domain Eukaryota; kingdom Metazoa; phylum Chordata; class Actinopteri; order Siluriformes; family Ictaluridae; genus Ameiurus; species Ameiurus melas. The sequence continues at coordinate 8,441,741 of CM022753.1, read as the reverse complement.
CCCCAGGACATACAGTATTTAGGCTCTATTTAATCATTGGAAACAGCACACAAATCTACTGGACACCATGTAAAAGTGCATCCTTTTACTTAAAAAAAAACCAAAAAACAACAACAACAACAACAAAACAAAAAACAATAATAAGCCCTAACACTCCTTACTAGATTGGATAAACTGTGACATTATTACAGCCAACTATACGGGGGGAAAAACCCTCCTATTGTATTGGTTCTTACTGTCTACTTCAATTACCTGTAGAATAACAGATTAGATACAGCTAGTATCAACAGCTGACAGATATACAGTTAGAGCCATGTTCCACCATGACATCTAGGTTCAATACAATTTCTCAATGGAACTCAGATGACAGTGGAAGATTGACTCAAAGAAGTTTGTAAATCTCGTCTTGTTATGTCTGAGCAGTTAATTGATTCACCAGGAAAACAGAGATTAGAAACATGTTTCACTTCCTAAAATGGACATGGCAATTAGTTCTGCTTGTACCCCCACCTGGATAAATGAACTGTAAAAGTAACACACAAAAACTCTCTCCAACTACAGGAAGTGAATTCTTAAATGCTCGCTGTTTATCAGCAATTCATTAAGAGTCCATTCAGTCCACACAACGCCTGTTCTTCTTTTTTTTTTTTCCAAGAAATGAACAACGTCTTTGTAGATTACAATTTTAAATTAAGTTCAGGTAAATTAAGTGCGACTCTTCAATTTCAGTGTTTCTTTTCATTAAAAATAAAAAGAGACAATGCATAAAACTCACATTTGCTAGTTGGCAATTTATGAAATGACATCATTGCTGGTTTTGCAGTTGAAGGACTAAAGTTTTAAGATGTTTTAAGTTTTAAGGAGGTCATAAATTCCAATCCCAGTTGCCAATGTTGGGCCCTTGAGTAAGGCCCTCAACTGCGCAGCTGTAAGTAACTCTGGATAAGGGCATCTGCCAAATATAAAGGAGTTTAAACTTTTTTTTTTTTTTTTAAACAGTCATCTCAGAATTTTATTACAATATAAATCTCGGATGCCAATGAAGATCAGATGTTAATTATAAAGATTAATATGTAAGGGTGGAGTTTTCCTGAACGAACAGCAAGCATTCTGTAAGTTTTAAAGGTAAAAATGCAGATTTGTTTATATCTGTAAACATTTTACTTCATATATTTATATTTATCTATTTTGGTAGATGATTTTCTGCAAAGCAACTAAGAAATTAGACAGGATTCAACCCAAGCATAGAGCCGACAGTGACTTTGACCATCTAACCCAAAACTAATGTGGAATAATTAACAAACAAACAAACCAGCAAACAAAGCCAATGCTAAATACCAGGGCTGTAGTCATTCCACTATTGTCAAGTTCAAGACCAGTATTAGCTGAGATTCAGTAAAGAAATTTAACCTTAAAGGTTCGAGATCAAGAGACTGAGTCAAGACGTAGACTGAAAACCATCAAATCAAATCCTTTTCATAATCAGCTTTAACTTCAGCTAGCCAAAGACTAGGTTGTTATTAAAAAAGAAAGAATTGCTTGTTGTCAAATGCTGTGCATGTGGAAAGAAAAGATAACACGATTATTTTTTTTTTACAAACTCTCAGCCAAGACTAAGACCACATTCAGTGAAACCAAAGTTCAAAACTTTTTGAGGCTGGACTTGAGGCTGGGGGGCACGGTGGCTTAGTGGTTAGCATGTTTTCCTCGCACCTCCATGCTTGGGGGTTCAATTCCCACCTCCACTCTGTGAGTTTGCATGCTCTCCCTGTGGCTCCGGAGTTTCCTCCAGGTACTCTGGTTTCCTCCTCCAAAGACATGTATTGTAGGCTGATTGGCATTTCCAAGTTGTCCGTAGTGTAGCTCCGAGGTCCATGGGATAGGCTCAAGGCTGACTACGACCCTGTGTAGTATGAGCAGTACAGAAAATGGATGGATGAATGTGTTGAGTCCTACAGCCCTACTAAGCACACCAAATTCAAAATCTGAATGTGCTGGTGCTCAGGATCACTATACAAACTAGTCAAGAAACTATGAATGATGCAATCTTATGTGTCTGTTTTAACTGATATGTCGATGCATAGAACTGCCAGTTATGTGACATGGCTCAAGTTCTGTTTAAAAACCTGAGAAGTACACAGGATCCCAAAAGTCCAGAACAGCATTTACTTACATACAGTCATGGACGAAATTATTGGCACCCCTGGAACTTTTCCAGAAAGGGCACCATTTCTCCCAGAAAAGTGTTTAAGTGCATTGGAACAGCACAAAAAAGCAGAAGAAAAAAGGCAAATTTGACATCATTTTACACAAAACTCCCAAAATGGTCTGGACAAAATCATTGGCACCCTATTAAAACTGTGGGTAAATAATTTCATTTCAAGCATGTGATGTTCATTTAAACTCACCAGTGGCAAGTAGCAGGTCCTGGCAATATAGAAATCAAAACTGAAGCCAGTTAGAGTGTATAAAAGTTGGCTCAACCTTTGTGTTGTGTGCCTGTGTGCGCCACACCAAGCATGGAGAAGAGAAAGAAGAGCCGATAATTGTCTGAGGACTTAAGAAGCAAAATTGTGGAAAAATATTAACAATCTCAAGGTTACAAGTCAATCTCCAGAGATCTTAAAGTCCCTTTGTCCACTAAAAAAAAAAAAAAAAAAGAAAAAAAAAAAAAAAAAAAAAAAAAAAAATTTTTTTTTTTTGATTGTCCTTGTCCAAGAAATCATTAAATCTGGAGACTATCAAAAGATTTTGGCCCATAATGTAGCGTCAAAGGTCATGGGTGTTTCAGCAGGACAATGACCCGAAACACACCTCAAAGCGCTGAAGAATTCTGAAGTGGCCATCAATGAGTCTGGATGTAAATCCCATAGAACACCTATGGACAGATCTCAAAATTGCTGTTGCGAGAAGGCACCCTTCAAATCTGAGAGACCTGGAGCAGTTTTCAAAAGAAGAGTGGTCCAAAATTCCAGTTTAGAGGTGTAGGAAGCTTGTTGATGGTTATAGGAAGCGATTGGTTTCAGTTATTTTCTCCAAAGGGTGTGCAACCAAATATTAAGTTGAGGGTGCCAACAATTTTGTCCGACCTAATTTGTGAGTTTTGTGTAAAATGATGTCAAATTTGCCTTTTTTCTTCTGCTTTTTTGTGCTGATCCAATGCACTTAAAGGTAATAAACATGTGTATACCAAAACATTTGTCTTTGAAACACTTTCCTGGGAGAAATGGTGCATTTTCTGGAAAAGTTCCAGGGGTGCCAATAATTTCGTCCATGACTGTATATTTCAATACAAGTTAAACATTTCTGATTGAGGTCTCCGCAGAAACCTGGATTCTCTTGATTTTAATTTACAATCCACTCTTTTCGAGATTTTTATTGGGTATAAAGGTCCAAGGACATCTGGCTGGAAGACCGCAGCTATATACAATTTTCTCATATTCTGTCCGTTACTGAGTAATGGATGACCTATTGATCTGTTTTAATTTATCATCAAAATGTAAAGTGTATTTCAAAATATTTCAGTTAAAACAGTTTTTATTCTATATATTCTTCTAAAAGAATTAATATACTGTAAGAATCAATCACTGCACATACTGTGTAGTATACTGTATAGATATTCAAATATTTATACCAAAGCACCGTTAAATTTGTGACTGAATGGTCAGGAGGTGTTGATTAATTTTCTATAACAGCAGCTCTGACAATAATCATAAATCATAGGTTTATTAGCTTTATTACCATACCAGAGGGTGAAATATATACTTTCTAGATGACACGTCATCGACATCGTCTTTATTGACAGTTTCTTTCCATACTTACACTATGAAAGCCTTTCTGAGATACTAACTGACACAAATTTACTTAAAGATGCCCGACACCCAATTTGAGAGTGTTTACATCTTTAACTCATCGTATACTACAGCAATTTCCCAGTGTTTACATCCATCCATTTTCTGTACCGCTTCTCCTACACAGATCTGCGGATAGCATGGAGCCTATCTCAGGGGACTCATGCCACCCCACCATGTTTTACCATTTTTTCTTTATTAACTTATCAAGAACCACACACTGTAATTTTTTTTTTTTTTATCGGTTTATAAATGCAGCGTATCTAAGAATCCGGACAGCACAAAACTGAAGACTTCTGGAGACTCCTTTAAGAAAATGTTAAATTAACATCTGCTCACAGAAATGATTATATCTGTTTAATGTAGAACATTCACCTGTGCAAGTTGTTACTATAGAAACAATAAAATCCTGCGCCAAGTGCATTAATATAAACACTGCACCCGGCACTACTGTCTGAGCTGTGGTTATAGAAAATAACAGAAAAAATGATAGAAAAACGTCTTCTGACCAATCATTATCGAGCATACTTTAAACAGTGCTGTAGTATGAGAATGTTTTTGTTAAAAAAAACCAAACAAACATAATTTTGTATCACTCACTCCATAAACCCCAGTCAATAGTCCTGAAATAAAATCAGTTTATGTAATTGCTTATTCAACACTTATGTGCATAAATTCTGCTTTTGTGCTTCCAGTAAAGTCCCCTGTGGGAATGCAGCTGTCTGTTAGACCAGTTTTAAAATGACAGTCATGCTTTGGTGCCTGTTTTGAGTTTTTTTTTTTTTTAGAGTAAATACCATCAGAGTCATGCTGAGTAGCATTCAAACTGTGTGCAGTTTCACACTATGAGATCCACTTTAAACGCTTCATGACCAGTAGTCATGAAGAAAATGACAAGCTCGTCCTGCTCTTTAGCTGCTTGATGGAGAGGAGTTGGCACTGGCCGCCTCCGCAGCCTGGCATCACACAGCTGCACAGACCCCAGGCTCCACTTCAACTCTCAGCCCTCTTTTGTCACACACTGGGAACAGGCCAGCTTCTCCTCCACACTCTCCACCATCAACACTGCAACCGCAGAGAGGGCTACTCTCATCAAGCTGACTTTCTACTAGTCCTTAGAGCATAGCTGTGAAAATAAAGGCAGTATACATACATTGTCCACAAAAAATAAGTATTTGGACACTTACACCACACTTACAAATGTATGAATTGCAAGTGCCATTTATTTTAAAGAAAGGTACCACGAGCACACTTTTCAAGCAAAAAATTCACCCAAAAATAGATTGTGATGTTTAAAATAATATTTAAAAAATTAGGCAATAATGTATTTAGACTCTCAATAGTGGCTTCCTTAAAGATCACAGTTAGTGTTGAGTCTTTATTTGCCATAATCTGTTACACAGAATGTCTTCACAACATCTGGGCCTGGAATCAATCAGTTTCTGTAACAGCTGGAAGTGGTGAAAATTACCTCAATTTCAATCAATAAAACATTCTGTTTATCCACACTAGAGCAATGACAATCTGATTATTTCTTCTCCATTTCATCCCATGGATGCTCTACAAGGTTTAGGTCAGTGCTCTGGGACGTCTTCTTTCAACAGGTGGCTGGTGCTTCAGATCATTAGCTGAAAAATCCACTTCTCGTCATCCCAGCCTGTCCCAACCACACTCAAGCCAAACTAGGACGGCCAGGAACCTTTGGGTGATTCTTGATGACAGCTTGACCTTAACAGACCACATCTCAACAACTGCACGGTCCTGTAGGTTCACTCTGTACAACATCAAGAAAAGCAGACCCTGCCTCAGCGAACAGGCTACACAGATACTAGTCCAGGCTCTCAAAACTGAACTATTGCAACGCACTACTCTCGGGTCTCCTGGTCAGCTCCATCAAACACTTTCAAATGATACAGAGTGCAGCTGCATGCCTCGTTTTCAACCAGCCCAAGAGAACCCATGTCACACTCCTCGTCATCTCCCTCCACTGGGTTTCTGTAGCTGTCCGCATCAAACTCAAGGCCTTGATGCTCACCTACAAGACCTTGTCTGGAACAAAACCCTCCTACCTCAACTCTCTCCTGAAGGCTTACGTTCCTTCATGCAATCTGCTAACAATCAATGACCGATGCTTAGTAATACCTACTCAGAGCGGGTCAAGGTCCCTTTCAAGAATATTCAAACTAACTATTCCTCAGTGGTGGAATGAACTTCCAACCTCAAACCGTGCCGCAGAATCTCGCACCATCTTCAAGAAACAGCAAAAGACACACCTCTTCCGTGAACACCTAACCAACCCATTAAAAAAAAAAGATAATAATAATAATAATAATAATAATAATAATAATAATAATAATAATAATAATAATAATAATTTACTCTGGCACTTGCACCTCTACACTGTGCACTTTGCTTCTTTTGGAACTCAATTAATGGATCTTGAATGGTAGCTGTCACATATCATGAAACTCTGGACTGCAATTTCTGTCACATGACCACCTGTACCTGATTCATGTTTCGTTAACGAGCACTAGTGTGTGTGTGTGTATATATATAGTCATTGTCGGCACTGTTTGTTTGTCTTTGTCTTAGACTTCTGTCTTTCATGTCATGGTGTTTTGTTTCATGCTACGGTGTTATGCCAAGTTGTCTTCATGTCCTTGTTTTGTTATACTCTTATTATCTGCACTTGCTTCTGCCTCAACCTCAAAACATGACAGTAGCACTACATGTATTGTTCTCTGCTTGATATATCACTTTGCTTGTATTTTCTAATTTGTAAGTCACTTTGGATAAAAGCATCTACTAAATGAATAAATGTAAATGTATGAATAAGTCCATCCAAAAGTCTGTGTATGCTTCTCAGTTCATGATGCCATCAATGAACACAATCTCACCAACACCCTGGTAGGAAAAACAGCTCTGTACTTTATATTGCAGCATGGTTGGAATTCTTCTCCTGACTTTCTCGTCACAAACACCCTATCATCAGATCCATCCTACATTTGGATTCACCGGAACATATAACACTTCTTTCTGTTACAGTGCAGATCACGGCTGATAATCAGAACAAATCACGGCGGGGTCAGAACAATTTCAATTGTAGCAATGTTAAGCCTGAGTTGGGTCCAAATCTTGCCTGATTGACCCCCAAACCCAAACACACTTTCCATCCATCAGTGCATCCCTCCATTTTCCATACCACTTATCTTACACAGGGTTGAGGGGAGCCTGGAGCCTATGCAAGGGAACACGGGAACCCAGGGCAAGTCACAATTGCACAAAACCATTAAGGACAATTAATGAGTTTCCTTCACAACCACTAAGGACAATATGGAAATTCCAATCAGCCTGCAACACTTGTCTTTGGACTTGGGGAAGAAATCAGAGTACCTGGAGGAAAACCCCAAAGCGCAAGAAAAACAGGCGAATTCTGCAAAAGACTACGCCACCGTGCCCCCACTAATCTTTTCCAAAAGATAAAGATTCAGCATTATTGTTGTCCATACAATTAAATAAGCATCTATCACTGTCTCTATTAAAACAAACTTCTGCACATTTTTGTATAATCAGAAGATAAGGAAGACACAAGCTTTCAGATAAGGTCTATTAAAGAAAAGAGACAGGGTAATTAAATAGCATAAAGAGAGGCCACAGTGGAAGGAGGTGGAATAATGGATGGTGCTGCGCATCTACCACTCTTCGCATACCAGAAAGAATCCCGTTCAGAGACATTTAAGATAATCACTTTCGATCGGTCTCTATTTAGTTGTGGGGAACAACAGGGCATTCCCTTGGCGTGTAGACTTAAATACATTCTGGAACAAATGTGTGAACAACAACAGGCATAATTTCTTTTCAGGCTTTTAAGAACAATATGTGCTTACCAGAAATGTCACCAGCACAGGAACATATCAGGGAAACTGTCTTTTCGCCATCAAAGGACTATGAGAAGTCTACCTAAATGGTATTTAACAAAAAAAAGGACCAGTTACATAAGATTCCATGCTTACAAATGTCTCGTGTTCCCTTTTGGGCCTAATGTCTAAGACTTTAGCTTGTTTAATCTCTGATGAGTTGCCTTCAGCTAAATAATTAGTGCAAATGGATAAAATGACTTCTTAAGCCACAACAAAGGATCTGCTACAGAAGCAGTATTAGCTTCTGTTCAGAAAAAAACCGAGTCGCAAAACTATTCATTGCCCGATTTGCCTTCAGTCAAATTCAGTAAGAGGTCCTCTTGCCAGGGGTCATCAACTGGTTCGGATGTAAAGTATTTCATTGGATAGAACTGAGCACATATTGTAATTCAACATGCATTTATGGGATAATTCACGTAAAGATCACCGAGAAAGAAAATAGCTTTTACATTCATAGATTAAAAAAAAAAAAAAAAGATGCTTTTTTGTCTGATTAGTCACATAATGACATGGTCTGGGCAATGTTGAAAACTGAAATAACATTTATAGACACTTGGAGAAGATACAGAGAAACATGCATTTATTTTTTCTAATCAAGTTCACAACAGATGTTTCATTTGTTCAGAGTCGAAGGAACTATGAAACACCAGTGCAAAACAAAACACAATTTAAACTGATGTGTCTTATTTGTAGCCTTAAATGTATCACTAATGGTTAAACTTACAACTGTTAACTGTTACAACAGTTAACCATTCAACTACATTAGTGGCTTATCTGGTCTTTGTGGGCGGCTGTGGGTCAGGTGGTAGAGCGGATTGTCCACTAATCGTAGGGTTGGCGGTTTAATTCCCGGCCCACATGCCAAAGTGTCCTTAGGCAAGACACTGATCCCCAAATTGCTCCCACAGGCAGGCTAGCTGTGGTGTGTGAGTGAATGGATTAAGGTTAAAAAGTGTTATATAAGTGCAGACATTTAGCATCTTTTGTATGGGAGGAATTTTGTTATTTTAGATGAATAAAGACCCCTTCCTGATGCCTTTGGTGACATTCGCTTACATGTGAACATTAACACAGTAGATGAAAATATTATTTAATGAAAATGAAAGAGAAAGCTGAGACCAAAATGTTAGTAATTTGCCTTTATTAGTACAGTACAATTAGCTAGTCATTTTAAACCTGACATTTTTTTTTGTAGCTTGTAATGAAAAAATATTATACTGGTTCATGCATAAAAAAGTGATAATTAGTGACCAGAGGGTTGCATGTGCTTACATGTGAGAACAACTAATTTGTCTAATTTGTCAATTGAACTTTAAGAACTTATTTAACAAGTATTTCTGTCTAATCCAAAGATTAGATGGAAAGATTTAAAAAAAAAAAAAAAAAAAAAAAAAGAAAAGAAAAAGAAAGAAAGACTATTAAAGGCACTATGAAACTATGATTTTGGTCATGTCAATATTTTTTTAATATTTACTTTTAACAACACCTATACCATCTTCTATCAACTATATTAATGAAAAAAGAACAATGTTTATTTTATTTCAGCATGTTTGTGCACTCATGGCCACCGCATTACCTGAAAGTTAGCGGCATTGAAAAAGATGTAAGCCCCACCCATTTTGTATATCATGCCATTTACAATATTACAGAAAAGATTGTTTTCTCCTCTAAAGTTATGCCATTATGATGGACCTGCCATGCAAGCTTCCTTTATAAACTGTATAAATCTGGGAGTATACTAGAGTGGAAACACGTGAAATTAGAATGATATTATAGAGAAATATATCAAATTGTTGATCATTGTTAGAATTACAATAGACTTTATAATGAAAATGTCAATTGTTGTTTTTGGATTAAACAATAAAAACAGAAACATTCCAACAACGTGTTCTGTAAAGGGTTATTTTCTTTAAAGCAATTTAAAGCTAACATAATCCAAAGGCTAGATTTTATTAAGTATGCAACTTTATACATTTAACTGTGAATCCTCATTGGCATAAATAAAAAGAATCTATAGAAAGTTTCTTCGACATCAGGTATACATCAATATAAAGATGATCAACAATTAACTGGCAACAATTATCTTGTCTCCATTCCGTTAAAAAGAAGACAATCTCATTCTGAGCCTTTTAAAGATAATTACCTTTGATCGGGCTCTGTTCAGCCAAGCTGGGAAACCCTTAGACTTAAATACACCCTGGAAGAAATGTGGAGAAGAGCCATAATTTCTGAGATGGCTGCTAAGTGAACTGTTGAACATTCTTGAGAGATGTACCCTTACCACACTGCCTAAAGACAAAAAGACCACAGAAACACTTCTCTTTTCAAAATCACCTTCGTAGCCGATTCTACCTTCAGCATCCAGTGCCACATTGGTTTAGCTTTTATTCAAAGCCTGTAATCGTGTTTCTAGTCTTCAGTGGTTGCATCGTTATCTCATGCTGATTGAAGAACAAATGGTGCAATTGCTGGAATTTTTAAGAATTTTATCATGATCATATCCTTTAGAGTAAAGGATTCATTTCCATATGATACGACACCTTTGAGAATAGGCCAGCAGGCATACAGTAAGATAAAGTGAGGGCCTCCAAATATAGTCCTGGAGATATTTCACTGCATGAAAACAGCACTATTGAGGGTTTGATAGAGATAAATGCCTAAGCCGACTAGGCTGACAGGCTGTACACAAAGGAAAATGCATCAAAGGAAACCAAGATGATTCATCCATGTTCTCAGTTTCTTCCTTGGTTAAATAACAGAGGTGGGATGTACCGCTGAGCTTCAGGTTTCACAAGCTGCAGGCTGAGCTTCTGTGGCTCGTGGCTGCAAGACTGCCATGCGAGCTTCTTCAAATACTTTCGCGTAGCCAATCACATATGGTAATACCAAGAAATGACAGGGACAAATTGTTCCAAGCTGGAAAGTGGCGACCTTATACATAGATCTATACATTTACAACCCAAGTTCCCGAAACGTTTGGACGCTGTGTAAAATGTAAATAAAAACAGAATGCAATGATTTGCAAATCTCATAAACCCATATGTTATTCACAATTGAACATAAAAAACAAATGTTTAAATTGAGGAAATTTACCATTTGTTAAGGACGCAGAGACTGGGGGACCCAACCGCAGAACACAGACACAGTGATGGAAGTTTAGCAGGATTAATTGAGTCGTGGGAGAGCAGGCAGTAGCATGGGTGGTGGACCTAGAACACGAGGGAAAACAGACAGGATAAGCATGGGGAAATTTAACATAGAAACACTGGATATAATCACAAAGCAAACATAAGAAAGGCCAGAAGTGTACCACACTGAAGCCAGAACAATCTGGCAATACGTGGTTGATGAACTGGGTTTTATAAATTTCACGGGCTGACATAAACTGACTTTAGCTGGGAGATGTGAAAGGTGGGGTGGATGCGCAGGGACCTGGATAGCTTGAGCTTAATTGCTGGTGGATTGATAATGCTTTCAATGGTGAATGGTCCTAAATACCGGGGTGAGAGTTTTTTGGCTTTTGAGGGACATTTTGAGTAGAATGTCCCTGGCCAAAAGCCATACCATATGGCCTGGTTGATAGTTGGGTGCGGGAACCCGACAGCAGTCAGCTAGGTATCAATTGCATTTGGTGGAGTGGAGCAGGGTGGAACACGTCTCCTTCCATACCTTACGGCATGACCGAGGTGGGCTTGCATCAATGGGATAGCGATGTTGTTCTCCTGGATGGGTAATAAGGGTGGCTGGTAACCCAGGGAACCCTCAAAGGGGGACCTGCCAGTGGCAGTACTGGTCAGGGAGTTGTAGGCACACTCCACCCAGGAGAATTGGGAGCTCCAGGTGGAGGGATTATCAGCCGTGATGCATCACAGTGCTGCTTCCAACTCCTGGTTGGCCAGCTCTGCCTGGCCATTGGTCTGGAGGGTGAAACCCAAAGGATAAACTGACAGTGGCCCCAAGAGGATTGCAGAATGTCCTCCAGAACTGGGAAACAAATTGTGGCCTGCGAGTTTGAGACAATATCCTGGGGGTTGCCGTGCAAGTGGAAGACATGGCTGACAATGAGGTCTGTGGTTTTTCAGGCAGTAGGGGGCTTGGGAAGGGCCACGATATGTACGGCCTTTGAGAGCTAGTATGTTATCGAAAGGGGATAAACCGGTGACAAAGGCAAAGTGCGACCAGGGACGACTGGATTTATTGACATGAAGCAGAGGCCGGAGTGCGTGATAAAGGACTGGGATAAAGAATAGTTGGGCTTGGGATTCGATCTTGGGTCCAAACTTGGGTCCGCCCTCCATGGGGGAGAGGGATGCAAGGTCAAGCTGGAGCGGGCTTGAGTGCTGTTGGCAGTGTGAAAACGGTGTGAGAGCTGACGCAGCACCATTGAACCACAAGGGGGGAGGCGGTGCTGGGCATAACAGGAAGTGAGAAAGGCAGGTAGTGCACTGCACTGAAGCCGGAACAATCTGGCAATGAGTGGAACTGTGGGTATATATATGCTGCTGATTAATGAGCTGATGAGAAGCAATAAGTCCATGATTCAATCAGATGGCCTGAGAGGTGGAGTGCTACACCCAGAGACACATACACACATACACACACACACACACACACACACACACACATACACAAACAGAAAGACAAGGGAGAGAAAACATTGGAAACATGGGGAAGGGAAAAAACAGGGACATAGGGAAATGCAAGGGCTTCTGGCTGGATCATGACACAATTTTAAGGAAAAAATAAGGTCATTTGGAATTCAATGGCCACAACAATTTGGGACCAGGCAACAAGTTAATTGGTTAATTGTCAACAGGTCAGTAACATGATTGGGCATAAAAAGAGTATTTTAGAGATTCAGAATCTCTCAAAATTAAATATAGGATGGAATCTGGATAGAAGCATATGTTTCTCTAAAACATGTATATACCTTTCAGGACTGATGGTGCCTTTCAGATGTGCAAGCTGCCCATTCTATAGGCATTATGCACCCCAATACCATCAGAGATGCAGGCTTTTGAACTGAGTCCTGATAAAAGTCCTCTCTAGTTTAGAGGATGTGGCATCTATGGTTTCCAAAAATAATTTCAAATTTCAGTTCGACTGACCACATAACAATTTTCCACTTTGCCTCAGTCCATTTCAAATGAGCTTTGACCCAGAGAAGACAGTGGCGTTTCTAGCTCATGCTCACATATGGCTTCTTCTTTGCTTGATAGAGCTTTAACCTGTATTTGTGGAAGGCACGGTGAACTGAGTTCACAGACAATGAGTTCTGGAGGTGTTTCTGAGCCCAGGCAAAGATTTCCATTACAGAACCATGCTTGTTTTTAATGCATGGAATATTGCTTTTTACTTTTGTCCCTTGAACACAGCGATTTCTCCAGATTTTCTGAATCTTTTGATGATTTTATGCTCTGTAGATTATGAGATATTCATAGCCTTCACAATTTTATGGTGAGGAACATTATTCTGAAAATATTTCCAAAAATTGTAGATGTAGTTTTTCGCAGATTGGTGAACTTCTGCCCATCTTTATTTCTGAAAGACTCTGCTTTTTTAAGATACTGTTTTTAAACCCAATCATGTTACTATTAAAATCCACCTGTTCACGTGACATTTCCCAATAATGTTACTGACCTGTTTCCAATCAACCTCCAGCTGTTTCTTTTTAGTAACAATTTCTTTTCCAGCCTATTGTTGCCCCTGTCCCAACTTTTTTGAGACGTGTTGCATCAATTCAAAATTACTTTATTTTGTTCTTAAAATGGTCCATTCCCTCAGTTTAAACATTTTGTATGTTTTCTACGTTATGTTGTGAATAACATATGGATTGATGAGATTTGCAAATCATTGCATTCTGTTTTTATTTACATTTTACACAGCATCCCAAATTTTGGAATTGGGGTTGTATAACTCTTGCTACTAAAACACACAGTCACCTCACATTTTAACACAAGATGCTAGCCGGATTCAAATAATGATTTTTATGTACGCTGAGAAAACATTACAGCTTATAGCTGAAATGTTAACCAGGCTACTGGCTCCATGCTGCCATGTGTAGCATAAGTGGTACAGAAAATAGATGGATGGATGTTATTTGCCACTTTTTATCTTAATTAATTGGAAGCATTGGAGCATTGGAGCTCTCACTTGCCTTGTAGACAAGCTAATGAATTTATCAATTGTCCGCCATAAAACTGAAAAGATTCACAAGCAATGTGCATAAACAGGCTTGAACTACCAATGATAATCCAAGTGTATCCGAGCTCAGTCTTTAAACGCCTATGGAGGCTATACGACCATCTACAGTTCTGCAGACTACAGGACACCAGCCATAGGATTCGATTAGCCGTTAGTGGTGTGGACTAAAAAACCTGAACTAGCAGTTTTTTGAGGATAAATATGAAGAATGTAGGCTATTAATGGTTGCATCTGGCTTAGATGTTTGAATGCATAACAACAGGAGTGGCAATGGTGTTGAGAGACTGGAGAAGGCCACTAAACAGTCCATGGGGTGAAGCGGGGTATATGGTTGAGAAGCTGGTTGGATAAATAGATTATTCCCATTTAAAAAAAAAAAAAAAAAAAAAAAAAAAAACACTTTGAGAGGACCACTCCAACACTAAGTGCGCTTTCCTAAGCACTTCCTTTTCACTGAAAAGTTTTCACCTCCTGTAATTTTATACTGATCTAATGACATATTCAGACCAATTTGATTCTGTGTCTAGAAGCTCATCCAGATGACTTTACTGTCTGAGATGTATACCTGATGTTGAAGAAGCTTTGCTGTTGATGGTATTTTTCCTCACCAATGTACAGTACAAGGCTACAATGATTACAAGGATTTCTACTCTGCCTTCTCTTCTTTACTTAACCACTTTGACCAAAGGTAAGACTCACTGGATTAACATACATAATCAAAGTTGTGGAAAAAAAAAATAGAAAACTCCAGACATAATACTCAGAATTGTTAGACATCTCTGGTTGTGATCAGTTATCGAGGGATGTCATGATCTGTAACTGGAGTGATGTACAGTAGCTGAGGTTGAGGAACTCATACATTATGATGATAGTGGTGGAGTTTTCTGGGTTCATACATCCATCAAGTTTCCGTACCACTTATCCAACCTGTTGCCTATCCCATGAAACTTTGGGCACAAGAGAGGTGCCAACCCAGTGCAGGGCACAATCTGACAAATTCACACAACTAACCTTTGGTCTAGGGGAAGGAAACCAGAGTACCTGGAGTAAACCCCAAAGAACGAGGAGAACATGCAAACTCTGCGCAAACCGGCAGCACTAAACAAATACAGATATGTTAATAGATAAATATTAAATGGTCCGCACTTATATAGGGCCTTTTATCCTTAGTGGTTAAACAAAGCACTTTACACTATTTCTCATTAATACACACAACCACACACACACAACATTCACACTCACATGCAAGGCGCTAGCCTGCTACTGGGAGCAACTTGGGGTTCATGTGGGCTGGGAATTGAACCACCAACCCTACATTAAAATTCGTGGACAATCTCTACCACCTGAGCCACAACAACACACAAAAGATAAAGAATGTGGCTATTACTAATATTTTGGCAATATTTATTTATCTGTGAAATTCTCACAGACAGTTTGGACAGCTTTATCCTTATATGCAAATGCTAGTTGGTAACTTGTACATTCAGGAGGTTTGAAGTTTGTTGTAAGGTAGTGTATGTGTGACACCCAGTGACTATATATGAGTCGACAACATGGCGCCATTTACGCCATTGTGCATATTTTTGAAGCCTTTTTTTGGGAGTCGCATTCTTGAGAAAAGTGGAGCCAGAGTCTGCATGGTTTTCATCAAGCTCCGACAGCTGCAGTAGCTTACAGTAATCTGAATACACATCTGTTATTCTCCACACATTTTATCTGTCAGTTAATATCAGTACAGTTCAGCAAGTTTCTGCTTAGGTCATGCATTCAATATTACTTTATTGTTACATTTAGCTTGTGTTAGCTGCATTGGTTTGTGCGATCACTTCATTCCTTTACAAAAAATAAATAAAAATGTACAGGAATTCTGCAGGAATAAATAAAGATATCCTACAGGATTTTCAGCTCATGGTCCTCAAGAAAATTATATCCAGGAATTACGTAAATGGTGACTACAGATAACCGCTGTGTAGATATTAAAATTAAAAATGTTTGACTGTAAGTGAGCTAACAGGACCGTAATTTAGTACAACAGTAGCAATTTAGTAGAAATGATTTAATAAAAGGGGGACTATCAACCTCAAATTACTTCAAATTAGTTCAAAGTACTTCACAAGCCAAGGGTAAGATGGAAAACTTACATTTATATTACAATATTATTGTACACATAGTGTAAGTGGCAGCAACTGAGTTATGTTTAATTAATTTTAATAAAACTATTACTCGAGTTCACCCACATTTCTGACTATTTCAAATAGTTTATATTCAAAACCATTCAATGACAGTAGCACAATTTAACACGTCCTCATGGGCTTATTTAAGTATCAGTTACGGGTGAGAATTAGGTATTTATTTAATGACACTTTTCATGTTTTTTAAGTTTTATGGTATGTTTTGGGGAAATGCATCTAAGTTCAACTCTCTCATGTGTCAGGCATTCCTGTCTTTGATTTCATGATAGCTAGCACTTTCATCCATATAATACAAACATATAGTATACAACATCAACAAAATTAAACATGAATTGAACATGATTACCATCTTGATTCTCAATGTATTGTTTGGTAAAAATAAAACTTGTGAAATCCAGACTTCGATGTCTATGTAATGAAGAGACATTCTCTGACCTACTGCTAATCGCAATCAAGTGTGACATTCCAATTAACCATGAGGAGGTCTTTCAATAATTACGTGTTTAAATACTTTAAAAAAAAATACATTTGGTTATGTACATTCAAGTAATAATGCTTTTTTATTTTTATATAATTTCTTTTTTGCCCTTTTTGGTCCATACATCCCTGCCCCAGCAGTGTGCACACCACTAAGCTGTCATTAACCCGGGCCTTTTATTTATACTTTTATCATAAGGAAATGTATTGGGGGAGATATCACAAACTGAAATTTGTGACATTCACGGACATGGAAAAGAGCCCAAAGAGCCCAAATGACATTGCATAATATCCTGGCACGACCATGCGATAACGTTTCACAAGGTCATGACTGCATGTGGCAGGTCAGATTAAAAGAAAAGGGTTAAATACTTAACCCTCGATGCCTCAACTTTAAATCTAGCACAAAACAGTTTCGCTTAGCTTAGCTTGCCTATTTTGGGAGCACGTAGTTCATTATGCTAATAACTTTATGATAATAGCATGCTAATAAGCGATTAGGCACTGAGGGTCTGAAAGATAGTTCCACTCTTGACGATGTTAGACAGTGTGCTGACTCACTGTCTAAAATCGATTTGCCTTTGGATGTGACCCGTGTGTAAGCACTGCCCAGGCAGCCTGTTAACCCCAGTGCAGACATGTTGATATTTCTCCCATTGTCAAAATGGCAGATGAGTCACCTGGTCGACATTCTCATTCAATCTTATTCGTTCTCAAAGCTTCTCGTAACACTTCTTTTTCAGAAAGTGTTGAC
This sequence comes from Ameiurus melas, assembly GCA_012411365.1. Taxonomy (NCBI): domain Eukaryota; kingdom Metazoa; phylum Chordata; class Actinopteri; order Siluriformes; family Ictaluridae; genus Ameiurus; species Ameiurus melas. Next base: position 8,424,343 of record CM022753.1, on the reverse strand, counting down.
ATACTCAGTACTGTGAATTGATTAAGTTATCCAAGTCTATTTGGATGATTGATTAGCTACCAAGACTTTGGTCAACCAAGGATTTCTTCATTAACAGCAGAGGTGGTAAAATGTTGGTAAAAACCCAAGTTCTTTACTGAAGTAAAAGCAAATCTAGTAAATTTAATTGAACTTTCTGCTAAACACTGCAGTACAGCTTCTATGCGTTCACTCAATTTAAAAGAAAAAGCCTGAAGCCGCACGTTGATTTGACTTCCTGATGGCAAATTAGTGTCCCTTTCATCAAAGAAGGACCAAGAAACATCAGAAACTATTGGCTATGGCTAACTAACAATAGCTTTACTCGTAATCTCTCCTCCTAATATGTGAGCATGCCAAGAACTCTGGTGATACAAACTAGACAAACGCAAACAGCTCACTGTCACAATACAAGCTGCCCTGATAAATACAGAGTGTATGCAGCAGCAGACAAATTACAGGTTTCAAGATGAGATATGGTAGGAATTTGCTAAAAATTCGCCTTTTGATATTCCAAATATGTATATGATTAGAAAGAAATGCTGCAATGTTGGGAAATGAGTAGATATTTTTTCTGTTCAAATGTACTAAATAAAAGTAAAAAGTATTTTTTTCTTTAAAAAAAAAAATCATAAGACTTTTGAAGATTCTTTTTAAAAAGCTAATTATTAGTCTTAAAATGTTACCAATTTAAAAATTTTTGTTACCAATGTTTAAATACTTTCAGCAGTATTCCAGGGAAATATCCATCAGGTATCTGGCTGCGCTAAGAATTGAATTGAAATGCACTGACAACATTAAAACAGGCGTCTGGTCTTTGTTTCCTTGGTGACTGCTAATCTACAGCGTTGACATCATATTATCTAGGGTATAATTACTGCTCCCAGCAAGGTGAACAGAGTAATGGATGACTACTTTTTTCTCTATTCCTCCTCTCTGTGGAACCTGCAGCAACATTTATGACTTCCTCTATGTCTCCAGGGGTGTAACACAATCTGTATCTGGATTTGTTTACTGCTGCAAATATCTATACCTGCATTGTTACACCCCAGTCTAGGATTGGGGACAACAACGGAATAAGTTTGACTGGGGAAAAAAGGTGGATGGACAAAAGGACACTGGCAAGAATGAATAGGTTTATGAAATATATGTTGCACATTATGGATATTTACAGTGACCAGGAAACGTCAGGCACACAAAAACCTGATGTTAACTGTACAGACAGACACTACCTTACCTGTTAAATAAAATAAAAACAAACAAACCACAAGTTTGACAAACATCCCCAACCCAAACCAAATGGCAGCCAAGCCCCATACCCGGTGACAAAAATGTAACAGAGATGACAACCAAAACTAGAGTTGGAAAACTAATATAAAAGTTCAAACAAAAACAAAAGGGTTAAACACAAGGATCAATCAAAAACCGCAACAACCGCAAACAAAACACAACTTGGAATGAGCACTAGGCTGCCGATGGCCTTATACTGTTGCATCAATGATGTAAGCACAACTGCAGACGGCATTGAACACACACACACACCTACACACACGTACACACACAGAACGGGGCCGGAGCATATCAGTACCTGTATGCAGAAGCGGTTGTTACTATAATATTCTTTCTTCGTTGTTTTTTGTTGAATCAAATAAGAACCCGAACACTGTACCCCCGGCTGTGTGGTTAGCAAGTTTTCCTCACACCAACAAGGATGGAGCTTTGAATCTAGCCTCAGTCCTGTGTGCGCAGAGTTTGCGTTTTATCCTCGGGCTTCAGGGGTTTCCTCCCCCAGTCCAAAGACATGCACTGTAGGTATCTCTAAATTGTCCCTAGTGTGTGAATGTGTGTGCAATTGTGTCCTGCAATGGGTTGACACCCTGTCCAGGGTGTCCCCTGCCTTGTGCCATGAGTTCCCTGGGGTAGGCTCCAGGCTCCACCGCAACCCTGTGTAGGATAAGCAGTATGGAAAAAGGATGGATGGATGGATGAACCCTATCTATTTACCTTCAAGAACACTGCAAAAGGTAGAAATGCAAACACTTGCAGTATTTTTCCTCTGACAGTTCCTCAACCTCAGCTACAGCACTCCAGGTCATAATTGGTCTCCAGAGATGTGCACAGGACTGTTTTTTTATTTATTTATTTATTTTAATCTCACTTAATATTTTTTGTGTGGGCCTGTTTGCATTATTTTCTGACAAATTTAATTTATTTATTACAATTTTTTTAGTTCCCAAAATTTAAACAAACATGTAAGCGGTAACTAAGGGTCAATGAATATGAATGAACTAATATAGGGGTCTTGGTTACTAATCGGAGTGTATTCTAGCCCCAGCACTGCCAAGCTGCCACTGTTGGGCCCTTGAGCAAGGCCCTTAACCGTCTCTGCTCCAGGGGTGCTGTATTATGGTTGACCCTGCACTCTGAACCTAACTTCATGACATGATCTAATGTATATGTGACCAATAATCATTATTATCATGATAATGATAATTATTATTATCATTATTATTATTATTATTATTATTATGACTCATTATCATTATGCAGAATTCCAGTCCTGACTAAAGCATACCTTTTTTCAGTCAACTTTTCTGAAAGCTTTCTAAAAAAAAAAAAAAAAATTATGTAGATCTTTATTTGTATCAGTTTAGAACACATTATTTGTTCATAATGTATACATATTCAGTTACTGCCTCAGTGTTTATAATATATCTGCTGCACACCAACATCATTATTTATCACACATGACTACTTCTCCATTGATGTTTGAGCTAGATATTTTCTTTTGTTCCAGGGGAAAACAGATAGATTCCTGCAGCAGAAGTCAGCAGTTCTTCACATCTGATTGAATACCTGAGCACAACCAAGCAGACCTCTGGGATCAGGACAATATATGAACTGAAGAGGTCAGCGTTTTTCCATTCAGCGGTCAACTTGTGTGTTCACAGGACCCTCAGAGAGATTCTAGCGAGCTATCAGGCCTATTATAAACTAAGAGGTAAGCATTTTTATTCATGATGTGCAAAGCTCAGTTTACGTAAAGGTTCAGGGAAGGACTTATTTCTCAACACAAACATTTAGGTTCAGTTTCATACACACCATTCGTAACGTCTCAGCGTTATTGTACAGTACATAGACAGAAACTGAGCCTGTCCTCCTCAATTTGTGCCAAAGTTCTTTACCATAGATTCATTTAATTCAAACAAAAAAGGTTGTTCTGTTATAGGAAAATAATCAATAATAGGTTGGTGTAATGAGAACAGACACAACACTTACTGCTGGCACCCCTGGATTTTTATCATAACAGCACATGCTGAAGTGTTGATTATTTTTAAAACTGATTTTTGAAACTGCAGATTCATGTTAATTATGATCTGTATTTTCTCTCTGTCTTGTTCCTGTTTGTGTGAGTGTGCGTGATCCTTCTGGGTTCCAGTGCGGTACACTTCCGGTCCTACTCGTGTTTTCTTACAATTATTGTGAACATTTTTCCTTGTGCACATCGTGTGTTTTTTTTTTTAGCTCCTCTTGTTTCAGGTCCACTCCTCACGTTGCCTGTCTGATCACTCTCAGCTCACTTCCTGCTATGCCAAGTTCATTTCAGTATGTGGGCCAAGGAAGAATTGGTTGTATGGACTGGTATTGAAACTTGTTCTGGCCCAGTATGGGCTTTTAACTGGCTGACAATTGAGCCAGTTAAGGCCTATCTGTGGCCTTTGTTGGTAAACTGAATCTGGGCTGTCCGTTGGCCTTCATTCTTTGCAGTATGTGTGCTGAGGGAGAACTGGTTGTGTGGCCCAGAGCTGGGCCAGAATATAATTGCTATGTGGGTTCTTCCATACAGAATCTCTCCAGATCCTTCAAATTTCGAGGTCCATGCTGGTGGATTCTTCTCTTCAGTTCACCCCATAGGTTTTCTATGCGTTTCAGGTCAGGGGACTGGGATGGTCATGGCAGGACCTTGATTTTGTGGCCAGTAAACCAGATTTGTGTTGATTTTGATGTATGTTTTGGATCATTGTCCTGCTGGAAGATCCAACCATGGCTTATTTTAATCTTTCTGGCAGAGGTTAGGTTTTCATTTCATATCTGTTGATATTTGATAGAGTCCATGATGCCACTGGCAGAAAAACAGCCCCAAAACATTAAAGAGCCACCGCCATATTTAATCATGGGCATGAGGTACTTCCATATGGCTACCTCTCTGTGTGCACCAAAACCACCTCTGGTGTTTATTGCCAAAAAGCTCTATTTTGCTTTCATCTGACCATAGAACCCGATCCCATTTGAAGTTCCAGTAGTGTCTGGCAAACTGAAGATGCTTGAGATTGTTTTTGGATGAGAGAAGAGGCTTTTTTCTTGAAAACAATTTGTGGTGATGTAGGTGACTTTGGATTGTAGTTTTGGAGACTCTCTGACCCCAAGACGCAACTCACTTCTGAAATTCTCCAGCTGTGATCCTTGGAGATTTTTTGGCCACTTGAACCTTCCTCTTCACAGTGCCTTGAGACAATATAGACACACGTCCAATTCCAGGTTTATTCATAACATTTCCAGTTGATTGGAATTTCTTAATTATTGCCCTGATGGAAGAAACGGGCATTTTCAATGCTTGTGCTATTTTCTTATACCCACTTCCCATTTTGTGAAGCTCGGCAACCTTTTGCCGCACATCACAGCTATATTCCTTGGTCTTACCCATTGTTACGAATGACTTAGGGAATTTGGACTATATGTTACCTCCTATTTCAAATATATTCATGGGGTGCCAATAATTGTTGCAAACTTATATTTAACAATTTTGTTTTTTGATAAACCTGTGTTTAGTTTGTGATTGTTTGATATCTATGAGAGCAGAGTATTTATGTGAATTTATGTGAAGGTTGAACAAAGAAATTTTTCACAACCTACTTTGCTCATATTTACCAATGGTGCCAATATTAGTGGAGGGCACTGTATGTCTGACAACTCTGTAATGAGCCTCTCTCTCTCTCTCTCTCTCTCTCTCTCTCTCTCTCTCTCTCCCTCCCTCCCTCCAATAAGGCACCTTGTTACAGAGAAACCACAAAGCTGCCTTTCCTGATTTCCTGAAGACCTTCCTGCAGTATGTCTGAAAAGTTACACCTTAGATGATGTATATATTATAATCTAATATAATATAAAAGAACGCACTACTATAATCCTGTGTGACTATTAGGTGTTATTCAACACATTTGGGCCTATCAGACTTGTGAATTGAACAGTGCTGTGGTATAATGTATTTTAATCCTTGGGTTCAGTTGTGTTTTTGCATGAATCTTATTACTTCTGAAGTTTGGTTGTTAAATCTGGGCTTTATTACTTAATTCTTGTTTCGGTGTTCTTACTATCCTGTGTTAACGTTTTTACTGCCTATGGATTATCCTTCTGTATCTTTTAACCCTTTCTCACAGTACACTGGCATTAAATCGACTTATCGGACATTTCCAATCAGTACAAACAAATGAATCATTTCATCGCCGCAAGTCTGTTATAAGATTATTCAGGACACCGTTGGATTTCTGTGTGTAGAGTATTGTGACTCTGTGTTCAGCTGCTGGTGAACAGAGCAATAGGAAACATGGAGGTGTGTGAGCCTCCTCCTGGGCAAACAATTCACATCTCTCCACAATAACAATGGTACGGATATAAACCGGGCAGCACAACTAAAGCTTTTTTGATACACATTTTTTGTTAAACATTGTATACAACTGCCACAATAAAATTATACCATTTAAACCTAGTTAAAGAAAAGGCTAGGTAAAGAAAAATGCAAATTATTAAAGTCATGAGTGTGACATCACAAATAAATTCAATGCTGAATATGGGCGTGCCAAAACATACGGAAATAAAGAAAACGTTGTCCTCATTAAAAAGAATTCATATCAAAAATATACTAAACTCGTATCCCTGTTAACCCGCCAAACTTCACAAGTCAATCAGGAAGATCAGATTTCAAAGCTGCACCTTGAGTGGGAAAAAAAAAAAAAAAAAGAGATCAGATTTCATATTGCAGCAAAACTCTGATGCTGACACACGACATTGCGCCTTTTATGTGTGCTACACACGTTTTTCAACTTTACCATGCCGTTTGGATGCAGTCGAGCTTCAAATCGGACTCGGCACCGCAGATGCAATCTCAGATGAGAAATCTAATCTCCTGGGCGCCCTACTGGGTTTCGGGTGGTCGCAAATGAAATTCCGTACTGCATAAAAACAGCTGAGAAGTCACGGCTGCAATATTCTCCGGGTGAAAATAAACTCTTATCTCAGCAATGGTTTATGAGCATTCGGGAGGGGAAGGGGGGATTGGGCGGTGATGAGTGCATGAGTGCTCCTGTCATTCTACAGAGCATGAAGATCATCCAGGACTCAGAGAACAACAGTGTCAGCCTCGAGAAATGAATGTCAGTGTCCACTTAAAGACACCCTTCTTTCACACTCACTGCCTCTCTATCCTTTTGACTTTCTGGCTTTCCCCATGCCTCTTAGAGATCAATTGGTAGGCAGGGCCACAGAGAAATCTTTCTCTCTCCGTGTCTAGGGGAACTAAATGAGATCGTGGTCTGCACAGTAGGAGGTAGCGAGGCGAAATCCATAAGTTACAAGAAGGTGTGTTTGACTGCTTAATCCCACAACAACCAACAAACACAAAGACAACCATATGAATGTCTTATTAATCACATACATACACACATACACTCTCTCTCTCTCTCTCTCTCTCTAATAAATGTGTGATGGCCTGAGAAAACCATTCACATGCGTAAAATTTCACATTATGTATTGTGTGAAAATACAGGTTTTCCTCAAGTGAAATATGTTTCTCTTTTGCATATATCAATTTATAGACTTTTCAAGTCTGGTTATTCCAGACTAAGTGAAAAGGAAGAAAATTACTTTTGACATTTCATTTCCACTGAAAAACCCCATCAGTAATTCTCAAATAGCAACGAATATACTGTCTATGAATCTAATTTACCTTGTGTTTAATATGTAATAAATAAAATGTATAAATAATAAATGAGACACAAGTGGTCCATCCATGTTTAATAATAGTATCCTTGGTATTTAATTGCATTTTCTCAAAATGGAAAATGAGTAATCACTTTGATTATAAGCATCATTTGAATCAGTCTCTCTAGTCTCTAATCTCATCCTGAGGTAAATGTCAGTCATGGCATTTGACGACCGCAAACCTCATCGTCGCTCTTGACTCGAGTGATCTTTGTTAGCTTTTTCATTGAAAAAGCTCAAATAATCACCGACTCATTTTGTTCTGTTTGCATTTTTTTTTAATTAGCATTCACAAATGGCAACTTTGTCCTCTGACATCTCTATTGTGTCAGTGACTGAGCGTATGCATTGTGGAGAATTTGACAGCTGGCAATCTGTTTCACTATAGCTTGATCAAAGCATGGCATTCATTGTATAAGGAGAGCAAATTTATCTAGCAAGCTAGTACGTCGGTGTTGCAAATCATCCCAAATGTGTTCAGTGGGGTTGAGGACAATGCACTGTCTAGGACAATCAAGTTCTTCCACTCCAAACTTGGCAAACCATGGCTTCATGGAGCTTGTTTTGTGCACAGGACCATTGTCATGCTGGAACAGGTTTGTTTGGGCCTCTTAGTTCCAGTGGAGGGAAATTGTAATGTATATTTATATTTTCCCAAAATAGAGGTCTCAGACAGTGTTAAAACCTGAGAATTTTACTTAATTTTACTCATATCATGATTTTTCATTATCTCTCCATGCCAGTATTCATCCAGTGGGTTTCCCCCAGATTGTCACACATTCTTATATATAAGTGGAGAAGTCCAAAGTACCCAAAACATAATTTTCTTATTGGTGGTTATCCAAAATACAAATAAGTACAATTAGGATGACATATGAGCACTAAACGTGCAATCCATTATTCGCATACAAAATATAGTTTTCTTCTGAGCTTAACATATCTCATTTCTTGGCCTGTGGCAGGTCCAGTATGATTGATTAAAAGGTATCTCACAGAACCTGATCCTTTCTCGTTCCCCGTCCATCAGTGTGTCAGGAGGAGCTGTAAGAGGCATTTCAGGTCTTTTTCTACAGGATTCCTGTGTTGAATGAGTCCGTTTGTATCTCAGCTCTTGCTCAAGCCACTCTGAAGTGGTGGAGAGTATGAGAAGCTCAAACACTAAATTATACGGTGCCCTCCAGTAATCTTGGCACCCTTGGAAATAACTTGACTTCATTGTTTAACCCTTTGATCTCAGAAAATCACAAAAATACTCAGCTCTCATCAAACAATTGCAAACACAACACAGGTTTATCAAAAAATATTTTTGTTAAATATAGGTATGCGACAATTATTGGCACCCATATAAATTCATACAAATATATTTGAAGTATATTCCCATTGATATTCAATTTTGTTCAGTACACCTGGGTTACTAGGAACAGGAAATTGTTCAACCGTGACTTCCTGTTTCACAAGTGTATAACTATGAGGTAACCAAAAATTGCCAAATTCCCTTAGTCATTCATAACAATGGGTTAGACCAAGGAATATAGCTGTGATGTGCAGCAAAAGGTTGCCGAGCTTCACAAAATGGGAAGTGTCTATAAGAAAATAGCACAAACATTGAAAATGTCCATTTCCACCATCAGGGCAATAATTAAGAAGTTCCAGTCAACTGGAAATGTTATGAATAAACCTGGAATTGGACGTGTGTCTATATTGTCTCAATACACTATCAAGAGGATGGTTCGAGTGGCCAAAAAATCTCCAAGGATCACAGCTGGAGAATTTCAGAAGTTAGTTGTGTCTTGGGGTCAGAAAGTCTCCAAAACTACAATCCAAAGTCACCTACATTACCACAAGTGGTCTGAAAAGGTTTCAAGAAAAAAGCCTCTTCTCTCATCCAAAAACAAACTCAAGCATCTTCAGTTTGCCAGACACTATTGGAACAAGTCAAATGGGATCGGGTTCTATGGTCAGATGAAAGCAAAATAGAGCTTTTTGGCAATAAACACCAGAGGTGGTTTTGGTGCACACAGAGAGGTAGCCATATGGAAAAGGACCTCATGCCCACGGTTAAATATGGTGGTGGGTCTTTAACGTTTTTCTGCCAGAGGACCTGGACATTTTGTTAGGATGCATGGTGTCATGGACTCTATCAAATATCAACAGATATTAAATGCCTCTGCCAGAAACCTTCAAAAGGACTGTGGTTGGATCTTCCAGCAGGACAATAATCCAAAACATACATCAAAATCTACACACAAATGGTTTACTGACCACAAAATCAAGGTGCTGCCACATGGATGTGTAGAGAGTTCCTCAGGGGCAGTGGCTCAAATGTCAAAAAGGGTTCTATCACCAAAGAGCTAATTTTACTATTTTAAATACTTTAGCTACTTTACTAACTTTAATTTAACTACATATTGTTATCACCCTGGAGACATTGTAAATAGACTGTATGCGGTCACAGTCATGAATATGAGAATGACACTACAAATATAACCTAATTGGGGTTTTTTTTTTATTTTATTTTATAGATTCATAGGAAGTTACAATTAAAATTTCATTTTTAAAAGATTAATTGAGATTTTAATGATCTTATATCACAATTTTTCATATTACTTAGGCTGCAGGACTAAATCTACCATATTCGTTAACAAGGGGCAAGTTAATATACAGTTGCAATCAAAATTATTCAACCCCCATTGCAAATCAGGTTTATTGTCAAACTTTACAGACTTTCAGCTGTTTGAAATGAACAAGTCAAACAAAAGCAGTTGAAATAGTTCAACACAACGGATGCTTCAAATGGTTTGCCCATTTCTATGGGGAGTTACTCGTACAAACACAGAAAAACCACTTAGGAAGCAAGAATCTTTTTCTTCCCCTTAGAGTGTAACACACCGTTTTTTTCATTAGCTTCTACGTTCGAGGAGGATTAACATGGAATTTCATTGGAAATGTTGCCTTTCAGATGAGAGTCAGCATACAGGATACAATACAGTGTATTAAAGTCTCTGAACCTTGAAAACTGCTTCATTTTGCCCTTTCTTTGGTTTGTTCAAAGACAGGATTGGGCACACACAGAATGTCAACACAAATGAACATTAAGCACTATGGAGTGCTGGCAATATTCATGGCTCTAAGACTACAAACTGGGCTGATTAAATCAAGGCATGCTCCTGTTCAACACCTTGAAAACCAAAGTGAAAAGTTTAAGAGAATAGCAATAAAATGCTTCAATATTCACAATAAAAAAATATATTAATTGTTTGAAATGGAAATATACCAACATTTATTCCAAGAATTTTTGCATGAGTGATTTGCCTAAGTATTTACCCCCTCCAACCTTTCCACATTTTGTATTATGCAACCTGAAACTGAAATGGATGTTATGAATCTATAATACACCATACAGCCGATAACAATGAAAGTATTGCTATCAAAACAAGTCTGGGACAAATTTCTGGAAAAGTATCAGCCAATGTTTGGTTACAGAAAATATCTCAAAATCAAACAGAGCACAATTAAATCTATTATTAAAAAAAATATTAGAAAATAAAATAGCATAACTGCAATCTAATAAAAAGCAGGAATAGAAGGAATTAATCAGCAAAACAACCAAGAGTCCAAGGGTGAAGAGCTGGAGCGATCCACAACTCAGATGGATGAAGCAGTTCACAGGACAGTCATAGCTTGGACACTCAAAACATGGAAGAAATTTTAAATTATGAAGAGTGGATAACTGAGTAAGTCGAAATATAAGGTTCTTAACATTGAAATTAATAACGTTTGATGAGACCAAAACATTATGGCTTTGGTATGAAGCACTACATTTGTCAGAAACCCAACACTGCTGATCACCCTGAGAACAGCATCCCTACAGTGAAGCCTGGTGGTGGTAGAATAAAGTTGAGAGCCAACCTTGGCCTCTTGGTTGCTTTAATTTTCCTCATGTTCTTCCTACACAGCCAATGACTTTTAGTTGATACGATAACATTTGGAATATTTTTTATAATCAAACTTTGGTTAATATTTTTCTGAAACTTTGTTACACAGTTGCTTTGATACTCTGGGAGCTACTAGGACCAGGTATATTTTTAATGAGATCATGTGACGTTAATGGCACACCGGTCAACTCGATTTAACAAATTATTTGACTTCTTATGGAAACTGGTTGCAATCACCACTTTTACATTTTTTATTCATAAATATTTTTGTAAACTACATTGAATTTTCTCCCTATTATGATATTATCAGCTCTTTTGTGTACATGAATCACATATACTGTAGTCCCAAGTCCATTTGGGTTCCAGGTCATAAGAATATGAAATGTGCAGGTTATGTAAGACACTATATTTGTTTAAATTTTAGGAGTCAGAACAATATGACAACAAATATTAATCAGTGATCTAACATCACCTACCGTTTTTTAAAATGTTTATTTATTGATTGATTAAAGTTGGTGTGTTTAAAGCTATTGATTTTGAATTTTCAATTTATGGAATGCAAGTAGGGCACATGGTGGCCTAGTGGTTACCACAATTGCCTTGCACCTTTGGGGTTGGGGTTTTCAGATCTCACATTTGCCCTGTGTGTGCAGCTCTAGCACTTTCTCCCTGTGCTCTGGAGACTTATTTTCTACTTATTTTTACTTATTTGAATGCACCATAGATCCTTAACCTGCAGGACTGTGCAGACAATCTAAGTTTTACTTCTGCAAAGATTCTTTAAAATATGTATTATAGAACATTATTATTTTTTGTATTATTCACACACTTTTATCAGCATTACTCCTCTGTGGTTAATGGGTTTATTGTGCTTACTACAGTAAAATGTAATGGTTGAACTGATGAATTGCTCCTTTCACATGCTGTAGCCTTCTGTTTTATTAGTTTCACAGTGAATTGCTTGAGCTCCTTGTCTTTTTTATTGAAAACTGCTGAAAATGTTCCATTACACTGAAATGCTGTGTGCTAACTCTGTCATTTGTTTTATAGTACAAGAAACTGCAAGTAGACGAAAGTGGATACCACCATTATAATTGTTCCAGTTCATAAAAACTTGAAAGAAGAAACATGTAGTAACATTCATACATTTAAAAGATTAAATATTTTTAATCTTATGCTCACAGAGAAGTCACAACAGCAAGTGTTCCAACTGAGATATCGTGTAATGTATCAAGTCATTGAAGATACCACTACTATTATGCCATGTGGCCTCCTAAGGGACCTTCAGGGAGAGTACCTCTAGACCAGGACACTAGACAAGCTCCACATCAATAAACGAAAGAAACTGGAGGATGAAATTAGAAAAACACTAATCTTGAGAAGCTCCACTTGAAGAAACCAAAGAAGTGACTGAAGAAAAATCTTGAGAAGCCCAAGAGGAGGAACCCAGGCAATTACCAGAGGAGAACTCTACAAAGGCTTCACAGGAATGAACTAAGGAACCCCCAAAGGAGGAAACTAGAAAAAAAAAACTACAGAAACTCTACAGGAAGAAGCTATTGAATTACCTGAGGAAGAAACTAGAGAAGCCTCAGAGGAGGAACTCTGAAAAGTGCTATCAGAGAACCCCCTGAGGAAAAACCTAAAAACCATTAATAGGAGCAAACCAGAGAATGCCCTAAAGGGGAACCCAAAATGACCCTGTGTATAAAACTAGTGAAGCATCAGAGGAGCAAACTAAAGAAGTCCCAAAAGAGGAAATTCTAAAAGTTAAAAAATAGGAATGTACGGAAGTCCTAGAGAAAGAACCAAGAGAAACCTTAAAGGAGGTGCCATAGTAAAATAATAGATTTGAGGTAAATAAAGTGTTCTCCACACTCATCCCGGCAAACTATGAGATTGGCGTGTTGCACCATATGGAGAAGCTAATTGAAATGTTTAATCAAAGCCAGATTATTTCACAATTAATTATCCACAACAACCTGCGAGTGCTAAAATTCAACTCATTGTTCTAATATAATGACAGGACATTTATCTGCGGGACAAAGAAAAATAGAATACATTGGCTACAAGCTGAGACTCTACCGATAACCACATTTTACAGAAAGCTTGGACGTTTGTTTAAACTATCTTTTATACTTGCCATAAAACTATAGGAAAGCGTGTCAAAATGGTCTACAAGTATATCGTAGTATGTTGTGTCATCTAAATAGATCCGTACTTATTTCCTCAATGATGCAGAATGATCATATGGGCTCAAACAAAGGTCCCATATGCAGGAAATAGAGTTGGCCAACATGGTGGCTGAAAAATCATTTTTAGAGAAAATGACAGTGCGCACAATTTCGCCTGGACGATCCTGGATACGAGGAGCTGTTTGGTGATGCTAATTCACCTCATTACCATGACCTCTTGTATCACCTACAAGACCTGGAGGGAGTTTTAACACAACATTTTCTATGGAAATGCACCAGTTACATAGAAATTAGACAAAGAACTTAACAAAAGCAGACATGAGATTGACCACGAATAAAAATCCATTAAAGCAGTGACAATAGTGCATTTGAGCAAGGCCCTTAACTACAACCCAGTCCCTCACATTTGATTAATGTAACTTACTTTATGTAAATGCTAAATGATGTTTCGAATTAGCATAACACCACTGGATGATGGACACTTAATTAAATTTGGTATTTAAGGTACTTGTATAATTTACTTGGAGTAACCTCTAAAGTGCCACTTTGCTGAAGCAATGATAGTTCAATTAGCTTATGCAGCATAAATAGTCTTGGCGTAAACAAGGAGCAGGCTACTGATTGACATCACAGTGCCACAAGATTTCCTAATTGCGTATTTATTCTCTCTTTAGTTAATTTTCTAGTCTTGAATAACACTTTTCAGAAGATTAGTTATATAATGTTAAGATTAGTCTTGATTAGTTATATAAGTTAAGAAGGCATGTAAAATATTTGAATAATTGTATTTCATTAATTCGTTATATTTTTCGAATATTATGTTCGAAATGTTATATTTATATATTATTGATATTGAACTTGTGGTCTCATTTAACTACATTTCCAAGAAAAAACCTTACTTATTACGCCTTATATTTGTATTTAGACTTTCAATGTATTCTTTAGAAATTGTGAAAGTCTCCTCCAATTACCGTATGCTGGACATCATTAGAATTGCCTGCTTTGAGATTTTTTATTTATTTATTTATTTTTTTTTACTGTTTAAAGCATCCAATCAAATTCATAAACGTAGAAAAAAAAATTATTCAGAATTTTGCAAATTCATTACATCCTGTGTCGTACTTATTTTCATTAACTTTTTAACATTTTTTATACTTGAGTACATTTAAAAGTAGCCATTTTTGGCTGGATACTGTTCAAAAGATTTTGATATATTATCTACATTGAGTACATATGTTTTCTGTATTTTTTTTCTACCCCTACTGGGGAATTGAGATGCATTTGCTAAGAACAGTATGATATTTTATCCCTGCCAAATCCTAGCACCCTTGAAAATAACCTGAAGCGTGGCAACAGTTGGTAGAGCCACTAATTAACGAAACAACATCTGACCCATAAAAGGCAATAGTAAATCCCTTTTTTTGTATTGCGTTTTCTCTCCCACATACGCAGCATGTCCTTGATGACCTCCTTGGGTTAAAGACATCATGGTTCTGGGAAAAAGGTAGTCTGAGTCTCAGCACAGCTGGAGATAAGAGCAGAGAACGAGGTCATTTTCTATATTCATTCAAACGCCATGCTCTCTCTACTAAAGCTTGTTGATTAGTAGTTTGAGTCATTAGTTGTATGACGCACCGCTCATAGGTCCTAGACATTACCTGCTTAGACACGGTACTAATCTAATATAAAAATTGAACTTTTATTGTCACCATACATATACAGGGGTGTAAAATACAATGAAGTGCAGAGACCCTTGGTAATGTTGTAGTAGAGTGACAATATATTATATACTTAAAAACATACTATATACTGAGTCAGTAGGATTGGGATACCTATTATCCAAAAAATCAGGATCATCCTGATCCCAACAGAAGGGTGGATTCAGGGAGGATTTCAGGAACAAAATGTAATAAAACTTTAAAACTGGTCAAATAATACAACATTTGTATCATGTAGTATATACATTTATTTATATGTTGCACTTGATTTGTTTAACTGTTACAGTGATAAAGTAGATAAAGTATACACTAGGTTACCAATTAAGGCTTACAAAACAGTAAAGTAAAAAAGATTTTGTCCCCATAAATAATCCCCCAAACAGCTGTCAATATCAAACAAAAATATTATATTTAATTTTATCTGTTATTTGTCACTGTATATTAATTACAATGACACAATCATAAGAGACGAACCAGTCAAAAGTAGTTTCTAACAATTGCATCCTTTATTGCTTTTTATTAGACATTTAGACTATTTATCAATTAAAACGTGTATAAAATAACCACAGTGTATTTGTGAATAATGCATATTTGTTTGTTTGTAGGAAGGGGATGTTTGAATCCGTCTCTCAAATAAAGACACTTGACCCCATGCTGGCTAATCTACTCGTTGTTCTTTACACAGCTAGTAGCCTATACTGTGATTTGTAGTCTGATTTAGAGCACTAGTAATCCAGATTTATTAACCTTGAAAGGTTTGTATCTGGATCAGGGTGATCTAATCCAATGTTGTTTTGAAAAACCAACATAAAAGTAAGATAGATTACTTAATCCTGGATAGCAAAAGATGTGATTTTCAAACTTTTTGAACAACTGGGCCCTGGTTCTCAAAGTGAAGCATTTAAAAAAAAAAAAAAAAAATGTATTCATTTTCATGTGATTCATTTTCATGTGATTCATTTTCATGTGATTCATTTACATGTGATTCATATTCATGTGATTCATTTAACTTTTCTCCCCTCCCTTCCCTTTCCCAAATATTTCATTGACAAGAAGAAAAAAAAAAAAAGAAAAAAAAAATTACAAGTCACAGACTGAACACAGACTGTAACATCACCTGCAAATCCCACTGGGTATATACTACCCATGTTGGTGGCTTAAGCCACATAGCTCCCTTAAGAAAAGCCAAAACTAGCTTATTTGCACCAATCGACACCTGCCCCACAGGATCCCGATGGGCTGACAGCGCTGCCACAAACACCTTAAAGTGTCATGAAACACTAAATGACATTTTCTGAGACGTTAACAGGCGTTTGTGTCGTTAATTCCATCGCCGAGGGTCCACGTTGAAAGGAAGAGCCTTTCCCCTTTTATTCATGAAAAGCTCAAGCCTATTAGCTATCTACCATTCTGACACTCCTATCCATGTTTCCTCCAGTTTTGTTTTATGTTTTCCTCCATAGTCACGCCAGGGGCTAATGGTTCAAATAGATAGAACAGATGACCTGCACTTCCATCCATTGTGTCTCCATTTAGCCCCGGGGGATTCAAGTGGACAGAAGTCCTCTGCCTCATCAGAGCCCTGCGTACTGCTGCCACTGCAAACTTTGTCATTATCCACCTTAATTGTAATTGTTCTGAAGGCCCCCTGTTCCTCCTCTGCCTTTCCCTGCCACGCATACCCCCCTCCCTTCTTCTCACAGCCATTCACCTTTAAGTTGCATTTTTCAAAAACAAAATTTAGAGGTAGACTTGAGCTGAAAGAGGGAGGTTTCATGACCCTTTAAAAGTGGCAGGGGAACATCCAGTGTCCAATATGTACTGCAGGAATTCTAACACTGCACAGATAGGGCAGTCAATTGGTCTAAGAGTTCGATCTGTACACCATGAAACAAACAGTTTCCATTTATTGGTTAAGTGTGACGTGTTGAAGGGGCCCTAACATTCTTGACAGTGTTCCTCACTGAAAATTGAGAGCATCCTCTCAACCCCATGGGCCAGATATATAGCCTCAATCTGTCCAGGGAAGATGCCACAGCACCCCTTTCATATGTGACAGCAGATCCTTCCAATCTGGCAGTGGCTGAGGTGGACCAGTTGTGAGAGTTGATAGAAGGCTGAACCAAGGCATCACTGGCCAATAGGGGGCCACCAGAATGAGCCTGTGATGCTTCTCCTGTAGAGGCCTCAGGACGGACTAGAGGAATGGGACGGGGGAAAGGCATAGAAAAGGTGGTCAGGCAATTCATGGGCCCTGTTCCTCCTGCACTAAGAACCACAGCAGCCAGTGTGCCATTGACTTGTCTGCAAAGAAGTCCAGGGCTGCTGCTTTGTAAGTCCTCCAGATTGCCTGGACAACCTTCCTGTGCAAGTGCCATTCCACTGGCTTTGGCCCCGCATGGGAGCATGAATCCGCCACACTGTTGAAGTGGCCTGGAATGTGTGCTGCCTTGGAAGTGTTTGTTTGCCAATAAAGTTCAGAAATAAAAAGCTCTATGACTAACTACGGATAAACAGTTGAAATAGTAATGTGGTACATTTAAAACAGTCCTCTGACATCAGAGGAGTGAGCTTCTGGAGTGCTGTATCATTTAAGCCTTAACTTAAACACATTATGACTTCACAGCTCTGGAGGAATTTCAGTTCACTGTGTGGTTATATTTGAGATGAATGCACCAGACATCAGTAAGGACAGCCCAGTTACAGGAGTTTCATCAGGAAGTCCAAGCCTGAGGGAAACTATGATATAAGAACTGACTGAGAAGTCCTCTTTGCCAGTTGACCTCAATATGCTGACTTTTGAGTCAGGTAGGCAGATGATATCTTGATTGAGGCAGTCAGAGTACTGAATAATTAAAATTATACCTCAAGCTAAGTAATTTTTGTGAAATCTAATTAAAAATACATGCCAGTAAATTATTTCAACTATTTCAAGAGTTCACCCAATGTAAAACTGTATGGGTGTAGCATATATATTTCCAAGTGTCTGGTCTTTGATAATCTTTTTTTTTTTTTTTTCCAACAGATATTATTTTATCAAATGTTTTCCAGTCACACCAGGCAAAAGTTCAGGATCAACCTCATTACCAGACCGAAAAGTTTTATAGCTGAGGTGACGCTTACCATTCATCCATGCATCCATCCATTTTCTGTATTGCTTATCCTACACAGGGTTAAGGGGAGCCTTGAGCTTATCCGAGGGGACTCTAGGCATAAGGTGGGGGACACCCTGAACGTGGTGCCAACCCATCAAAGGGCACAATCTCGCATACACACTACTGACAATTTAGAAATTCCAATCGGCCTACAACACATGTCTTTGGACTGGGCGATAAGACTGGAGTAACCAAAGGAAACCCAGGTGATTCAAAAAATTTTATAATGACCTTAACCTGCTAACAGCCAAGGCCATTCTTTTTGATGTACTGTGTGTACTAACAGAGAAATCGGAGGTTGTGGAAATTCTTTTTTTCTCTTGTTGAATAAAAGAATGACACACTCTTAAAGCCAACATTTACTATAGAGACACCGCTCTCAGGAACAACAATATGTGGTGAGGAGGTGTTTTTCACATACATCAAAATAATGCAAGGAGAAAATAGTAAACCAAAAAGAGACATCTCTCCCACAGCAACAGTCACTGAGCCATCCAGTGATGATGCGAGTAAAGAGGACAAAGATGGCCTAGATAGTAATCTCACTCCAACCCTCATTTCACCAAGGGAACATCATGATACCCAAAGGAGCCCTGACCCATTTATTTAACAGAGTCCTAATATTGTATCATCCAATGACATCTTTTCAACAACACTCACCACAACACCAACCACACTCTCTGACATCACTGAATTTCTAGTTACAACAGATCAACACATTACCCTACAACTGGAAATAAGACAGTACTGCTATAGTACTTCCAATTGATGAAGACACCAAAGGTACCCGAGGACACTAATCCAGAGCTGCCTAGAAGAAACCTGAAACATTTGTAAAGGATCCTGAAACTCTTAATGATCAAAATGTGGAAGTAGAATGCACAGAATCTGTGGTTAAGGTTCTAAAAAGTGCCATGAATCAGAACCTGAAAACAAGGATGAAGAAACAGAACCTGAATGGGTCATGCTATCAAATCTGGAGGAGAAAACCTTGCCTCTGCACAATAAGGTTGAAGAACCTAAGGAAGAGCTTGATGCAATAGAACCTGTAGTGGAGATTGAGATGACAGAAAAAGAAAAACATATTGTGCCCGAAAATGGTGGAAAGGTGATAGATCAACAGAAACTGAGGAAGATTTTCAGGCAACAGATCCTGAGAAAGATGATAAGTTCGTGGAATGATAAAGAAAATTGTTAGGCAGCAGATCCTGAGGAAGACAGTGACATAACGGAAACCACAAAGGATGCCAGTAAGGAGTAAGGAGAAGTGGATGAGATACTACAATTTAAGGAATCAGTGATGCATGAACCAGTAGCTGATGGTGAGAACCAGATATATAATTTGAGAAAGCAACTCCTTAGCAAGAGTCTCAACTTGGAAAAGTGATGAGGGGAAAAAGCTGAAGGAAGAAGTTAATACACCTGGTCAGGACACTAATTATCATCAGTCTGTAGAGGTCAATCATGTGGGCTTTTCTCATCATCAAGATGAACCTTCTGAACCAGTTTTCATAGAAGAAAATAATGAATGGGCATTTGAAATAAAAGAAGTGGCTATTATGGAGACATATGAGGACAGTGCAGCTGATGTTCAGTCTGAGAGGCAACCTGATGAGAACATGAAAACAGCAGGCAAGGAAGAGAACGGGTCATCTCCTCCCGAGGAATCCAAAAATGATAGAGAGTGGTGAATTTGATGTGAACCCGGAGGTGATATTTTACACCCACTCAGAGGAAGCCATATAATTATTGCAGTAAATTTCCATATGCATTTGCATGAGAGACAATAATTAATAGGGATGCATTCACGCTTTTTTTTTCCAGATAGAGTATGAGTATATGTATTGGCAACTCCAGCATTCAATTATCAGCTATAAGGAGTCTATTTGTATCATAAACATAATCTCTGAAATTGAAGAATTTAAGTTCATCACTCTGAGAACAGACCCCTAAGATGGCATCTTCTCCAGACATAGACTTTTATGGGGTGGTTTTAACAGATGCACCTGGGCTAGCAACAGCACCTGCTGAAGAATGTAAGTTATTATGTACAGGGAAAATGATACCACCTGTAGATGTGGAGGTGGCTGAACCTGTCAAAACCAAAGCGAATGAACAGAGGAGGACAACTAAGCCACTGATGGGCAATTTTCCCGAGAGCTTGGTGAAATCGATGTGGTGAGCACAAAGGCCTCCGAAGTTATGGAAGTTTTCCAAATGTCAAAGGCAGACAGCTGGTGATGTTCTTCGGTTGGCATTTGATAAATATCTTTAACAAGCGCTCATCTAAATACAGAGCATTGGAAGACCAATTCATTGAAATACCTAGTTAACCAGTTTCTTTACTGCCTCTTTTAGTAATTTACAAATTAGGCTGCTAACACATCTCAGGAGAGAGTGCTATATTACATGTCTCAGAGTTGAGTTAAACGCACAAAGTGAAGAGTTAATTCTGAAATTGCTCACATCAGTATTCACACCTCAGAATTACGTGCTATTCAGAAGTTATACGATGATGTGCAAGTGGAGTTACGCAATTGGGGTGGGGTTCACCAAAAATCGAGGAGCCAACGTCTTTATCTGAGACACTGCTTATCTTGAGTTGTGAATGTTTATGGATAAAATTACAAACAGCACCTACTTAAAGTGAGCTGTAAATGTTGCAGATGATTGCTTGGTCAGCTTATCCTTTAAACCATCAGTGCGATTTCTTTATAGAAGAACACATCAAATGAACAAAAACTCAAAATAGCAAATTAAACTTGTGATAAAGAGAGAACTACAGAACTACTAGGACTTCAATTGCGATGATGGCTTTAGGACTCCATCAGTGAACAGCAGAGAAGTTCAACAAAATAGACTATGTAAAAAAAATTTAATGAATTTTCCTGGTTACACAATTGCACTATTTGACCATATAGTATTAGCAAATTTGTAGAAAGGATTTATTTATTTATAATTGCACTATCTGGTTTCACCCAGATGAGGATGGGTTTCCTTTTGAGTCTAGTTCCTCTCAAGGTTTCTTCCTCGCACACCGTCACCTCTCGCTGCTCATTAGGGATAAAGTCATACATTTAAAATCTATATCCTGAATTGATATATTTCTGATTTTAAAAAAAAGCTGCTTTGGGACAATGTCCATTATTAAAAGCGCTTTACAAATAAAACGGAACTGAATTGAAAATTGAAAATCCTACAATTTCATTACCTCTATTTAATATTTCTTAGCCTCGCTAAGGTGTCTGCATGAGTAACTGTCAGAGCATAATATAAAACAAATAACATGCAAAATAACAAGATGTGCTGGATCAAGTGCTATTTCATAAGGTTTTAAATAACGATAGTAGAATCATATTGTTAAACCGAATTTGCCCTGATTAATCTGACAATTACAGTCAGGACTAATCATTCAGCTATATACAGGCACTATAATAACATATTAGATGTTGATTTTTAATACATCATTGATTTTCATTTTTTTATTACATTGTACTATATTTATTCAAGGGCGCACGGTGGCTTAGTGGTTAGCACGTTCGCCTCACACCTCCAGGGCCGGGTTCGTCCCGGGCCACAAAGCGAGTTTGCATGTCTCCCCGTTGCGGGGTTTCCTCCCGGATCCCCGTTCCTCCCCAGTCCAAACATGCATGGTGGCTGATGGCAGCTTGGTAAATGTCCGTAGTGTATGAATGGGTGTGTGAGTGTGTTTGTATTGTGCCCTGCGATGGACTGGCACCCTGTCCAGGGTGTACCTTGTGCCCGATGCTTCCTGTGGCTCCAGCCCCTGGCAGATAGTTGAAGATTGGATATATTTATTCAGTACTTTCCATGGCTTTAAATGTTTGTATTCAGACACTATTGAAAAATGCTGTCTTGGACGCTGTGTAACCTGTCTCAGAATACAACTGACTTTCCCCACATAAATAAATGTAAAATAATAAATACATGGCAGTAGGATTTTCAGCATTGCCAGAACATGAACGTTGCTATTCTCTTGTTTATGAACAGTACAACAATGAAATCATGACTCATAAATACTGCACAACAAAAAACGGACATCTTATTTAGCCTGTGTTATGTCTGACTAGTAGAAGAGACAGAAATCTGACAGAATCTGAAGGACATTTTAAACTTTAGAGCAGCACTCACCTGAATGACCCCATCACAGGGTTAAACAACAGATTAAAAGCGTGCTCTGTCACTGCGGTCTCTTGATGGGCTCATTAATGTCTCCTATAAAGGCTTCTCTTAGGTCTTTACTTGTTTTCACTCTGCCCTAGGGTGAGTGGGGAAAAAATATATTTTTGCCTTGAACAAATCCATCACATTCAATCCAGCACAGCACAGGATTTAATGATTAGACCAACAAAAGAGTTAGCATGAATTCAGTACTTTTCACTGTAGCATTATTTTTCCAAGCATACAAGATTTAAAACTTTTTTTTTAGGGAGAAAGGACCTTTGAAGAATTGCATTTGCCCAAGCATGGTGAGCAATGGAAATGAGTTCTTATTATAAAAAAGTCTTATGTTTTTGCCTTAATCAAGTACCATGTATGTGTGAAGAGCGCATGGCTTAATTTCAACTCAAGAAGACTCTTGAGGCAATAAAGTTGGTTTTCTATGGTCCACAAGCATTAAATCCATTATAAGGTTCAATGTCTTCTTCTTGTTTGTGGTTTTCTCATTTAATCTAAAAGAGGTTATTTTAATTTGAAGTAAACCATGTATATCATGTGAGAATCACATGGTCTTAAAACCTCATTCAGTCTTGATCCTGAAAGAAACCTGTAAAATAATAAATTCTGTAATATTACCAGAATAAATGCAGCTTCTTCTAACAGTGTGGAAACACCACAGTCCTTAATCCAGGGCAAAACATAAAGTCCCCTCCGAAACTGTTGGAATGGCAAGACATTTAGGTTTGAGATCGAAAACTGCAAATGAGAAGAGAGTCTAAAATTTCAGCTTTTATTTCCTGGTATTGATATGTAGATGTGTTAAATGACATAGAACATTTTGTATCAGACCGCCTAATTTGTAAGCGAGCAAAAAATATGGTCTATGGTCTGCAACTATATATAGTGCTTTTTTAACCATAGAGGTTCCAAAGCGTTTTACACTGTGTCTCATTCACCCATTCACACACACTCACACACCAGTGGTAGTAGAGCTGCCATGCAAGGCGCTAACTTGCCATGGGGAGCAACTTGGGGTTCAGTGCCTTGCACAGAACACACTTAGGCATGTGGAGTCACGTGGGCCGGGAATCGAACCGCCAACCCTACGATTAGTGGACAACCCGCTCCTGAGTCAAAGCCACCTGAAAAATACTGGAACATGTGCCTGACAGGTGTTTCTTGTTACCCAGGTGTTAAATTGATTGTTTAAACATTAACAAGCCAACATGAAGATTAGAGAGCTGTCTATGGGAGAAAAGCAAGCCATTTTGAAGCTGAGAACAGAGGGAAAATCAATCAGAGCCATTGTATAAGCACTGGGCATAGCCAATACAATAATTTGGAATGGCCTGAAAAGGAAAGAAACCACTGGTGCACTGAGCAACAGACACAAAATGGGTCAGACACGGAAAACAACAACAGTTTATGACAAAGACATTGTCTGTGAAGAAAAACACAAAAACAACAGTCAGTGACATCACCAGCAACCTCCACAGGGCAGGGGTGAAAGTATCACTATCCACTGTTCGCGGAAGACCTTGAGAGCAGAAATATAGGCACCATACAACAAGATGCAAACCACTCATGAGCAGTAAGAATCAGAACACCAAATTAGAATTCATAAAGAAATACAGAGATCCATCCATGCATCCATCTTCAACCGCTTGTTCCTCCTTCAGAGTCGCGCGGAACCTGGAGCCTATCCCAGGAAGCATCGGGCACAAGGCGGGGTACACCCTGGACAGGGTGCCAGTCCATCGCAGGGCACAATCACATACACACTCACACACCCATTCATACACTACGGACAATTTACCAACCTACCAATCAATCTACCATGCATGTCTTTGGACTGGGGGAGGAAACCGGAGTACCAGGAGGAAACCCCCGCAGCACGGGGATGAGCCACAAAAGTTCTGGAACCAAGATTAACCTCTACTAAAGTGTTGGAAAGGGCAAAGTGTGGAGAAAGAAAGGATCTGCTCATAATTGTCACAATCTTACCTTCTGGCAGCACACTTGGAGAGCCGGAGGGCGGGCGAATGCACGAGCTATGTGCACGAGTGCTCAGCGAGCACATGCTGTTAGGATGTTGATAACCGTGACATTGTTTACTGTGGACACGTGCGTTTGTTTTGTTTCTGTTCAGTCTCCTCCCTGTTTTGTCATTGGTGGTTGTTCAGGGGTGTGGCTTTATCATTTTCAGCTGCCATCACTTAGCGCTGATTATGTTCGGGATATATACCGCTCGCGTTCCTGTACACCTTGCAGAGTTTTAAAGTAGATATAATTCTATAGATTATTTAGATTAACGTTAGATTAGTTCACTTTGTCCATGCTGGTGTTTTCTGCTCCCAGTTCATAGTCATAGTTCATGTTTCTTGTTTTGTGTTTTGACCCTGTTTTCTATGACCACGACTTCGATTTCTGCTTTGCCCCATTTATGCCTGTTTGCCGATCGCCTGAGTTTTTGACTACACATCTGTTTCACGTTTTGGATTTGTCTGCCTGCCTCCTTTAATAAAAGCTCTTAACTGCAATTGCGTCCGTATCCTACTCTCTTACGTCTCGCCACGTGACAATAATCCACAACATGCAAACTCATCTATGAAACATGGTGGAGGTAGTGTCGTGGATTGGGCTTGCATGACTGCTTCTGGAACAGGCTCACTAATTTTTATTGATGATGTAACTCATGATGGTAGCAGCAGAATGAATTTAAAAGTTCACATGAACATTTTGCCTGCCAATTTACAGAGAAATGCATCCAAATTAATTGGAAGGAACTTCATCTTGCAACAAGATAATAATCCAAAACCCACTGCCAACTCAATGAAGGACTTCCTCTGGGGACTGGGGGGTGGAAGGGGGGTAGGGCAGTGGACGGTTTTGACTGGCCATGTCAATCACCAGACCTTAACCCAACTGTGAAGGATTTCATCAGCTTAGGAGGAGACTGAAGGGAGAAACCCCCCAAAGCAAACAACAACTGAAAGAGGTTTTGTTAAAAGCCTGGAAAAGCATCACAAAAGAAGAAACCAACAATTTGGTGATGTCAATGAGGCTTGATGCAGTTATTGCACGCAAGGGATATGCAACCGAATATGAAGTGTTATTTACTTTAATTTACTTCAAGTCTTATCTGTTCCTATACTTTTGCTTGCCTAAACATTACTCTCCTTGCCATTCTAAGGTAGTAGGGGTACTGTAGGCTAGTGAGAGAAATCTTCTATGATTTCATACTGACAAAGAAAAATTCATAAGACGCAAGGTCATAATTCAACAAGCAACTCTTCTATTTGATTTTCTGAGCTGCCACCATATATAGAGCTGAACCTAAGAGCAAGAATAAATTTGCCATATAACATCACCCAAGCAGTCCATCGTGTTCTGGAGGAATTCTGTAATGCAGCTGTTTTCTACACCATACACTGAACACACTGATAATTTTGTTCAGAGGGCCAAATAAGGTAATTTCCTGTGTTGTTTTTTTTTTAACAAATGAAATTCTAGTCTTACAGTCTCAAACGTTAAGCACTGCACACCTATGACTACTCACTTAATTGAAAGGACAGACATGTATCAAAATAGTTTATGGTTTAAAAATGTTTCATTTTACTAAATAAACTAAATAAAATATGACATAACTGTCGTTTCTACCTGGGGTGTTTTTTTTTAAAACTTTTTGTTTTTTTTTTTTTTCCAGGTTAATTTGGGAAAGCTAAAATTTGATATGTGGATAAATTCTTTGAAGGTGAAATGCAGCTTTTGTTGACATTTTTTTTATTAAAAAAAAAAGCTATTTATGCACAATATTCAGACTGTAGAAGCTGGTGTCTATCACCAGGCAAACTTTAATAAACACTCCACTCTAACTTTTAATAGCTGTCTCTCATGACTCTTTTAGATATCCTGTAGTTATATTCTGGCACTTTAAAGGGGAGAGAAGTGCTGAGTAGATCCCTTTCTTGTCCTAATCGTAATGCTGGTCAAAACAGACTTGTACGTTGTGTCTTGTAATGGGAGTTATTTAGGGCTTGTTAAAGGATAATGATTAGAAATTTAATCGCACACCTCCAAAAGTAGCAGAGGTGAGAATATGTTAGTGTGGTAATATCATTATGATGATTAGCGATACCAAAAGAAGAAGATAATTTATTCACGTTATTGAGTAAGTTAGGCAACGATGCCACGTCACCATCTCATATGAATTATATCAGTGGTTAACTTATATTAATTATATATCAGATACAATTAAAATGGAATATGTAGTGCATACAATATAACAGGTGATTGTTTGTTGTTACATTGTATGTAATATATAATAATTGCTAGTTATATTATTATAATTATGATGATAATGAGGATGTTGGAAACAATTAACAATAATAATAATAATAATAATAATAATAATAATAATATTACTCTAGGATAAGTACTATTAGTACCAACAGTAGTAGTATTCCAGGAGACGCGCACAAACTCATTCATACCTAGGGGCAGTTTAGCGTGGCTAGTCCAACAACCGTGGTGGTGGAAGGAAACTGGAGAACCAAGAATAAATCTAAACTCAATCTATATGAGAAATAAAGGCATCCAGTTTCATTGTAATGACACGTACTGGTAATGGATGCTTTGGTCATACTGAAATTGTCTTGGGGTTATTTTATACATTTTAGCTATATTAATCAGTCCTCCACCACATTTCCAACTTGCCTTGTGGTTCGAACAATGCTTTTGCCATCATTGTAAGGGTTTTATCATCCACTCATCCTGATATCATTCCAGCACAGAATCAGTGAGCAGATGAAAGGCTTGATATGTTGTCCATAATGTAGTTAGTGTAGCTGTAAAAGGAGTGCATGTTAATAAATAATGTTTAGATGATTGGAATGTAGAATGCTTCGAGAAAATCGGTAGATATCAACTGATTAAAAATAAATAAACAATTTCCAACGATTGTCGTAGAAATACTGACTAATCTACAGACGTCTCCTTGAGATAATGTACACTCATCATCCACTTTATTAGGAATACTTGTACAACTGCACATTCATGAAGTTATCTAATCAGCCAATCCTGTGACAGCGGCGCAATGCAAAAAAATCATGGAGATACAGGTCAAAAGCTTCAGATAATGTTCACATCAAACATGAGAATGAAGAAAAACTGATCTCAGTGACTTTGATCGTGGCATGGATCTTGGTATCAGATGGGCTGGTGTGAATTTTTCAGAAACTGTTGAACTCCTGGGATTTTCACACACACAATATTCTCTATCCTACCCAGAACGGTGCAAAAAAACAACAACAACAAAAAAAAAAAACACTGAGCGAGCGACAGTTCTGTGAGTGGAAACATTTTGTTGATAAAAGAGGTCAGAGGAAAATGGCCAGATTGGTTCAAGCTGACAGGAAAGATATAATAAGTCAAATAATCAGTCTTTGCAACTGTGGTGAGCAGAAAACCATATCAGCATGTATATAGCATAAAATCTTGAGGTGGCTGGGCTACAACAGCAGAGGACTACATCAGGTTCCTCTCCTACCAACTAAGAACAAAAATCTGAGGCTGTCAAGGGCACAGACTCGACTAATCTTCAATTGTCCAGTTTGGGTGAGTCTGTACCCATGTTACTTTAGACATCCTGTCAGCACAAACCAGTCTAGCCATTCTCCTCTGATCTCGCTCATCAACAAGGTGTTTCAGTCTGCAGACCCTCCACTCACAAGATCCGCCCCCCCACCATTCTGTGAAAAACTCTAGAGGCTGTTGGGTGTGAAAATCAGAGGAGATCAAAAGTTTCTGAAATACTTAAACCAGCCAGTCTGGTACCAACATCCATGCCACGATCAAAGTCACAGAGATCATCGCACTTTTCCTTCACTCTGATGTTTAATCTGAACATTAACTGAAACTCTTGACCTGTATCTCCATGATTTTTTGCACTGTGCTGCTGCCACATGATTGGCTGATTAAATAATTGCATGAAAGTGCAGTTGTACAGGTGTTCCTACTAAAGTGGATGGTGAGCGTATAGTGGACTGGGTCCCCCCCCCTCCTCCTTTTTTCCCAGTTTCTACATTTCATGTATTTCTATTTCTTCTGCTTTTTCAGGAACGGTGACACTAGTGCAATGCCAGGTCTTGAGAGTCAATCATGCAGACAGCAGACCACGACAGTGTTACATCTCTCAATGAGATATGGAAATGCCATAATTTCCATGAGTTCCCACATAATAATGCCAATCCCTGACGTATTTTAGCCTCTACAAAAACTCGAAACCCATCAGTCGGATCCAAGGTGATATTAAATTTCTGAATTATGGCCAACTTTCAAATGGTGATAGTGCATGTTTGGGTGTACGCTTTGGATTTAATGGAGCTGAACGTCAGCAGTAGTTAATTTCAAAGCACCGAAGAGAACATTTCTAAAATAAATTTTGTAAATAGACGTGTCCCCCCTCCCTCCCCCATGTTCACAGACCGAAGACTAAAGAGGTTGCTAGGAACACGAACAATGAGGATGAACTGCTTTATTCTGCACCGGTGTTTCAGTACTTTGTGATGTTATCTACATCTGCATTTTGTTTTTAAAACCAGAGTGGGGTTTTATTCACACATTCAAGTGACTATATAATGTCATGAACTACTTATCAGCAAAATGGAGCAAGAGGGAGAAACCACTAATGGCTGAAATAGAAAAACAAAAACATGTGTGTAGGTATTGTTTCGCTCACTAGAAAGGCATCATTGTTATGTCTGCCCTAGGAAGAGAATAAAGTTGATGTGTTTATACTCATCAACATTCTCAACCAAAATGTTCTGAACAGGATGTTTTGTGGTGTACGTCTCAACCCTAATCAGACTAAACATTACCTAAGCCTAGGGTGTCAAATAAAGTCAGTTCAGCCAAAATAGGATTTGTGGATTTGTGTTAACACACACACACACACACACACACACACACATTTCCCCCCTGTAAGATTAATAAATCTCCATTTATTAATTTTAGCTGTAGTCAAGGACATGCTCTAAGCTCTGTGCTTTTCATTGTTAGAGTTAATGACTTCTGCCGCTAATTCTTAATACACCACTGGTATATTAAGATCTGTTGTGGTTCAAAAGCCTCCATCTGTATAGTGACAAATGTTAAATATGGAAATGGATGATACAAGTGCAACCAGTGCAAACAAGTGCGTGTGTGTAAATGCTTGTCTCCATTGACACACACACACACACGCACACACACACACACGCAAATCATACTAAGTAGAGGAGGCGACTTGAATGATTCACTTAGAGGTCACTGTTAGAAAAATAAAATAAAAAGTCTATAGAGAGGTCAGGGTCATGGAATTAATTATATGCCGTAGGACAGCGGATAGAGGACGAAGCATATTCTGAAAGAAACCATCAAAAGCATTTATACAGCTTTCAGCCTTTCATTTCCTCCAATCTCGGTAAGGGAGGTGTTCGTTGAGGTGATGGCCGGTATGTACCATGTGCTGCGGAGTAATAACTCTGGTCTATTATTATTATTCGAAATCAGGGTGCAATTATATGACTTTGTCTTATATAAAACACTTTGTATGGTGCAAAAGACTTAAGCACATAGAACAAATTATTGCGAAACAGATATGCTTTTAAAAAGAATTAAAACATTAAAAGACTTTTTCACAAAGTACAGTAACATTAAAATAAAAAAAGTCAAAGTAGTACTTTAAAACAGCATCGATCCCTTTGACACCATAAAGTTTATGAATAGAGATAGGTTTCAGCTTAAAATATGACTTCTAGAGAGCCCTGTTGGTCCCTACACCCCTAACCGCTAAAGCACTGATTGGAAATATACAATTATATGCAAAATTTTGCACTCATGTGCACTATGGCTAAATTACATACATATACAGTATCTCATAAAAGTGAGTACACCCCTCACATTTTTGTAAATATTTGATTATACCTTTTCATGTGACAACACTAGAGAAATGACACTTTGCTACAATGTAAAGTAGTGAGTGTTGTAACAGCTGGTGTAACAGTGTAAATTTACTGTCCCCTCAAAATAACTCAACACACAGCCATTAATGTCTAAACCGCAGGCAACAACAGTGAGTACACCCCTAAGTGAAAATGTCCAAATTGGGCCCAATTAGGCATTTTCCCTCCCCGGAGTCATATGACTTGTAGTGTTACAATGTCTCAGGTGTGAATGGGGAGCAGGTGTGTTATATTTGGTGTCATCGCTCTCACACTCCGTCATACTGGTCACTGGAAGTTCAACATGGCACCTCATGGCAAAGAACTCTCTGAGGATCTGAAAAAAAGAATTGTTGCTCTACATAAAGATGGCCTAGGCTATAAGAAGATTGCCAAGACCCTGACACTGAGCTGCAGCATGGTGGCCAAGACCATACAGGGGTTTAACAGGACAGATTCCACTCAAAAAAGGCCTTGCCATGGTCGACCAAAGAAGTTGAGTGTACGTGCTCAGCGTCATATACAGAGGTTGTGTTTGGGAAATAGACGTATGAGTGCTGCCAGCATTGCTGCAGATGTTGACGGGGTGGGGGGATCAGCCTGTCAGTGCTCAGACCATACGCCGCACACTGCATCAAATTGGTCTGCATGGCTGTTGTGCCAGAAGGAAGCCTCTTCTAAAGATGATGCACAAGAAAGCCAGCAAACAGTTTGCTGAAGACAAGCAGTCTAAGGACATGGATTACTGGGACCATGTCCTGTGGTCTGATGAGACCAAGATAAACTTATTTGGTTAAGATGGTGTCAAGCGTGTGTGGCAGCAACCAGGTGAGGAGTAGAAAGACAAGTGTGTCTTGCCTACAGTCAAGCATGGTGGTGGTGTGTATATATATATATATATATTTCCCAAGTGGAAGGATATAAACACAATCTTGGTAGCAAACTACTTAAAATCGTTTGCTGCAAATATTACTGCATAGTTGCTTTATATTTGAGTAACTAAATAAAAAAAAAAAAAAAAAAAAAAAAATAAGAAAATAGTAATTGTGAAACCATACTTAGCCAGTACATAGTCACAGCTAGGAACCTTTCTATTTATATTTAATGAATTCTCATTGCAGAACATTTCTGAGATATTCTTGGGCCAAGATCTACTTACATATTTTCAATGATTTGTAAGCCAGGGGTCTGTGAAGGCCATTCCAAGCTCTTGCCTGTGTCACCTTTGCAACCAGAATTTGATAATATTTCGCAGGTGAAGTTACCTTCTGATGACTCTTCCATGCAGATAATGTTTGTACAAGGCAGGCTGCATAACAGAACAGTACACCACCATTCCTGTGTCAGGTAAACCTTCCTGCAGGTCATGCTGTCATTTGGGAATTTAAATTTTCCTTTCTTTTCAGCATACTGGCAGTTCTACAGTTTTATGCAAAAGTTTGGGCACCCCTGATAAGCATCATAATTTCAGTTTATAATCTGCTGGGCTTTCGAAGCAGCACCTTCATTTGGATATAATTTATACCTTATGGAAACAGTAACATGCGACTCTGAACTTTGACAAGGTTTCCAGAACCCGTGCTTGCCACATAGCCCCATAGAATGATGGACGCTCCACCAAATTTTACAGTAGGGATCAGGTTCTTCTCCTGGAATGCTGTGTTATTTTGCCACCATACAAAGAACTTCTGGTTGTGACCAAATAACTCTATCTTAGTTTCATCTGTCCACAGCACATTATTCCAAAAATAATTCTGGCTTGTCCAGATGAGCCTTTGCATACCTCAAACGATTCTGCTTGATGGTAGTATGCAGAAAAGGCTTTTGACACATCATCCTTACATTGATCTGTTCCTTGTGCAAAGTGCGCTGGACTGTGGAAAAATGTACAATGACACCATCAGCAGCAAGGTGTTATTGGAGCTCTTTGGAGGTGGTCTGTCTGGGCCAATTCTAACCATTCTTTACCTTTCAGATATCTTCCCTTCACAAGGACCGTTCCTGTGGCCATATTTCTATATATAACTATATTTCTGACTGTGGAGACAAAAACCATAAACCTTTGTGATAACTCTTGTATCCTCTTCCTAATTCATATTGATGAATTATCCTAGTTTTCAAGTCATTAAGGAGTTCTTTTGAGTTTCCCCATGTTGCTACTTTCCAGTAGAGAATCAAAAAGAAGCACAACTATTAGCGATGTGTCGAGAGCGAGAGAGAGAGATATTAATTATATTCTGCTTAAATTAACAAAATGACTTGTAAAAAAAAGATTCGTTCATTTGGCTGAACGAGATTCAAAAATCCGAGTCAGTAAAATAATCCGAACTTTTCATCACTAACAACTATTGGTTGCACCTGTGTTTTCAGTCTAATGTTCATTGAGCCAATCATATCAATTTTGTGTTGCAGTCAATCAGCATTAAGTGACTACACGTATTCAAATCAACACAACTGAAAGGGTGGACAAACCTTTGCACAGCTTATTTTTCACATTTGAACTCAATACTGCTACACTAAGAATTTTTGATCAAGAGTTTTGACTAAGAATTTGATCACATTATCCAGCTCTCTCTAGAAACTGAATGGCATATCAGTACAATCTTTTCTTAGAAGGACAGAGCAAATTATCATGCAGCCATAGAAGGGTTGGCCAAACTTGTGCATAAAACTATATCTGAGAATCGACTTGGTCGTCCAGATTTTGCCTTTCCTTTAAATTCCAATTCTTATTGACATTTAGGAGAGAAGAAATTGTGATCTGGAAGCACTGTTATCTATTCCTTCCTCTGCTTTTTAGACATCAATTAGCCTCATTTTCAGGTAATCAGCTATCTATTTATAGTAGCCCATGGGTGTTGGGTGTTTGAAGAGTCAGAGAATTTATTATGCTCCGGGATTCTCATTTTTATTGAAAATTCTGGACCTGCCTAACAAGTTCTAATGAGGCAATTAAGGCCTAATGAGATAATTAAGCTCTGAGACTTTACAAGTGAAAATGCTTCTATTTTACATTCTTTTCTAATTTAGTACAAAAAAAAAATCTCATTACAAATGATATTATTGACAACAGTTGAGTGAAAAGTAGAATGTTTGAAATATTGAAATGGATTTCAGAGTTTCTTGGTATTTGGTACATCCCCCTCGAGCTGGCATGGACTCCACAAGTGCAAAAACCTTATGATCCTTTTTAGACCAAATCTATCAGAGTGACGTCTGAACACATGCTTGAATAGAAGAGATTAGGCATGAGGGAAATCTGACCTCTTGTACAAAGCAGTTAACATGGCCAATATCACAGATTTGCTTTCATTTAAATAGGTGCCTAGAAATAGTGCAGAATCTTGAATATTAAATATAATGATACTTTACTTTCTTTGTTTTAAATATTTAAAAATTATATATTTATATATATATCTATATTTATATTTAATATTTAAAAAAACCTTTCTTTCCAGTTTTAATTAAAAATCTTAGATTTTCAATGTGGTCTAAAAATGTTAGACCCCAATGTACTGTATACGTGTTTGTGTGTGTGTGTGTGTGTGTGTGTGTGTGTGTGTGTGTGTGTGTGTGTGTGACCTTATATATAAAAATGGGTATGTGATTATAAAAAAAAAATAATAATAATCAAGCAGAGGTAGCCCAACCCAAAGTGTTTTATTTCTTTCATACCACAGGAATTTGTCAACACTAATATAATATTTTATATATATATATATATATATATATATATATATATATATATATAAATAAATTATAGAATGGCGTAATACTTTTTTCTGTTTATTATCCCATTTAATGTTGTGGAACATCTGTGAAGTAAATTCCTGTTCTTGCTTGTTATAACAGTTATACACGATCATTTCCTCTGTCCTGAAGACCTACCTGTGTCAGAAATTATACAATATGAGGAGAATATGGACACGTTTATGTTTGTGAGGTCATGCAGGCAGCTGCTAATGTTTAGCTTTATACAAAAGTGGTCCCCCCCCCCATTATAGTCATTAGTTATTTGCTAGAATACATATTTGGTCCAACCAAAACCAAAGCAAACAACTCCTCACTCATTTCAAAAAATGTATTAGTTACTTAAAGTATTGCATAAATTTCAGTACACTTCATTTACTGACAACAACAACAAAAAAAGTATAATTTAGACACATCATTATAGTTCATCTTCCTCCAAAATGAATGTTAATCCTTCTTGAGTAGCACAACGAAAATTCAGGAAAGACTTCAACAGAACAAGTACGATTAAAGTTATTCAATGAAACACAATCTAGTTCTCAATTTTACATCTTTACGGACTTTGTGTAAAATTGTGTAAAAATTTCTGTACATTCAGTTGAAGCTGGAAGATCATCAGGTACAGCTTTAACAATACAGGTTATGGAATGCTAGAAAAATCACTCAGAAAAATATAGTGCATTGTTTAGAGTTTAGACCTGAACTACAGATATTTTTTTTTTTACTCGAGTGTAAACAGTAATTGACAAATTGCTATCGTTACCAGGAAAATAATTAAACAATAAAAGACTATTGTAATTGGGTGCAAAAGCTCAAATTAAACTTTTCTCCCAGTTGCTGAAAATCTTCATTTAATCTATTTGAATTTTAAATATAAAGAAGTTAAGTGTTTTAAGAAGCTATGATAACTATACAGTTCCAAAACTGGAAAATCCCTACAGGAAAGACTGAATTATTAACACTTGCTTATCGAAATATTTACCAGATAATATACAAAATGGTACACAAGAGATGCATCTTAAAAGGAATCACCCAGGCAATTGCAGTTATTAAGGCCTCAAAGTTGCAGTTATGGATTTAATGAAGAAAAATACGTGTGCAAGAAAAATGAAAGCATAATAATGCAAGTGACAAATTTAAAGAGAAAAACAAGCAAAAGGGATCTCATTAAGAGGGCAACCATTTAAAGGGCAGAAGACAAAATATCAATAAAAAGCAAATTCATTGGTGAACTGAGAAACAAAGTAAGTGAGTCTAAAGTAAATTACTATCTAAATTCTAACTATGAGATAATCTGCATTCTGCTCTTCAAATTAGAAAGACACCTAGACTGTTTGAGGAGTTTCTGCAGCATGGCTATGGTTTAATGGTTGACCGACAGAGTGCATGATTGTACTCTTATATGTGTGTCTACTTGAGCATGTTCTGCAGCATGGCCGTGGCATAAGTGGGACGTGCCTGTTGACTCTCGATAGCGTTCCTCAGATACTGGATTCCTCCGCAGCGTTCCCAGATCTCCTCAAATTGCCGAGCAAGGATTTCCGCTCCACGCTTACGGGTCAGACCGGTCTCCTCTAAATTCAGCTCACACATCTCCATGTCATCCTTGCCTAGAAACGGTTCAGAGAACCAAAACCAAACACACAATTAAGAACTAAATTCTACAGAATAAAATTTGTATACTGCAAAGAAATAGAATAATGGCGTCGAGTGAAATTTGCTTTATAATTACTTTCATTTTTAAGTTACGCTATGGTTATGTTCACACTGACAAGGAACAAGGTAAAGAACTCAAGACAATTACAAAAATGGTCCTTCTTATGCTTCTGTTGAATGTACAACAGATACAACATTGTGTGATTCCTATTAAAGGTACAGTTGTATATGGCAGCAATCGACGTGTCTCATACTTGTTCCATTAATATCTTAATTAATGTCAAAATGTAGAGGCAAAAACAAAACCAAGCACAGGTAATACCATACCATACCATACTGCAGGGTAGTAGGACCACAATCAATGACCAGAGCTGGGCTCTTGAACTTGTACCCCTAGCCATGAATTGTTTAAAGTATGATGATCTTGTGCTTTGACCCCAACCATTTCAAGGATATGCCACAATCCAACAACGATATTCTCCTTGACGATAAATACAGTAGTGGTTCTTAAATCCCTGGAAGAACTGTGGAGGTCCTGATGACTGGTTTTAAGAACCACTGAACTAATGTCAAAATCTTGAAAGCAAGCTGCACTCACCAGCCACTAACAGAATGGGATGTTTATCAGGGTGTAGCTCCATCTGCCTGGCGATCCACGGCCCATCGAAGTGTGCATACCACCACCCCTTCTTCTTATTCTGTGGGTCCTTGTACTGATCACCGGGGCGGACGAAGGGAATGCGGAAGTAGCGCTGCTGCCGGTTCATCACGATCTCATGTTGCCGGGCGGGGATTGGAGGAGCCACGTAGTTCTGGGCTGCATGAACAGAGACGCAATGTGTCTATGAGGATTCTAAGTACAGTATCAAAAGGGTTCTGCTATTAGCATGTACAAGCAATGTTAAAACTCTTAAAATTGGCTAATTGTTTAGTGACCCTAAGTATATAAAATTGGAGCTATTCATTTGTTGCACTGATTTAATCAGTGTAAATGATATGCCAGATAATTTGGAATTTAGTTGTTCGTAATCTTAGCAAATCTACAGTGGAATCAATGATAGTTATACTGTGGGTTTGGTTTTTATTAGAGAATTCACATAATGCTGTTGGATGCTACCACCACTTTCTCATTTGGGGTAACAATATGGCGTGTTCAGCATTATTTTAATATATGCTGAAGAGAAAAGAATAGTCACATTGTTATGTACATTGGTTGGTACATTAAATAAAGCCAAGCTTTTGTGGAAAGCTTATAAAACATAATAAAATTTGTGTTAATATTTGGTGCAGTGAATCATTTAAATGCAAGCTATTTATCAAAGTGGTGTCCCAGTTTCGATTTTCTTTT
The DNA here is from genome assembly GCA_012411365.1 of Ameiurus melas. Classification (NCBI taxonomy): domain Eukaryota; kingdom Metazoa; phylum Chordata; class Actinopteri; order Siluriformes; family Ictaluridae; genus Ameiurus; species Ameiurus melas. The sequence goes on along the minus strand of CM022753.1, from coordinate 8,387,369 downwards.
TATTTTCTGCCACACCAAGCATTGCTCCATTACTGATTTGATTTTAGTCAGTATTAGAAATCAGCTGGGGTTTATTTCAGAGAGTGCAGAGTTAGTCGCTTCTGCATTGACTGAGACCACAAACTCTTTAGTTCAATTAAAAATTCGCCACATTAGCATATTCATAAAGACAGTTCAGAATGGTAAATGTAAATGGTAATGGTAAATGTGCACTTATATAGCGCTTTTATCCAAAGCGCTTCACACTGTGTCTCATTCACCCATTCACACACACACACATACAATGGTAGCACAGCTGCATGAGGTTCTAACATCAGCAACTTGGTCAGTGTTTGCCCAAGACTTTCGTGTGGTCACCCGGCACCACCCCAACCCACGATTAGTGGACAACCCTCTCTACCAACTGTGCCACAGCCGCCCCAGAAAAGAGCAGGAACATCCAAGAAAACACCCAAAAAGTTTGGACAGCATGCTGCTTTGACTTTAGTCCACATTTTCACACACCATCCACATAAATTGGACCTTATCATCTTTTGTTAGAGTATTCAGTGGATGTGTCAACATTTATTTCAGTAAATATATTTCCAATGAGGCTATTCACAAGAAATTTTCACCAGACATCAGTATAAACTCAAGAAATTTGGAAATATAAAGAATTCACAACATTTAAGTCCATAAATAAAGTTGAGTGTAATAAAGTGGCATGACACAGGAAAAAAAGCATTGAACACGTTAAGAAAAAGCAGTTCGACAAGGCAAGGTAAGACAAGGAACCAGCTGAAATCCGTAAGTAATTATACCCCCTATCTGTGCAAATTAACATCAGCTGGGTTAGTATATTGATGGTCTATAAAAAGGCTTTTCATTACCAAGGTGTCACACAAGAAACATCTCATGATGGGTAAAAGCAAAGAGCTCTCCCAAGACCTTCACAACCTTATTGTTGCAAAACATATTGATGGAATCAGATACAGACGTATTTCACGTCTGAATCTTCCAGTAAGCAGCATTGTGGCCATTATCCACAAGTGGAAGCAACATCACTGCATCATCAACCGGCCATGCACAGGAGCTCCTCGCAGTATTTCTGACCGGGAGTCAGAAGAATCACTTCTGATTCTTGGAGACACCAGGTACCATCGTCACAGAGAAAACATGCACGCTATGCACGCTCACCCTGCAAGACTCCATTACTAAAGAAAAGGCATGTCGAGTGTAGTCGGGTCAGACGAGAGCAAAATGTAACTTTTTGGCTGTTATACTACACACCATGTTTGAGAAGAAATGGCACTGCACATCGTCCTAAAAACACTACACCAACAGTGAAGTTTGGAGATGGAAGCATCATGGTGTGGGGCTGTTTTTCATCACATGGTACTGTCAGACTTCATATAACTGAAGGAACGATGAATGGAGCCCTTTACCAGGAGATTCTTGAGAAGACTTGCTACTGCCATCCACCAAGATGATGAAGATGAGACGTGGGTGGAGCGTCCAGCAGGACAACGATCCAAAGAATACAGCAAAGGAAACCGTTATCAAGGTGTTAGAATGGCCCAGTCAATCACCTGACTCGAATCCAACTGATTAAGAGCTAAAGACAATATGTTTAGAAGAGCGGACCCAAATCACACCTGAATACTGCGAGAGATCTTGAAGCTCTCATTACAAACAAAGGTTTCTCCACTAAGTATTAAATAAATTTCAGTTAGCGTGTTAAATACTTTTTTCCCCCCGTGTCATGCCTCTTTATTACACATAACTTTATTTATGGACGTTAATGTTGTGAATTCTTTCTATTTCCGGATTTCTTGAGTTAATACTGATATCTGGTGAAAACGGCATGTGAATAGCCTCATTGGAAATATATTTACTGAAAAAAAAAAAAAGTTGGTGCGTCCAATACTTATTTCCCCCGCTGTATATCATGCTGTTTAGTGCCATGGTTCTCAAACTGGGGTCCAGAGATCCTCAGTTTTTTTTTTTTTAATTATTGTTACAGTGGTGGAAATCACAACCCACCATTATCAAAGTTATTCTATTGATTATCGAGTTCTAATAGTTATTATCCAATTTGACTGGTCACTTGAATTGAATCCAAACCTCAATAAGTTAAAAACAAGTTAAATAATGTTTAAGTGTAATGGCATTTTTAATAAAAATGTCTTCTGTGAGTGGAAAGAAAACAAAACTATTTTAAATGTATTGTCTGACTAACAAATAGACAAAATACTATTATTGTACACATTGTATAATTGTACATGTCTAATATTGAAATACCTTGGTTTTTATTTCAATTATATAAAAATGTACTCAGTTAATCTGTTTTTTTTTTTTTTTTTTTGTATGTTTGTTTTATTTTACAGCCAAGGCATCCAGAACGTTTGCAGAAATCTTCTAGAACCCATGGGCACCCAAGGATTCAGAAGCCACAAGAAGGCCTCCTGCAAAAACCTGAAAAGTGTTAACAACCATGGCCTCACCATCCTCTAATGAGAAAAGACATTACTGCAATTTTTTTTTTTTTTTTTTAAATCGCATTCTTATGTTCCCCTTGGTGGCTTGTGGGCCAGAAGCAATTGCTTATCCTGCCAGAAACGACCCTGGTGACAAACCACTGAAACTTTTAAGTACTACATGTAATGTATCAGCACAGATAGCTACTTGTTACTATGAATCTCACTGACGTTGGGGTAAATTTTAGACAGGAATGAAGGCGGAGATGCTCACCACTTTCAAAAAGAAATTCAGTAGTAATTATTATTTCTTCGCTTGTCCCACTGAAAGAACTCTTAAAAGTCCTATGAAGAACCTTATAAGAGATTGTTGGGCTCAAAGAAAAATACTTTCAGGAAGTTCAACACCTTTCTATCCAAACAAGCCTTTTATAAGCTAGCATACTGTGGGGTTTAACTGATTCCTTCCTGTTTAGTGTCTGTGGCATTCCAGAGGTCTAGTACGTACCACAGTTCTCATGTTTAATTGTGTTTGGCCATCTGTTTGTGCCTCGAGGAGTGTGTTAAATACCTTGCCTGCTTTATGCAAGTTCAAACACCCATTGTATTTCTGCCAAACCTTATTGTGCCAGGCATAATAACTCTAAACATAATCCTCAGATCAAAACACACAATGCTATAATACTTTCATTGTAACCTTGTACCTCTCCAACTGTCAGGCTTTCTCGATCATTCTAAAATCAGGTAGTTTATTGAACATAAATGTCTGCATAACTAGATTTTAATTTAAAATCCAACCGTTTCATAATGAGTTTCCTAACGTACTAAATACTGGCAACCTAACGATCGTGTCACTCTGCATGGCAACTTGCATAAATACCTTACTACTTTTAGCTTTAAAACAAGCTTTTAAAAAAAAAAATCTCTTTGTTCAAGTTGTTATTTTTTCAGCAAAAAGCCAGGGAAGACAGTGAATATAAATCAGAGAAGGGTACAAAGTGGTTCAGTGTGGTTATTGAGGGCAGCCCAACTGTTAGAATTGTTAAACTACCATCGAGGGCCACTTACACACATTTATCACATGGCGTGCACAACCTATAAACAAAAGAGGCACAGGTTATGAATTTTCATCTGATCATCTTCGTATAAAATTATGACCACAGCAGCATGAGAGACTAGTGTGTAGTGTTTGTGTCTTCATACCAGAGACACATAAAATCTCAAAGGTCGTCACAAAAATGAAAGCCACCCTGTTTCTTCCGCTAGAACATGTTGAATTGAAAACATTATGTAGGTGATCATTATTATTCACAAATATATGATTTAAAAGGCGGCATTGATGTGCACTAGGTAGCACATCAATCGTCATCTAGGTTCGATGCCGAGTTCGTATTACTGTCTGTGTGTCTGAATCTGTGTGGGTTTCCACTGGGTTCTCCGGTTCCCTCCCAACCTCTAAAAACACAAAAGTCGGCTAAATTGCCCCCAAGTTTGAAAATGTGTGTTCAGGGTGTCATGGAATGGACTGGCATCCCATCCAGGGTGTATTCCCGCCTGGAAATAGACTCCGGATCCACCGTGACCAGGATAAAGTGGAAACTGAAGATGAATGCTTAAATCAATTTTTTTTAAACCGGAGACAAATCAATGATTTCAATAAATTTACTGCATTTTTTATGGTTGCATTGTGATAAATTCTTTTGCATGATCTTAACACACAATGTAAAATGTTGTAGGTGTCCATTTAGGACTAAAACCAGAATTATACTTCATACTAAAAAATGCCTTTGGGACATTAAAAAGGCTCCTCATCACTTGGTCATAATGCAGCAGTTACAATAAGGTCACCCACTATTATCTTTTTTTTTTTTTTTTAATTGACAATTCCAATGTGATTTTTGCCAATTTTGTTTTGCCAATGTACCAATGGGAAAGATCTACCAATGGGATATTGATGTGAGAGAATAACGCCATCAATCCCAGCAAGTTACCAATTACCATTTTTCGGGATTGTCAGGGAACTATTTTCATAGCAAGGGACAGCAAGCGATGCTTCATTTTCTTAAAGTATTCTACATTTTCTGAATTGAAGGTTTAACATTAAAAATAAAACAATGCAGTGCTCATCTTCATTATTCTGTCATCGAATAGACTGGTCAGTTGGAACTTTTTTTTTCTTTTCTTTTAACCCTGCTGCATGGTGTTGCAATATGGCAATTTATGGCAATGCATTTTTTGCTAGGCAATATTACGAAGTTACTATTTTCCTACGTAACTGGAAAAGGGGGGCTTGGACATGGTAAAAAATGCCATGAACTGCTGTTTGCACTTCATTTTCTGGCATGGTGAAGCTCATCCTCGGCATGCTATGAAAATTTTATTAATTTCTTCAATATATAGGCAAAAAAAAAAAACTTACAAAAAAAATTAATAAATGCTAACTTATCTCAGATAGTGTTTACATTTTTTCCTTTTAATTTAAACAAGTTTATATATTTGGAATATTTAGTTAATTGGTCAAAGGTAATTGTTGCCATGTTTCAACAACATGCAAAAATGGTACAGTATGGGTGTTGATCGTTATTTATTTAGTTAGTTAATGTATGTTTCTGTACATCCCGTCATGCTGTTTACTATCAAACTGCCTTTAAAATAACCGACAACTAGTGCATCACCTTTCATACAATACCACGAACGATATTTCAGATCCTTCAGAAGCCCTTCTGAAAAAGCATAAACCAGTACGAGTATAAACACCTGTCAAAAAGAAAAAACTTAAACATCTTTTGGTAAACATTACATCACAATTTTTCCCCCCCTGAAAATACACATTTGCTAGTGGATCGCATCGGTATCCGAGTGTAAGAAGACAGGAAGAGATATTGATGCGTAGTATGCAGGATGCGTCCCTCTGGTACATATTACAGCCCATAAGTCCCCAGTTATCTGTCCATCTGTCCTCCTTTCTTTCATCAAAAAAGGGGCTGTGATAATAACAACCATAAAAGTGTCATTATTGCGTGTGCTGAGCACGCATAAACATAGCGGCTCTGTAAATAGCCATGTACAGCCTTCGCATCCTCTTCATCACCATGGTGACTACCAGCACAGATGCACAGCTAGAGGCTTAGAAACCCAGTCCACTCATAAGAGCTGTTTTAATTTCATCATCTGTGAGGATCTAATACAAATTTGCTGAATGATATTGCTCACTAAGAACTCAAGCAACATTTGCTCTTACTGAGTACAGGCAATACGGACAATAACGCATAACACACAAAGGACTGTAATTACAGCGATAATGAAGTCAATATTAGGTACTAGTCATTAAGATATGATAACGGTCATTTTTAGAAGAATATGCTTCAGCATTTGAATGAAATATATAGCATCGCAACTGAAAAGAAAACATGAGAACAGGATATTCATATATTATATATATATATATATATATATATATATATATATATATATATATATATATATATATAAGGAGTACATTTCAATTTCATATGATGTTCTTTAACAACTGAACCCTGATTGTGGTGGTTTTAAATAATTTATTCTTGAGAAATATAGAATGTATTGTTTGAGTAAAACTATTGTTATCATTTATTTGAAAAGGTTGGACTGTATTCTTAAGCACAACTGGTCATCATTGGTCAACAATGCATGAACATAATTTAAAGCAGAATGCTGTTGATTTCTCAAATCTAATTGGTCGGAAAGTGTCGATTGATTTTCTAAAAGCAGCTCGGTCAACCACTCCATTTGCAAGACAAAACACAGGTTCATATTAATGTGCTTGTTCTAAGACACTCCACATTTATATAAAAAAAAAAAAAAAAAAAAGATATCTATTTAATTGCTGATATGTTGAAGCTCTCGGTGAGGAGATGTCTATTCATCATTTTGGAAGGAGTCTCCAATGTCAGTGCCTTGTAACGGTCACACGTTCACATGTACAGCGATTCTATCGCTGCAAGACACCAGTCACTGCACTATGAAGTTCCTACTATTGGTTGCCATAGTAACCTTTATCAGTGGGTGACGCAACTAGCATTCCACTTTTAACAACAAACCAGTTTTCTTGATATTAAAATGAAACATTCTGTAGGGAGAGCGTTTGTATATAAAATTCACCAGTGTATATATGCATCATATCCTATGTGGTGAAGGAGAAACAGCATGTGCTCTTTCGCCATCTATCTGTGGTGGAAAAAAATTTCGGACTCACAGGCAGCATGGCGGATCACGTGCGCTCTAATCTCTTCACTCCCACTGGTAGTCGCCGCACCAAGTCTCTCTAAATTTGCATAAAGTTAAACTTTTCTCAACTTTGCTGGTGACCAGATCTGGGCAGGTCCAGCAAAGTGACAGTCACTGTCATTGGAAGTCATGGTATAAGAGGAATAAAACACATGAGGACATGCTGTTCCAGGAAGCATGCATTGTTGATTATTCTCCTGTATGTTTTCATCCATCCGTCCATCCATCTTCTACCGCTTATTCCTTTTCAGGGTCGCGGGGAACCTGGAGCCTATCCCAGGGGGCATCGGGCACAAGGTGGGGTACACCCTGGACAGGGTTTTATTCCTTACATATGCTTTTACCCTCCACGTTATTATCACAATAACAGAACACTGGTAGGGAAGGAGTAAATATTTATTTTATTACGTTATATGACTCTCTCATGTACACAGAGAAGAATCCATATTCTGTAGTAACATGAAAAACATGAAAAAGTAGAAATGGACTGGCTATGAGAAGCCTGTATGTGTGTGCGCATTTGTGTAGATTTGCCAGATAGAAGTTTTGGGGCACAGAAATGCAAAGAGAACGATGTGCTATGTTGACAGATGGTCTCGCTTAATTTTGGATACTGGCAGATGAAAGGAGTGTGTAATTACAGGGTGACACATGCATATACACATCCACACACGCTGTATGTACACATACCCACGCACAGCATGATGAATTTTCATCAGCAAAGCCAAATAGTTCTATAGAGGACGGGAACGATTCACAAATGAAAAACAATTAACTGCGGAGCATCCAACTAATCAAAGCATGATTGTGAATGACACTGGCTTTTGAAATACCAGGAGGATGCTATTCCTTGTTTTCGGAAGCTTGTTCCAGGCTTCCAGATTCAAATGTCTGACGATCCATCAATACTGTTTTACATTTCTAGCTCCAAAAGCAACATTTGTGCCTGTGGGGAAACTGTCAACTAGCAGGATAAATACACTTTGCAAGTTTGGAAATATATTCAGACTGGATGAAACCAGTTCTACAAATCAAATGCACCTTGTTGAAGTCTTTTTTATGGTAAAGCCAAGCGCTACGGTATTTTTTTAAATCCCTGTTCCCAGAAGGATCTCTGACCAATCCCACCCACTCCTGTAGTAATTTTAGTTTATCCCTACTGGCAATATTTTTCTGATGAACTTCTAATGAATTCCATTTGGACATGCTAATCAGCCTAGAGCGCATGTCTCTGGACTGGGGGAGGAAAGTGGAGAACCCAGAGGAAACCCCCAAAACACGGGAAGAACACGGAAACTCCGTGCACACAGGGCGGTGGCAAGATTTGAACCTCCAACCCTGGAGGTGCAAGGCAAATGTGCTAACCACTAAGTCACTGATTTATCTATTTGTCTTAAAGAACCATTGACGCTCAAAAGGTAATTTGTAGCCTATTAACTGTTTGTGTTCTTAAATCAGCATTTAACTGCACTACTAAAATACAAATAGCAACAAAAACATCCTAAATCTGTTTTTGCTTTAACGATGGACTCGACTGTTTTGTTTTCATATTTGAATTGCGTTAACTCCAACTCATGTAATCCTCATCAGCCATGATGATTGTGACCTTTGTAGCCATTTCGTGTATTGCGTAATGCGAGTGTACGGAACGTGAAGCGCCGTCTCTTACCGTAGTCCGTGATGGACTTCGGAGTCCTCTGCTCGGACTCGACGTTGCGTTTCTTGTTCTTCGATTTCCAGGCATGGTAGACCTTCAGCCTGCGGTGGAACTCCTCTCGGCATGCAGCCAACAGCTCGATATCTTTAAGGAGGAGGAAATGAGAGAGATTGTGAGGAGAGAATTGGTTAAAAAGAAGAAGAAGAAGAAGAAGAAGAGGAGGAAGACAAAGTGAGGATCAGGATCTAAATTGAGTTTTCAGCATCCCCAGAATTGGGTTCCTGTTTCCTGCAGCATTGGCTCGGCTCTTAACACAAGAGCTCACATTCTTCACAGGGAGTGTATGAGTGGGTGAAGAACGAGTGAAAGGAGGTGCAGTCCCTCCAGAAAGACTGCAGTAGTGTTGTGCCTGGTGATCATTTTCAACTCCATCAGAATACTGAGAATGTATAATAAGTAAAGACGTCCTCCTTTGCTAATCCATCCTTTGTTCTCTTGGTACTACAGACTACCATCGATATGACTGCTTCATATTTATAAAGATCAGAAAGCAATGAGTAAAAAACAAGGCAGCTTCTTAGGCTCCACCCTAATCCATTTTTATAAATTAATATTTACCTATACATTTTGAAAGCATGGCTGCAACAAATAAATTGATGGCAAAATCTGTCTATTAGTCGGACTATGTTTCACTGGAAATGAAGGAGCACGTTACAACATGTGGAGAAAACCTTCTGCGGGGACAAAAAGTTGCTAGTATGTATGAGAACTTGCATGACACGGGTTGAAAATAACCATGGCGTCGAAGGAATGATTAGTGTGCAAGACGAGCGCGTTCTCACTTCATTATGTCCTAAAGCGTGTGAATTATGCACTGTTGTGCTGTGAATCAATTCGCTTGAATCATTTGAATCAATTGGATAAACTCTACATTGTTTAACTGTCTTCACATACACAATAATCCCATGTCGTGTGCCAAGTCAATCAAGTCGCCATCTAGCTTTGGGTTCATGCCGAAGTCGATCCCAAAAAGAGTCGATACACTGATTCCAGGCATTGAAAACTAAGAAGTAATTCCACACAGAAAAATCCATCCATCCATTTTCTGTACCCCTTATCCTACAGAGGGGTGCAGGATCCCTGGGAACTAGGGGCACAAGGCGGGGGAACACCCTGGACGGGGTGCCAACCCATCACAGGGCACTATCGCACACACATTCACAAACTATGGACAATTGGAAATGCCAATCAGGGTACAATGCATGTCATCAGACTGGGGGAGGAAACTGGAGTACCTGGAGGAAATCCCCAAAGCACAGGGAGAACATGAAAACTCCGTGCACACAGGGCGGACGTGGGAATCGGACCCCCAACCCTGGTGATACGATGCAAACCACTAAGACACAGAAAAATTATTTGCCTAATTATTAAATTAATTTATCATTTCAGTTATCCGTCAGGTAATCAATTTATTTTATTAATTTTATCCCTATATAATAAACTTTTAGTTTTTTGCCTGAGATCTGGGAGTTAAGTGGATGCTCGAGTATTAACTTTCGTTTCTGGTCTTACCGCAGGAAGTGTTGATGGTGTCTCGGAGCTCTGCATACTTCCACTTGCTAAGGTCGTGCTTCTTGGTGTCGGACGTAGCCTTCGTGACTTGCACCTGCCGACCTCTGCCATCACCAGCGAAAGAAGACAAAAAAAGAAAAGAAAAAAGGCACAACACGCAGGGATTTAGAAACAGCGCCGAGATTCTTACGCCAAAGTTTTCCACTAACGAAGAACAGTCACTGGAGAGTAGTTAAAGCCAGGTATTAAAGAGGAATGAACAAAAGGTTAGTTGGGGACAATTAAGCTGGTACCCAAGGATGCAATCTGAGAACACATAGCAAATAGGTATAAACAGGTTTGATGATTATAAACCTTTGCAGCATTGTACAGCACAGAAAGAAGCTCATAAAGGCATGCACAGACACACTCCAAACTTCCCGGCTTGATCTGTCTCACCTTCCTCTCCTCCTCTTACACCTTTAAATGATAGGATCACAGTATCCACCTACATCCACCCACCCTCTAATCGGTTTCCTAGATCACATCTGCCACTGTGAGCTGGGCCGAACACTTTAATGGCTATTTAAAGATCTGTGAAGCTTGAGATACATAAGAAAGAAAGAAGACAGTGACCTGGCACACCTCCATGGCCTGGCTGATCCTCTTCCAGGTTTTACTGGCAGCCCACTGAAGCCTTTTAGCTCAGGGGATTAATGCAGTAGCCGCTTGTTAATGTCACTCAGTCACTATATCACTAAACAGGCTTAAAACTATCTACTGTGGTGTTGCTTTCAGCTCCCTGGCACAGTGCAGCAGGAAATAGTTGAGCTCTGCCTTTATGGACACCCTGAGAATCAATACAGTGCACTTCTTCTTTTCTGGGTAAGTGGACACAACTAGGCATGTCTTGATGCCTTGAGTTTTTTGAATTGCCACGATACCATCACGAATAAAATATTTTATTTTGTGTCCAATTCTAGACTCGGATTGGTCAGAAGGTGTTACCATATATAGCATAACGCTGCTATATATTTGAAAATAAACAACTTTGCGGTGGTAAAAGTAACTCCAATTCACGCTGTGATTTATAACAGCAGTCAGTGATTTATTTCCTATAACCCTGTCCCATTTTATTCTTTTTATGTAACTATCCCGAATACCCATGTTTCATCCTTATACAGATTTTTGTCCATGTAGCATATGTAATGCTAGCTAGATCGATAGCTATAAAACAAACAAACAAACAAACAAACAAACAAAAAAAATACAGAACCTTTTAGCTTGCTAACCCTTGATTTCTAAGAGTGTGTGAGGCAAATGCAGGTATTCCCAAATCACATGTGATTTTTAAATTCAATGATCATGATGATATAATTAATTATGGAAATTGTGATTAAAAATATTGTGACAAAAAAAAAAAAACCCTAAACAAACAAAAAAACATGCAGGTCGTTTCATTGTCTCGAAGGAAGCAGTAATGCAGCCTAATGGAAAAGGTTTCTTGGTGAGTAATAATAACATGCACATAAAGCACAGTGCAATTCCTTCCACAAGTACTACAACGCCGTTTAATCAGGACTGATCCGAGCTGCTCGATGAACAGATTGATCAATTAATTCATTCGTGTATTCATTAAAAGTCAACATTTGCATCTAGCATTCAATTGGAATTAACCCCCAAATTAATCTCTGATTAATTTCTAAATGAATCGCCCTCGAGGGGTTTGTTTGTGGCTGATCGTCATGACGGGAGTCGATGGAGGCGAATTGAGCTGCTCAACCCACCTAGCCAGAAGCTCGGACATTTCCTGGGCCATTTCTTCCCTAGATGGCATGATAAAGGCAACACATACACAAACAGGTTAAAATATCATTCAGTACTTATGTTCACCGTGTATACATCATCCAATTCTGGGTGGCCATAACTTTGTGCAAAAATGCAATTATAAATAAAGCTGGGAAAATTCTGGGCTTCAGATGAAGTACAAAATTGACCCAACTCTGCAGATACGCTGGCCATCATGGATTTTGAAAAGCTGCAGTTTCTTTCGTTTTATCACAAACTTCATCAGTACCACAGAGTACTAAATCATGTTCACAAACACTAACCAAATGTTCCAGTTAGGACCTACGGTTTTGTATGCAAGAAGTTATTTACCCCATCAGCAGGTCCAGGCACGACACTCTTACGATTAAATATCCTTTCCTATTAGTGAACAATATGCTTCAAGAGAAATAACTATTATATAATAACATTACCTGAATCTTTGTACTTGAGGAAAGATCGTAAAAGGACTTGCTGAATTCAGAAGTGGTAACTGGAGCCCAAAAGTTATATCAATATCTACTCCAGGAAAGTTCCTTGTATTAAGAGTTGGTTTGCGCACAAGTAAAGTAGTTTTTGAGCTGGCAGTAAGTTCACGCCTATAACACTAACATTGCCAAATGTTTGTTAAGTAGAGATTTCAGAGACTGGGCTTTTTAATAGCATATATAACACAGCCTTTAAAAAAAAAAAAAACAATACTAATGTGATAATATATTAATTAGAAGCTGGAAAGCGCTGACATAAGCATCTAATACTCAGTATATTCCTGTACAAATGATCCTAACTGTAGTGATATACTGATAATTATAACAATTTTACATACATTTGTGTGTGTAACTAAAAATCCATCCATCCATCCATCTTCTACCACTTTATCCTTTTTCAGGGTTACGGGGAACCTGGAGTCTATCCCAGGGAGCATTAGGCACAAGGCGGGGTACACCCTGGACAGGGTGCCAATCCATCGCAGGGCACAATCACATACACACTCACATACCCATTCATACACTTTAGACACGCCAATCAGCCTTCCATGCATGTCTTTGGACTGGGGGAGGAAACCGGAGTACCTGGAGGAAACCCCCGCAGCACGGGGAGAACATGCACACTCCACACACACACACAATTCCCCGGGAATCGAACCCCGGACCCTGGAGGTGTGAAAGTGCTGACTGTAACTAAAACTACACGTGTGATTTAAACTTACACACGGTAACCTGTATATAACTCAGAAATCTGTGGTTTATATGATTTAATGCCGATCAATCAAAAGGTTTACATTAGCTAGTCTTCGAATGCAAAATTGACACACACTAATACCAAGACCCTTGTGTACATGCTCCTACGAACAATTTCCGACTAAATCCATTGAAACCAGCTCGATACATGTTTTACACTAACTGTAAACACTTATCTTCACAAAGAACAAAAAAGCTTTGATTATGAATTAGAAGAAGGCAAGCTCTGAAAAAAACATCTAATATTCAATGTATTGCTGTACAAATAAGCCTAACTGTAATGATTACAATTTATCACAGCAAATTTGTTTTAATTCAAAAGCATATAAAATAGTACTTGCTCCAGCACATCCTATTATTTTGCCTTTTATACCCTGACAGCTGCCGCACTGGCGCACAGCTTAATGTAGCCACTAGATACAAAATCGACATCACAAAATCATAATACGTACATTGGACATATACTATTTTATCACACTTTTCATATGCTGTTTTATCAAATTGACAATGTTTTGGTCCTATAAAGATAATGTTGCCATGGTTTCAATGATAAACTGACCAAGCGCTAATGAAGTTCATTCAGAACTTTATCCAAAAACTTTATAAGTTGCTGTCTCATCCTATTTCCTCTGTGTGAAAAACAAAACTTATTATGGATTTACAGTGACAGTTTTTGGCAAACTACGCCCTGAATATACAGTTCTTGCTCACGTGCCTGAATAGAGCTCAAGTCTGTAGATGCGTTTGAATATAGATGGGAGCAATGTCTTTATCAGCTCATCACAAGCTCGACTCATTGCTAAAATAAATAAATAAATAAATAAATAAATAACTTCAGAAGTGCTTGAAAGTTGGTGAACCCTTTAGAATTTTCTATATATCTGCATAATTATGACCTAAAATATCAAGCCCTAAAAGTAGACAAAAAGAACACAATTAAACAAATTAGACAAAAATATTATACTTGGTCATTTATTGAGGAAAATGATCCAATATTACATATGTGTGAGTGGCAAAAGTATGTGAACCTCTAGGATTTGAAAGTGAAATTAGACTTGGGTGTTTTCAATCAACGGGATGACAATCAGGTGTGAGTGAGCACTCCGTTTTATTTAAAGAACAGGGATCTATCAAAGTCTGATCTTCACAACACATGTTTGTGGAAGTGTATCATGTCACAAACACAGGAGATTTCTGAGGACCTCAGAGAAAGAGTTGTTGATGTTCATCAGGCTGGAAAAATTTACAAATCTCTAGAGAGTTTGGACTCAATCCACAGTCCGACAGATTGTGTACACATGGAGGAAATTCTTGACCGTTATTACCCTCCCCAAAAGTGGAGACCAAGAAATATCACTCCAAGTGCAAAATGTGAAATAATCATTGAGGTCAAAAAGGAAGCAAGGGTAACTTCAAAGCATGTAAAGGTATCTCTCACATTGGCTAATGTTAATATTCATGAATCCATTATCAGGAGAACACTGAACGAGAATGTTGTGCATGGCAGGGTTGAAAGAAAACAAAGAAATCCATTGCTCTCCAAAACGAACATTGCTGCCCTTCTGCAGTTTGCTAAAGAGCCCCTGGATAAGCCAGAAGGCTGAGGGAAGAATGTTCTGTGGACGAATGAGACAAAAATAGAATTTTTGGCTTAAATGAGATGCGTTATGTTTGGAGAAAGGAAAACACTGAACCTTCTTCCATCTGTGAAACATGGTGGTGGTCGTATTATAGTTTGGGGCGGTTTTGCTGCATCTGGTGGGATGACTCGCCATCATTGATGGAACAATGAATTCTGAATTATACGAGTGAATTCTAAAGGAAAATATCAGGACATCTGTCCATGAACTGAATCTCAAGAAGAAGTGGGCCATGCAGCAAGACATTGACCCTTAAACAAACAAGTTATTCTACCAAAGAACAGTTAAAGAAGAATAAAGTTAATGTTTTGGAATGGCCAAGTCAAAGTCCTGACCTTAATCCAATAGAAATGTTGTGGAAGGACTTGACGCAAGTAGTTCATGTGAGGAAACCCACCAACATCCCAGAGTGATGTTACATATCCCATCCCTCAAAGATAATATTGTATAATTTTACTCGACAAATAAACGACCAATTATAATATTTTTTTCTCATTTGTTTAAATTGGTTCTCTTTATCTACTTTAAGGACTCGAGTGAAAATCTGATGTTTTAGGTCATATTTATGCAGAAATATAGAAAATTCTAAAGGGTTCACAAACTTTCAAGCACCACTGTATATAATAAATCTAACCCATAGCATATACACCCTCAGTGGAGCGATTGTTGTTTTTTTGTTGTTGTTTTTTGACATTCAACTTCGAACTCCAGAAAAATGGATTTAATATTGAAAAGTAGAATGAGTTTTAATTAGTATTTCCAACTATTTTGGATAAAGCATATAGAGCTTACCGCCCTTATTTACACCAAAAATATTACATATCCTCTTGACTGAGGGTCACATTCCCCTGATGGACAATGCAGCTCTCTTTGTCTTAAACAGAGCTTTGAATTCTAATATCCAACCATAAGACAAGCAGCGCTGGATCAGTGCAGGGAAGAGTGTGCCTCCACATTCATCACTCCCTAATCCTATTCTTTTATTTATGAAGAAGCGATAGCATTAGCCAAGCGAGCAAGGGTCTGAGAGAGTGTGTTCGCGCATGTGTGTGCTTAACACCTCACCAGTCACGCAGTGTTAGCAGCTCTGGAATTCTAGAGCTATTAAAGTGTAATCCTTTATTAATGATGATCTAGCACATTAGCCAAACAGACACTGGGTCGCACACCAGAGCTACCCTGCACACTCAGACTGTGCATAAAGCTGTGTGTTCTTACTGTGTGCGTAGAGCTTAACTTCGAAATAGAGGTTAGAGTTTGGATGTAAAATTACAATCCTTTGTCTGAGCGTCATCAAGGTATTTGAGATGGGTCGAGTTTTGTTGGCAAGTCGAGCTGTAACGACTTGGATGGTTGTGTAGAGGTCAGACATGCTTCGCACGGGAGTCTGATGTCTCAGTGTGTGTAGACAAATGTAGTCATTTGCTCCTTATTATGCACCACATTATCATTGGCAAAAAAGCAAGTTCTCAGAGTAGAAGTGCAAGTTATTTTGACACACGTCTAAGCCATTCTATTGAAGAAGCACCTGAAAGGGCCAAGATCTGGAGCCAGATTATGGAAAACGTGAATAAGATGCAAGTTATGTGAGGTGAAGAGAGAATGGTTTGACAATGGTTTGAAAATAATAACTACTGTACCCAGCTGACACCAAGTACATCATACAGGGAAACTACTACTTATATCGTGCATGCCAACACCCTTTTGCCAATGCCATGTTGGAAAAGTTGGGGGGTGTAAGAGGAAGTCACACAGCACACTATACATGCTGATTGTATACGGCAGATTGTAGCTTGAAACGTACTAGATCACTTATTGGCCACTCAGCTCTGATGAATCGATGATTAACATTAGTTACTCTTTGAATGGGTAAATATACACACACTCAGGAGCACGAGAAGGATACAAACGATTTTTTCCAAGATCACAAGGTTTTCATCAATACCAGTTCCCTTGTGTACAGTACATGCTCCTACAAAGATTTATGAGAAAATCCATTTAAATCCAGCTTGAGACAAGAGGCCCATTGATGGTAAAACATGGGAATTTGCGATTTGTCCTCAAAATTGAAGAAAAAAAAAAAAGGTTTTATGTTCAACAACAAAATAGCCCAAATGACTTTACTTACTAATGCTAAGATTAGAGTTAGGTGTAGGTATAGCACTATTTAGCTAGTGTTATCCATAAGATTATCCATGATCAGAGCGACTTCTCTCCACCATCCAGCAGAAGAGAGGCTGCTATAAAAGGGAGCAGTGGCCACATCTGTCGGCTGTTGCAGGTGAAACAACTATGGATCTCCATCTACTACCCGCAGACAAACGGCCTGGTGGAGCAGTTCAAACAATCTCTCAAAAACATGCTCAAGCGGGTGGTAGACGAGGACCGCCAAAACTGGGACCTCCTCCGTTAGAGGCCCCAAGCTTCTACAGGGTTAACCCTTTTTGAACTCCTTGCCAGGTGGTGACCTTGTGGACTTCTAGACGAGGCCCGTGAAGCAAGGGAGGAGCAGCCCTCTCCGTTCCAGTCCCTGGTCAACTACATACAGGAAATGCAGGAGCAGATTGACCAGGTCACCCCCATCATCCAGGAGCACATGGAGGCCACCCAAAGAGAGCAACAGAGGGCCAACAATCAACAAGCTCAGCCCCAGGAATTCCAACCCGGTGACCAGGTACTTTTCCTGCTCTCAAATGCCTCCTCCAAGGTCCTGGCCCACTTGTAATGGCCCTGCACCATCTTCAAAAGGGTAGGCCCAGTGAACCAACACCTGGAGCAGCCCAGTAAGCATGCAGACACCCAATTATACCATATCAACCTGCTAAAGAAATGTCTCCAGCCTGCCCTGGTGCTGTCTGCCTTTTCTGCTGACCCTCAAAGCCTGACGAGCATACCTTGGTCCACCGAGAGGACCTCACCCTACGCAGAGGCAATAGCTGACAGAACTGGTTGACCAATTTGCAAACGTCTTTTAAGCCCCGTCCAGCCTGACCCATCTGGTCCCGCATAACATCAAGACGCCGCTGAGAGTGGTGGTCAGACAGTGGCCCCGCCATATTCCAGAGGCTCACCGTCAAGCTATGGAGGAGGAAGTCAGTTGGACTTTGTTGCGGGACAGAATCATCGAAGAGTACACCAGTCCCTGGCCAAACGGACAAGGTACGATGGACTGAGGAAACAGAGCAGGCATTCGAGATGCTCAAGCAGGCCCTCACCAGCTCCCCGGTCCTCTGGAACCCTGACTTCTCACTACCCTTCACTGTTCACTCAGACACCTCCAATACAGAATTAGGGGCCGTCCTGTCTCAGACCTTCGACGGTGAAAAGCACCCAGTCCTGTATGTCAGCAGGAAGTTAACCCCGGCTGAATGCAAATACACCGCACGAAGCGAGAAGTCCTCGCCATCAAGTGGGCCATTGAGGAACTGAGCTACTACTTGGTTTGATGAAAATTCACCCCGGTCACAGACCATCCTTGGACCAATTTTGTTAGGTACTAACCATGACATACCAGGAACACCCCACAAGACCTGCCGTTTTGGAGATGCTCTGACAAAGTCGGCACTCAGATCCTTAAGTTTGACCATTTTTCCCGCTTCCAACACATCAACTTAAAGACCTGTCTGTTTACATGCTGCCTGATATATACCATCTCCTGACATTTACCATTTTAATGAGATAATCAATGTTATACACATCACCAGTCAGTCTAATGTCATGCCTGATCAGTGTAATATGTTATATATATATATATATATATATATATATATATATATATATATATATATATATATATATATATATATATATAAAATACACATACACACACACAAACATACAGTATCTCACAAGAGTGAGTACACCCCTCACATTTTTGCAAATATTTGATTATACCTTTTCATGTGACAACACTGGAGAAATGACACTTTGCTACAATGTAAAGTAGTGAGTGTGCAGCTGGTGTAACAGTGTCAATTTGCTGTCCCCAGGTTCCAGTCAGAACAGGCCTCATCATGGTCGAACAAAGAAGTTGAGTGTACGTGCTCAGCGTCATATCCAGAGGTTGTCTTTGGGAAATAGACGTATGAGTGCTGCCAGCATTGCTGCAGAGGTCGAAGGAGTCGGGGGTCAGCCTGTCAGTGCTCAGACCATACGCTGCACCCCTCCCCTCGGAGACTGGCCCGCAGGGCAGTATTTCAGCATAATAACCTTGCTAAACAAGCTGAGTGTGAAGGTGATTGACTGGCCAAGCATGTCTCCAGACCTAAACCCTATTGAGCATCTGTGGGGCATCCTCAAACGGAAGGTGGAGGAGCACAAGGTCTCTAACATCCACCAGCTCTGTGATGTCGTCATGGAGGAGTGGAAGAGGACTCCAGTGGCAACCCGTGAAGCTCTGGTGAACTCCATGATAAAAAGTTTAAGGCAGCGCTGGAAAATAATGGTGGCCACACAAAATATTGACACTTTGGATGCAATTTGGATATTTTCACTTAGGGGTGTAATCACTTTTGTTGCCAGTGGTTTAGACATTAATGGCTGTGTGTTGAGTTATTTTGAGGGGGCAGCAAATTTTTCAAATATTTACAAAAATGTGAGGGGTGTACTCACTTGTGTGAGATACTGTAGATACATACATATACATATATATATATATATATATATATATATATATATATATATATATATATATATATATATATATATATATATATATATATATATATATATATATATATATATATATATATATACACACACACACACACACACACACACACAAATATGATGGATTAAGGGTCATATTGTGTGTAAAACATTTCTGCATGTACACCAAAAAATATTATTTTGTTAATAATAATACCTTTAAGCTAGTTCTAATGCTTAAAAAAAAACAACAATCAAATGTGTATGAGAAATTGACAGAAAATGAAACATTTATGATGCTGTGTTATGAATAGGTCTGTCTTATGCTAATATAAATGTGCCTTTGGCGGACTACAGTGGCTTATGTTAGTTAAGGTTGTGTGAAACTCTGTTTTGCAGAGCAGAGTGTCTCTGTACGATTCTACATGTTATCTTCTCTGGCAGATGCTACAGTGCGAGTGTCTTCTAACACCGTATGCTAGTGCAATCTGGTTTCAAATGCAATCTAATTTTATTTATTTATACGGTATGATAATTACGGTAAGTTAACAGTGGCTGCACATGGACAGGAGAGATATAATAATGAGCTCGTAACCTACATGGTCAAACCCTTGAGTTTTTGTGATGCAGGAACACTGCGAAAACAGAAAACATGGTTAAATAAAGCATCGACGGACAGAATCGGAGCTGGGAAAAGATTGATTGCTTCTCCCGGATGTTCAGATTTTTTTTTTCGCTTTGCCATTAATGCAAAGTTAGAAATAAAAACATAAAATTTTTTAATTACAATCGAGACGATGTTTAAAAAGTAAACATCCATGATGTTAATAGCTATGCATTAGGGATTAGTGGGAAGCATTTAAGAGGTGTGCTTGATGAGCAGATTGGTGATGCATGCTGGGTAATGGGATTTATGAGGTCAGATTGGGGACAGTTTGAGTTGAGTTGAAGGGTCTTACGTTGCTCTCTCAGGGGATGATGGAACACTGCCATTACTGAGAGAAGAAATAAGAAAGAGATAGGGGTTAAATTTATTTATTTATTTTTTCAGATGAAGCTCTTTGGAGAGACGACAGCCTTGCTCGGACCAACGAGCTGCTGAAGACAAGTGTTCTCTTATTCGCAACTACGAATTTTCATCTGGAGAAGGTACATACACATGCAGCTTAAAATGAGATATTGCATAATATTTCCTGCATCAGAAAATTAATCAGTGCTTTGATGTGGCCTGACGTTGGCCTGAAGTTCATTTCATTTTCCTACAACAGTGTGATTTACTTTACCTATCAACTCTCATTCCTTTTATACCAGAGCAATCTGACACATTTAAAAATGTTATATTTATTGAAGAAGGAAACATACTTTTTATCCATTTATTGTTATATTGAACTCTTTTTTTTTACCATATGGAGAGGAAAAAGTTGTACCTGTTTTTTAATCTTCATATTGCAAGGTATTAATGTGTATTTAGAATAAGATGCGTCAAAGCTTCATTTAGGGAAATGTACTGTATTTATGGCCTCTGCTTCAGACAGAAACCGGGGAGTAAATCGTCTTCAACTGAAGCAGTTTGCGTTGGAAACTGGTAGCACACAAATTCAATTTTACTTCTTTAACCCTTTCATGCAAAGTGTCCACATTTATGGACAATCAGTACAAGGCTCTTTATTATATTTTGGAAAAATATAAAGTAACCGCCAGATCACTTCGGTGCATTACTGTATATGGAGTTGTCACTCTCAGAAATAAATAACAATAACAACAAAAAAGTATAATCTTAACAATTTTTTTTTAAACTAATGTTGTTTCTGGGAAGATATTCAGATCTGAAATATGATTTAATTATTATATACAGATGACTTTTTTTATTATTATTATTATTTCAGGTATACTATCCTTTTATTTTACTCATGGACTCATTATTTTTTTTTTTTAAATATAAGTAATATTTCAACAGAATTGAAATTCAGATATCATAATTGTAAGTAAATAAGAAGAGAAAATCTAAAAGAATCTGGCAATGCGTATAAATAATTTCTGCATGAAAGGGTTCAGACTACATGTCAGCTATTTTTATGCTTTTCATATCCTTATTATTAAATCAGTTTTGCCATAATGAAGACATACGTATCCTCGAATAATCTCAAGATGCACTGGGCCCCATTCAGATAAACGGGTCAAATAAAATTGTGATTCATCCAAACACACAGAAACTCTCATCTGGAATGAAAGATTATTCTCTCAGCATTCAGCAAAATAGTAAATGTTTATTCTTGCGTACAGTCTTCTGAAGTTTGGCTATTATCTCAATTAAGATCAACAAACAAGATGGCACAGCCCAAAGAAAAAGTGTGTGTACCTGCGCAGTCCACCGTCTCCCGTGTCCTCTGGAATAAGCTCCGCCTCACTCCGAGCGATTCGCAGAGCCAGCTCTCGGTCCCGCCTCTCCTGATCCAGTACCGCCTGCCGGGCTGCCTCTTCCTCTCGCTCGGCCTCTAGCTGCCGCTCCATCTCCTCCTACCAAAGAAAGCGCAGCATGTAAAGAATATACCATGATGGCGCATGCTGTTGATTATTTTTCAATAACAGCATCAACGTCAATGTTTTATACTTCTTAATACACTTAGGATATCAGCTATAAAGAGTGTTTCCTCATTAACCTTTTTTTTCTCTCTCTCTCTTGATGTTTATAAGACAAAAAAGCAGCTTGTCATGATACTGTGGAACTGAAAATCTCACCATCCAGGGTGGAAAAATGCACAGATTTTAAATGAGCTTTTGCTTTGGCGACTTCATCCAAAAATGCTAAACATCTCATTACAGAAAACTTCACTATATCATTTAATTAAAAAAAAAAAAAAAACGTTACATCAAGCATCTGCTGCGATGACGTTAGAATATGACGTTAGAATAATATTAATATAAACCTTGCAGTTGGAACTACAGTGGAAACTACCTTGTGACCAATCAGGACTGAGAATTCAACACACAATAACATTCAATCCGTTTAGTACATAATCCTTTCCTTTTTAAATGCCATGGCTACTTGCAGAGTAAAGTACTACGCATCTGTGCGTATTCTTATTTACTTAAACTGAGATTTTGTAACGCATCATAACATATTGTGATTTTTCCCACATTCACCTGCACACCCTAGAGTCGATAAGCATCCGAGTTGCTACGATCGGACAGGGTCGCAAGGGTTACTTTAAAAATGCATTCCGTTACAGTTACAAATTACTTTATTACTATATATTTTTTTTAAATCTGTAACATTATCCTAGTATCACCATATGAAAGTGATGTAATCTGATTAGTTTTGGATTACTTCAAGGTCAAATATGTCAATAAAGTCAAGAGAAAAGTAACATGATCTAAAAAAAATGTAGTAAAACTTTTATTTAGAGCATATTTTCAGCTTAAAAAACATGTTCAGTGTTTGGATTTGTTTTAATAAAATAAATAAATAAATAAAAGATTCCTGACACCGATGTGTAAAAGAGGACACTTTTTTTTTGGGTGGTGTGGGGGGGAGGGGGGTGTCTTTCAGTATATTAAACTGTTTCGAACATTATTAAAAGGCACTATTAGCATCACATAAATTTACATATAAATAAAATTGCTTTCGCTCTACATTCTTTTGAATGCCCATGGAATAAAATACATTTCAGATGGAACGAGTGTACCTTCTGCCATCATTTACACATTTAAATGACCATGAAATATGCAGCAATGTGATCACATAAAATTAAAAATGACTTTGTATGGCCATGGGCATTGTTTCGACTCAGGACAGCTGATAGGTGCTGCTATGGTCAAGCAACTGCTTGACTCCGTACACTTCGTGTTCGCTGAGAGTAGGCTAATGGGTCAGACGCAAGATTTTGGCCAATAGTTATCTGCAAGGCTTTTATAAATCGACCAATAGGTGTGCAAGAAAACTGGAATTACAGAGAGAGGTTACAGCAATGCAAATATGCGCATACATGATGCGGTATTAGACCACAAGCACATCATAATGAAACTAAAGCCGAATCCCGGATATTTTCTCAAATTTTAGAACTCCCGACCGGACGCTTTTTAAGGTCTGAAAAAGAGGACGTATGGATAATGTGTTCATTTCTACCAAAATTATGACAGTCACTGTCTACCAAAGTCACGACTGGCGAGAGAGGACCAGAACTACAATCATCAAGCAGTGGTCTATATTGTTTTATGTCAAACGATTCATTTCTTTGGTTTTAAATGAAAATAACTGAAATCCTGATAGTATTCCCATATATATATATATATATATATATATATATATAATATATATATATATATATTTATGGGAATACTATCGAAATAAAAACTGGACCCTTACTTTTCCTCACTCACGCCTGTTCGTCTTTTTACTTTCTCCAAATGGGTTTACGGATGCGAGTATTTGCTTCAAATTTTAATTGTTTTTGCGTAATATGCTAAATTCGGGCCTTCAATATAATATTTTATATATATATATATATATATATATTAAATTTTTTTTACAAAATATATCTGTAATCTGATGACTGTTTTTTGACGTAATTGTAAAAGATTACAGTTACCAGTTTGTTGTATCCTGATTACATGTATTATTCTGTTACTCCCCAAGCCTGCATTTGGACCACATGCAGACGACGTTGTCTGCTTCACCGTAACAGAATTGCGTATTTACACTCGCTGTGGGTTTGTCCGTGCGATGCTGGAAAGGAGGGAAAGCGAAGGCCTGTGCAAGCTCATAAACTTTCGAAAAGTTCGTTGGAGGCTATAAAAGGCAGAGAAGCGCGAGCGCTGTGTTCCTCATCAGGAGCCGAGAGCTCTTGTCCGTTCTGCTGAAAAATGAACTGCAGCAGCTGAAGATTTATCAAACTCCCAGAGACGTTCCCATCTGACTCGGCTGTCCAGAGTATCATAACTCATGGGAGGAAGCTACATAATAACTAACGTCATAGAGCACATGCACGACAGATTATCATCCTCAGTGTGTGTGCGCGCGTGTAAAAGAGAGAGAGAAAGAGAGGGGGAGAGAGAGAGAGCCATAACCACCAACTCTATCTTAAACACTCAGCTCATAAATTATCCTGACGAAACCCATTAAGCAGAAAAAAGAAAATGTACGTAAGGAGTGTGTGAAGGAGTTAACGAATGGGCATGTTATTATATTTTGAGAAAGTGTATGGCCAAGCCTTCGACAGGGTGACCTTCAGTGTTTAAAAAAAAAAAAAAAAAAAACCCTCTTCTGTGCTCCACAATATGTTCTGCACTCTGCTGCACACCGCCCCGCCTCTCTCATGATTCAGCTCTGAGCTCTAAGGCAATTTACTCCCAGTTTCCAGTGAATGAAAAAAATTAAGACGTGATCGCAGTCACCACCTGTCTGAATTTTCTCTCTCCATCCATCCCTGTCTCCATGTTTTGTATCTACAGCCAGCAGATAACTGTATGCATCCTCGCACGTGTTCATACTTTCATGTCTATTGAGCAATTTTGCTGAAACCTTGCAACCCTCCCTACAAGCTTCGGTGAGCTGTCCACATTACAGTCAATAAAGGCATAACATTAAAACCACCGGCCTAATATTGTACAGGTCCCCATTGTGCTCCCAAAACAGCTCTGACCTGTCGTGGCATGGACTCCACATGACTTCTGAAGGTGTGCTGTGGTATCAGGCACCAAGACGTTAGCAGAGGATACTTTAAGTCCTTTAAGTTGTGAGGTGGGGCCTCCATGGATTGGACTTGTTTGTTCAGCACATCTCACAGATCCTAAATCAGACTGAGATCTGGGGAATTCGGAGGCCGAGTCAACCCCATTGAACTCTTTGCCATGTTCCTCAAACCGTTCCTGAATAAAAGTGTAGCAGGGCACATTCTCCTGCTCAAAGAGACCACTGACATTAGGGAATACCATTGCCATGAAGGAGGTGTACTTGGTGTGTGACAATGTTTTGATACCGTAAGTTGTATGTGTCTAAGTAACATCCCCATGAATGCCAGGACCCAAGGTTTCCCAGCAGAACATTGCCCAGAGCATCACAGTGCCTCCACTGGCTCGCCGTCTTCTCATAATGCATCCCGAATCCTTACACTCATCTATTTTTCCTGCTTCTAACACATCAACTTCGAGAACTGACTGTTCCCACGACTTCCCAATGTATCCCACCCCTTGACAAGTGCCACTGTAACGAGATAATCGATGTTATTCACGTCACCCGTCAGTGGATTTACTGTTACGGCTGATCAATATACATTTTAATTTCATCCTGCAGGATTTCGATGCAAACACATAGTCTGAAGCTTTTGATTCAATCTAAAAGCGCTGACTCATGGACAGTGCTAGTACAATATTTGAAATACAGTTCATGCGGAGTGCTACAAGGGCCAAATTAATCTGGATTGTTTCTAATAAATTAAATATCTACAAGCATGCCCCTGTTCCCACTGCACTTAGATGTTCTCATTTGAGATGATCATTAGAGCTACAATGATTACACTCCCAAGCATTAATCAAGGATTCCTTGATTAAAAGTAGGGGGTTCAAAAACTTTCGATTGGCAGAATCTCCATGTCCTCCATGTACCTACACAGGACTCATGCCTTGGTCTTTAAAACTTTAACTTTTAAGACTTTAAAACCCAGCTCTACGTAAAGGAAGAGAACACCAATGGCAAAGCCACCAACTAGTCATAGTCTAGTCCTTGTTATTAATTTGTATGCCTCAAATATAGTCTTTAAACACGAAGGAGGGATGGTATTGAAGAAAAAAAGCTTTCTGACATTTCACCTTGTTGTGACCTTGACCCTGTATGGATCCAATTCAAAATCTGACCAGTTCATTTACTGGTTACAGTAATCATTCCAGATAAACCCTGAGTCTCTGGGAAGCCATCATCATCATCATCATCAGCCATTTCTCTGTCTCTATCCCACCATAAATCCTAACATGCTTCTGCACTTGTCCCACTTGGAGGACTCAAAGGTTCTACGTATGTAGACGGAGATGTTTCCCTATCAGAGTGTTTAATCCATCCCTCCATCTTCTCATGTAGTCTTAGAAAGTCAGATACTTGTCCGGACTTTCAACAGCAGCTCTCCTGCACAATTTCAACATTCATGCTGTGCGCTGCATTGTCTTAACGCACGCAAGACAATGACCTAATGGCTTAAGATTGTGAGACAGAATGTCAAGAGTGTTCGTGAGGTGAGAACTCGTGATTTGTAACAGCACTGCTCAGGGAGCCTGAGGATGCTCTATGGTGTGTGCGTGTAAAAATAGGAAACTATGCTTTTGATACAAAGAGAGGGAAAAAGAGTGAGTAAGAGAGAATGAGAGAAAAATATGAATGCCGTAGGCACAGTGCCTCAGGAAAGAAGTTTGATCAGACGGAGTAAAGTAGCCTCAAACACCACTTATCCTGGAGATCGCTTTACGATGGAGAGAGACAGGCACGAGAGACGGAAATAGAGAGACAGTGAGCGTGAGAGAGCTACAGACAAAAAATAAACAGAGACAGACAGAGAAAAATAGAGATAGAGAGAGACAGACACAGAGAGAGAGAGACAGTTAGAGAGAGTGAGAGAGATAAAAATAGACAGATGGAAACTAAGCGAGAGACAGACAGTGACATAGCAAGATATAGAAAGAAATAGAGAGATGGAATGAGAAGCAAGCACATCCAGAGAGAGAGAGAGAGAGAGAGAGAGAGAGAGAGAGAGAGAGAGAGAGAGAGAGAGAGAGAGAGAGATTTTAACATAGTATTTATTTTTACTAGTAAATATTACTATGGTTAATTCATGGAGGACTTTCTTCTCTTTCATTTACTATTTCCTTCTATTCCTACTTCCTTTATTGTTTTACTGCCTTTTGCCTCCTTCCAAATTTCGTCCTTTCTACCAGACTTTTAATTTCCTTATTCCTTTCCCTTTCTTCCTACCATTCCTTCCTCATTATATCCTCTCCCTCCTTCCATTCTTCCTTTGTTCCTCTGCTTCCATCCTTCTTCCTCTCCTCCCTATCCTTCCTTCCTCCCCTCCTCCTCCGTTAGCATCATATTTCCTCATCTGTTTTAATGCAATTGAAATGGATTTTTTTCTTCATCTTAAATATTTTATTCTTTAGACTTCAGTTGTCACACCAATTTTAGCATATTTTAATACACACATACTAAGGAAGAGAGAGTAATGGATGGAGAGGAAAAAAGGCATCTGTGGAGAAAATAAGTTATATAAAAAATATATAAATAAAAAAAAGCAGAGATGATGAAGTGAGAAGAGGTAGAAGATAGCAGATGAGCACAAAGCATCCATCATGTTGCCTGCATGGCCAAGTTGCTCAGATATCAAGCAAAGAGCACACTGAAGACTGAGCCAGAAAGGCCACTTCCGCTGAAGACCCTGTGTCCCACCTGCAATCTTCTCTCCTCTTCCTCCCTCTTTTTCCTTTCCTCTTCTTCCTGTTTCCTCTTCAACTCCATCTCCACTTTCCTGTATCGGGAGACAAAACACGAGGTATAAGAAAAAAGAATTGTTTATATCGCCATATACAGTGTATATACATAAAAACTCAACACACCACTGATAGAATAGCACCATCTTTTCTTTTCTTTTTTATTTATTTATTTTTTTAAGTAAACAGTGAAACCGAAATAAAATCATATCTTTTTTTTTTTTTTTATATATATATATATATATACCTTTAATGTGATATTGCAACAAATAAAAATCAAATAGTTCAAATTCAAAATTTGGTTTGGGGGACGGGGGGACGGGGGGGACTTGTGCGTCAGAATAGTGAACACCCTTTTATAACGGCTCATGTGAACGTGCTCAAAATGATCCAATCACATTTAAACTCATGTTTAAAGTCATTAATGAAGAAGTGATTCTCATGAACCCCTAATAAAGATGAGCTGGTTCTATAAGGTTTTCTTAACGTCTTCTTTGTTTCCCGTGACTGCTGGAGCCATGGTCCACAAAGAGCTTACAAAGCATGTACAGGATCTCACTGTCAAAAGGTATCCATCACCAGAGGGGTACAAAAGAATCTCCAAAACATTAGATGTATCATGGAACACTGTGAAAGCCATCATCAACAAGTGGAGAAAATGGGGCACCAGAGTGACTTCACCAAGAACAGGACGTCCTCCAAAATTTGACGAAAGGACAGGAAGAAATCTTATCAGGGATGCTGCTGAGAGACCTACAGCAACATTGAAGGAAGGAGCTGCAGGAATATCCGTCAAGTATTGATTACACTCTGAACATCTGGCAGATTCTTCACATGTCTGGGCTACAGGGTAGGGTGGCTAGATGGAAGCCCTTTCCCACAGAAAAGAAAGGCGACAAAATATGTTATGATCTGAAGAAACCAAGACAGAACTTTATGGGTAGAATACTAACAGGAAGGTTTGGTGGTGTTCCACCCACAGATCATCATACTCATAGTGAAGCATGGTGGTGGCAGGACGACGCTATGAGGCTGCTTCTCTTCAGCTGAACCTGGAGCTTTGATCAAGATAGAGGGAATTATAGCTAGCTCCAAATACCATTCAGTTTTGGCACGTAATGTGAGACAGCTGAAGGTGAAGAAAACTTTCACCTTTCAGCATGATAACGACAGAACGGCTTCAGAAGAAGACGGTCCAAGTCCGGATCTAAATCCTGTCTGTTGATAAGGGCTGTGCACAGGAGATCTTCTCACAGTTTGATAGATTTGGAGCATTTTCGCATGGAAGACTGGAATAAAATGGCCAAATAAGGAAGTTCTTACCCAAAAACACTGAGTGCTCTATAAAGTCTTAGTGAAAGGGTGTGCACACTTATACAACCAGGTTAGGGGAGTTTCTAACAGCGGCGTGTAGAATGTTTCTATCCACGGCATGTGCAGACGTATAGGAGGACAGTGGAATTCTAATGGACTTGAGAACGTGAAAGTGACAAAGAGAGGGATGAGCGACCGAATTAAACGGATGGACGAGCGAGGTCAGATAGAGAATCCCGTCACGTCAGAATTCTCCCTCTTTGCGCACTTGGCGGGGAGCGTGACTTTATCAATAACTCCTCACGTTGCTGCGCTTCATCGCCGCTCACTCAATTACTGTGTCAGTTATGCTCCTCTGCTGCACCCTTCACTGAAGAAGAAGGGCACTACTAAGAGATCAGACATGGCCCTGAGGCAGGATGTGGCCCTTGGCTTTATCCCAAATGCCTGGCATTCAGAGGCGCTGATTTGAGACGGACACTAAGAGCTTTGAGCCTGTGAGAAAGACTTTATGAGGCTTGAACAGAGTACAGGAATGACAAAGCATGCCAAGTGAGTCGCAATGTCGGCATCTCTCTCTCTATCTGTTCTGTTCATCTATTCTTGTCTTTCTTTTCTAGAGCTAAGCATTATACTTGATCGATATATGCTCTCCTTTTCCTATTCTTCCTTTTCCATCTCACATCCATTACCGTTTTCTTTTCCCCCCAAGCCTCAAGCATCTCTCTCTTTCTCTCAGTCTTCATTACGGTCTTTTCCCATCAAGTCCACTTATTTTTCTTAAGCCAAGATATTCACTTCACCTCATCCTCCTTTGTTATTTCTTACTTTCATTTCTGCTGCCATCTTCTTTCTTCCCTTCCTTCGCTCAGTATAAATTCTCATTCACAAGTTTGTTCTTCCTTTCTATTTAATTTTGACATTTACTTTATTTCCACCTTTATTTCTTTTCTTCTCTCTTTTCTTAAATTATACATTGGCTTTTATTCATTTCATTTCCCCTATAGTATCTGTTTTTCCACATTCCTCCTTTCTCTCTCCTACATTCCTTCCTTCCTTCCTTTCCCCCTCCCCTTTCCTCCCTCTTTCCTTCTTTACCATTTTCTCCCTTCATTCTTTCTTCTCATCTCTTCTGCTGCTTTCTCACTTCCATCTTCGCTTCACTTTTCACTCTTCCTTTACTTATTTCTTCCCCTATTCTCTTTCTTTCATTCCTTTCCTTCTCTCCTTAATTCAATTTTACCTTGTCCTTCATTACTACCACTTTCCCCTTGCTATATGTTCCGTTCCTTTCTCCTTTCTCTTTATTTCCTTTCCACTTTTCTTTCTTCCATCTCACTTTTCTTCCCTTCTTCCTTACTTTCTTCTTTGCCACTATTTTCTTCCTTTAATTTCTCCTTCTTCATCACTGCGTCCTCCTTACTTCCATCTTTGCTTCTCTTTTCACTCTTCTTTGACTTTTCTTCCCTTCTTTCTTTAATAAAATTTTGCCTTCTCCTTCATTCCTACAATTTCCCCCATTTCTCATGTTCCTTTCCTTCATCCTTCCTCTGTATTTATTTCTGTCCTTCCTTCCCTCACTTTTGTCTTCTTTGCTTTCTGCTTTCCTACTTTTTCTTTCTTCTCACCCCTTCTTTCTACTTTGCCATTCTTTCCTTCCTTTAATCGTTCTCCTTCCTCATCACCTCTTCCTCAGTCTTACTTCCTTACTTTCATTCTCTTTTCACCTATGCTAATTTATTTCTTCTTTCTTTTATTCCTATCCATCCTTCATCAAGTTTTACCTTGTCCTTCATTTCTACCATTTCCCCTTTCTTTCATGTTCCTTTCATTCCTTTTTTTTCTATCCTTCCACTTTTCCTTTCTTCCTCCTCATCTTTCCTCAATTACTTTCTACCTTCTTTCTTTACCTTCATCTTTCTTTTCTTCCTTTTCTACTTCCTTCTCTCCTTGTCTTTTCTTTCTGCCATCATTTCCTTTGACCTTCATTCACCCTTTCTCGGTCTGTCTATTTGTCCCCTATATTATTCTATACCAATTGAATAATCATGTTTTAAATGTCTTTTCAAAGTCCAAACCGCTCTCTTACAGGTGTCTCTCCTCCTCTGCTTGTTTGCGGAGTTTCTCCTCTTCCTCCCGCTTCTTCCTCTCTTTCTCCATCTCTTCCTGGATGCGGCGCAGTCTCTCACGCTCCTCCTCCTCCTGCTTCTGTTTCTGCATGACACAGAGGAGGCGCTCCGAGCGCCCCACTAGCACTTGATGCTCATTATCCATGTCTATGCGGCTCATCACAGTGCTCTAAGCAGAAGAACACAACAGAGAAGGACTTTAGGTACAGTTGATTGATAAACATTTGTTACATTTTACTTTTTACTATTTTTCCCATTTTACACCCATAGCTCTTCCCTCTATCTTACCCAAATATTTCCCCAACATCTCTCAGTTCTGTTTTCTAAATTTCTAAAGTCTTTTCCTCCACTGACTCCAATATCGTCCCTCAGACTGATTTAGTTCTAAGTTACTCAATTTTTCCATCCAATATCTCTCGCTTCTGCTACAGATTCCGGCTGCAATTTTCCTTTGCTTTCTCCATCTGATGCCCCTTAGTTCTTTCTTCACAAATCCCTTTCTTCTTCCTTGCTAGGTCCCTCAGTAATTCTTTCCATATCCTTCAGTCCTTCCTTTCATATCTCTCAGTTTCTTTTCCCCCCATATCCATCATCCTTCCTTGCATATTCATAATTTCTTCCTTCCTAATCCCTGTTTTTCCTTCCACATCCATCAGTTCTTCCTCCCACATCCATCACTTCTTCCTCCCACATCCATCACTTCTTCTTTCCAAATCCATCAGTTCTTCCTCCCACATCCATCAGTTCTTCTTTCCACATCCATCAGTTCATCCTTTCAAATCCATCAGTTCTTCTTTCCACATCCATCAGTTCATCCTTCCACATCCATCAGTTCTTCCTTTCAAATCCCTTGGCTTCTTTTTTCCATGGCTCTTGATTATTCTTTTCCATGTCCCTCAGCTCTTGCTTCCAAATCAATCCTTCCTTTTACCTCTTTCAGTTCTCAGCTCTTAGACTTCCTTCTTGATATCATCTCATTCACAATAAATATTGATCATAATATTTCCACCTCGCCTCGCTACCGCGTTAAACATACCTACACATCAGCAACTGCATCCACATTCATAAATAACATCGCAGAAACATCAATTAGATTTGGAAAACCGATAGATCCCGTAGAACTCGATCAGGCGACTGAAAGCTTGGAGTCAACACTCCGCTACACGTTAGATAGAGTGGCTCCTCTCAAAAGAAAAATAATTGGAGAGAAAAAATTAGCACCCTGATATAACGATCAAACGCGTACCTTAAAACAGACCTCTCGAGAATTAGAACGTAAATGGCGTCAAACCAAACTGGTGATATTTCAAACAGCCTGGAGGGAGAGTCTACTGAAATACAGAAAATCTCTTAGTGAAGCTAGAAAAATCTATTTCTCCACCTTAATAGGAGATAACAAAAACTATTCTAGATTCCTTTTCAACATGGTAGCAAAATTAACTAGGAATAAAACCACTACAGAGAGAAACACTCAATCATTACATAGCAGTGAAGATTTCCTGAAATTTTTCATTGATAAGGTTGAAAATATTAGACGTGAAATACATGCCATTAAATTAAAACCGGACAGTACTGTAACAAACCCATTACATGACAATGTAGCAATATCAGATCAATGTTTAGAGTGTTTTGCTCTGCTTAGAGAGACCGAACTAGCTACATTAATCTCTTCAGCCAATTCATCAACTTGTATACTAGATCCCGTACCTACAGTACATGTTTGTTTAAACAGATTTGTTCAGGAGTAACTGAAACACTTTTAAATATAATAAATTCTTCCCTAACCACTGGCTATGTACCTAAATATCTTAAATTAGCAGTTATTAAACCCTTGATTAAAAAACCTGACCTTGACCCGTCTCAATTGTCCAGCTATAGACCAATATCAAATCTCCCCTTCATCTCTAAGATTTTAGAAAATGTTGTAGCAAAGCAGTTATGCTCATACTTGGATAGGAACAACATTCATGAAATGTATCAGTCAGGATTTAGACCTCATCACAGCACAGAGACAGCGTTAGTTAAAGTAGTAAATGACCTTCTACTGACTTCTGATCAGGGTCGTGTCTCGCTGCTTGTGTTACTCGACCTTAGTGCAGCTTTTGATACTATAGATCACACTATTCTCCTTGATAGATTAGAAAATGTTGTTGGTATTAAGGGAACAGTCCTCTCCTGGCTCAGATCTTATCCGACCGATCATTATCAGTTCGTAGATGTAAATGGTGATTTCTCCATGCGTACTGAGGTTACTTTTGGAGTTCCACAGGGTTCTGTTTTAGGCCCACTGCTTTTTACTTTATAAATGTTACCCCTAGGACAAATTATTCGTAAACATGGAATTAGCTTCCACTGTTATGCTGATGATACACAGCTGTATGTGTCAGCGAAGCCAGAGGACATACAGAAGCTTAGTAAAGTCGAGGATTGTGTAAAGGACATTAGACGTTGTATGTTAACAAACTTCCTTTTACTTAATTCTGATAAAACAGAAATACTATTATTAGGCCCACGTGTAGCTAGAAGTAATCTTTCTGACTACACAGTAACTCTGGATGGACTTTCTGTTTCATCATGTACAGCAGTTAAAGACCTCGGAGTGATTATTGACTCCAGTCTATCATTTGATGCTCATGTAGATAATATTACTAGGATAGCGTTCTTTCATCTCAGAAATATTTCTAAGATAAGAAACATATTGTCACTACATGATGCAGAAATACTGGTTCATGCATTCGTCACCTCTAGATTAGATTACTGTAATGCCTTACTGTCTGGATGTTCCAGTAGGAATATAAATAAACTCCAGTTAGTCCAGAATGCAGCTGCTAGAGTCCTTACTAGAACTAGAAGATACGACCATATCACCCCGATCTTATCCACACTGCACTGGCTCCCAGTAAAATCTCGCATCAACTTTAAAATACTTTTATTAACCTATAAAGCACTAAACGGTCTCGCGCCACAATATCTAAGCAACCTTCTGGTTTTATTTGATCCTCCATGCCTACTTAGATCAAAAGATGCAGGCTATTTGATGGTACCTCGAATAGTGAAGGCTACAGCAGGGGGAAGAGCTTTAACATATAGAGCCCCACAGTTATGGAACAGTCTTCCTATTAGTGTTCAAGACTCAGACACAGTCTCTGTGTTTAAGTCTAGGCTTAAAACCTATTTATTTACTCAAGCCTACCCTGACTAGATTCTATCTTACTACTTCACAGTCATAATAATCTTTTTTCTCCCTCTCTCCTTTTGCCGAGCCCCACACAAATTTATGGAGATACTAGAGATCCTGATCCTTTCTGCCTCTGGATGGAGCTCTAATCTTCTCTAATTCCAGACCGTATGGGACTGCGGCTGCTCCGAAGGCCATACAGACTTCATATAAATCCATAATGAACTTTTTCACACTATCTGTTGTTACCCAGATGAGGACGGATTCCCTTCTGAGTTGGGTTCCTCTCAAGGTTTCTTCCTTTTAAACATCTTAGGGAGTTTTTCCTTGCCACCGTCGCCACTCAGTGGCTTGGTCAGTTGGGATAAATTCTCACATTTAATATCTGTATACCGTGTTTCTATTTCTGTAAAGCTACTTTGAGACAATGTCTATTGAAAAAAGCGCAATACAAATAAAATTGAATTGAATTGAATATTATACATTTCTGACCCGAATTTCCTCTCATGCCATGTGCTTCCTTCCCTCCCATGACTTTCAGTTTTACTCAGGTTCTACTCTCCATGTCACTTGGTGTCGTTGTTCCGACCTTCTTCCCAGACACATCTCTCCAAGCTTCTTCTAATGTTTCATCTCTCACTTCTTTCCACGTCCCTTGCTTCAAACTAATCCTCCGAGAGCTCCTTACTCCTCTCTCTCTCTCTCTCTCTCGCACATTAATATCCATGAGTATTTAACATATTCGTGATGGCTTTCAATCCAGATGCCAATCATGCTTAACACTTGACACTGTATGGTATTTATTTGAATAATGGAATCACACAGCCACAGAGCTGGTTAATATGCACCAGCAGCTGCTCAGACTAAGCATCACTAAGCATCTCCCTGAGATTCAGAACAAGACGGTGACATGTTTAAGAGCACTGTGGAAGAAAAAATTTTAATAAATAAATAAATCTCACACACACACACACACACACACACACAGCATCTCACAGAAGTGAGTACACCCCTCACATCGCACAACAAAAGTGAGTACACCTCTAAGTAAAAATGTCCAAATTGGGCCCAGTGTGTCAATATTTTGTGTAGCCACCATTATGTTCCAGCGCTGCCTTAACCCTCTTGGGCATGGAGTTCACCAGAGCTTCACAGGTTGCCACTGGAGTCCTCTTCCACTCCTCCATGATGACATCATGGAGCTGGTCGATGTTAGAGACCTTGTGCTCCTCCACCTTCCGTTTGAGGATGCCCCACAATAGGGTTTAGTCCATCACCTAGGATTTTTCCTCCATTGTCTTTTGTTACTTCCCTCCATCGTGGCATAGTTCTTCCCCTCCCCCAGAGAAATCTTCAGATCACATCCTCCATTACAAAAATTCCAAATACGAAAAGGGTTCTGGCACACATTTAACTCCTGGTTGTGTTAAATTACTTCAGTTACCCCAAAGCTTAATCACTTTGTGAGTTCATACATGGTTTTACTGGGTCCATTTAATCTAAGAAACCTGTTTGCTATAAAAAAATATATATATTTTTTAAATCTAATCAAACAAAAAAGTCTCTTTCAGCTCCATAAGGTGCCTATGTAATACAATGTTCGTGTAATCTCACATGAAGCGCACAGGAAGTCAAAGGTGAGAACACATACCACACACACGCATGCAATATAGGCAAGTGACCCCCCAACCCCCACCACACACACACCTTAATCTTGCGCATGAGTGCGTCGATGGAGGCATCCAGGTCCTGGATCTGTTTGCTCATTTCCTGTTTGCTGTCTTTGAGGCTGGTCACAACCTCGTTGAGCATGCTGATCCGCTTCTTCAGGCTGCGCAGCTTCACCAGGCCATTGATGCTGTTGCACACAGATGCACATACACACAAAACTGTGAATTTAATCAAGCCTCTATTCAAGATTCCAGAGCACAGATGACCTCAACCTGATGACTAAGTCCCAGCAGACGACCAAAATAGCGGAATAGTTTAATTAAGCTGCTTCATCAAAGGCAATACTTAAATTCTGCACAAGAGACCGTTTTAATATTTCCACACTATTACTGTAACATTATTTTAATTTAAAATACACTTCTGTGCATGACAGCAATTTGCATTTTGGCTGGAGGTCCCTCTGCACCATCGATGCCATAGCAAGCTGCAACTCTCATTAAACTCCGTGTCTGTGCTTATTACCCATCTTAAATCTCAATCACCGATTTAAAGAAATATAATTTGCTGTAGTCTGAAACAGATTTAGTTCATAATTATTTTGATTTACATTGTTTACTACAACAGACATCCCAATTAAACTCGGCAAGTTCTGTTTTACATATGCATAATACTGTGTAATATATACATCTTTTTTTTATTTAAATAACAGCTCTATTTAAATAAGAATAAAGAAAATGAAAAGGCAGTGTGCAAACAAACAACAAAGAAAGAAAAGGAAAGGGCAGAGTGTAAAGAAAGAAAAAAGAAAGAAAGAAAGAAAAGGAAAGGGCAGAATGGAAAGAAAGAAAGAAAGAAAGAAAGAAAGAAAGGGCAGAGTTTAAAGAAAGAAAGAAAGAAAAGGAAAGGGCAGAATGGAAAGAAAGAACGAAAGAAAGAAAGAAAGAAAGAAAGAAAGAAAGAAAGAAAGAAAGAAAGAAAGAAAGAAAGAAAGAAAGGGCAGAGTTTAAAGAAAGAAAGAAAGAAAAGGAAAGGCAGAATGGAAAGAAAGAAAGAAAGAAAGAAAGAAAGAAAGAAAGAAAGAAAGAAAGGGCAGAGTTTAAAGAAAGAAAGAAAGAAAGAAAAGGAAAGGGCAAAATGGAAAGAAAGAAAGAAAGAAAGAAAGAAAGAAAGAAAGAAAAGAAAAGGGCAGAGTGTAAAGAAAGAAAAAAAGAAAGAAAAGAAAGAGAAAGAAAGAAAGAAAAGAAAAGGGCAGAGTGTAAAGAAAGAAAGAAAAATGGTTAGAGTGTAAAGAAAGAAAGAAAAGAAAAGGGCAGAGTGTAAAGAAAGAAAGAAAAGAAAAGGGCAGAGTGTAAAGAAAGAAAGAAAAGAAAAGGGCAGAGTGTAAAGAAAGAAAGAAAAAGAAAAGGGGCAGAGTGTAAAGAAAGAAAGAAAAGGAAAGGGCAGAGTGTAAAGAAAGAAAGAAAAGGAAAGGGCAGAGTGTAAAGAAAGAAAGAAAAGAAAAGGGCAGAGTGTAAAGAAAGAAAGAAAGAAAGAAAGGGAAAGGCAAACAACAGCTTAGCTCCTAATAAATGACATTAGCTAGCACGCTAAAAACTCTGATGCTAAACTACTTGAATGAAGAGTGTACTGTACGTAGCAGCAGGTCACAGCGATTACAGTCTCATGCTTACGGTTCAGACTTGTTAGGAATTTAGGTCAACACCTTGAAATATTAAATATTCACCATATGCCTTTACTGATAAAAGATTCTACAGCAAACGTACTGATGTTTGAAAATGTGAGTAGAAAGTAGAGATTTATTTATTTATTTATTCAAATAAATCTAGTGATTACAAGTTAAAAGTATTCAATAAAAAAAAAAAATATATATATATATATTTTTAATCTCAAGTAAGGCACAGATACTTAAAAGTCAATAACAAATGTCGTTTGTAATTTCCCAAAGCTGCTTCTGTTTGAGATTCAAGTTACACTCGGCAAAATAATTGCTTCATTTGCCTAAAAATGGGCTATTCCATGAAAAAGCCCTAATGTGATTCCACCATTTAGATAACACTGCACTTTCTCTAACAAAGCAACACTTCCGTAATATCTGCTCTAGTAATGAAGGATTTATACACGCTGTTGGCTAATAGGATTTAAAAATCCTATCAACATGGCGGAAGCAAAATACTCATTTTGTACGTTTTAATCCCTGTCTGTGGGGGTATTTGGAGTTCTGAGGTAATGAATGCTTACCGAGGTCGGTGTTTTCTCTTGCACAGCCACATGCGTACAGTCTTCTGCATCTTAATGCAGGCAGTGGCCCGATACAGCATCTTATTCTTCACTGGGAAGAGGACCGAGAGAAAGACGTTCGATGGCGGTCAAGTGGAAAATGCGGAATAAAGGAGTTGTTTATTGGGTCAGTTATGAATCACAGCAAACATGTTATTTAAAATGATCGATAAGGTGATGTTTTCTGCAAGGAGACGTTAACGTTCATGGAAGGAGTCTCCAGTGTCAGCTGACAATGATCCCGATGGGTCGGTGTCCGTGTTCTGTGTGTGTGTGTGTCTGTGTGTAAGTCTATGCATGTCTATGTATATCTATATATCGAAGTATGACTATTTATGTATGCATGTGTCTACGCAAGTCTGTGCATATCTATATATGTGTGTCTATGTATGTCTAAGTGTGTGTGTATATATATATATATATATATATATATATATAAATAAAAATAACACTTGGCTAGGCCCAACTTCATGCTAAGGTGAAGACACTTCATCCATCCAGTGACTACTAGTAAACACTGTCGTTTCAAGCCAAGAGGTGAGAATGTTGAATGCGTGTGTGTGTGTGTGTGTGTGTGTGTGTGTGTGTGTGTGGGGTGTGTGACATACGTTTGATGACGGACAGAGCACACCACTGCACCTTCTTCCAGCGGCTGCAGATGAGCCACTTGTTGACCCGTTTCACTAGTTCAGCCAGGTGATCCGGATCCGACTTCATTATCTGGTCAAACTCTGAAAACTGAATTCAAGCCGAGAGAAACCATAATGAAGGAGAGAGAGAGAGAGAGAGAGAGAGAGAGAGAGAGAGAGAGAGAGAGAGAGAGAGGTGTATTTCAGAATTTATTCATAATGTACAGTTTCATCGTAGCACAGAAAGTGAGATCCGCAGCTCAGAAGACTTTTCCCAGCTTCCTCTTTATTCCCTCATTAACACCGTACTCGTGGTTCCAGGCTGATATTTGCATTTCCCTAAAACCCCACCTCCTCTGCTAATGAATCTGCTAGAGAGGCCTTCGTTCTTTCACACACACACACACACACACACACATACAGGATCGCAGCCTTATGATGGAGAAATGATTCATTTAAGTAGAAATGTAGCTGCCATCTGCTGACTGCAGTTTAGTCTGCAGATCCCGCTGCTCTCATTACACTAAGCCCTGTTCCTCTGATCTAAAACATAAATGTTCTTTATCTCTGCTCCTATTCAGGCCAGTTATATAACCGTTAACCCGGCTTACCTTTCCAGGTCTGAAGAAAACTCGAGTGAGTCCAAACTTGTAGTCGTTTTCATTCAGGCCCAACGCTTTGAACAGAGCCTGTACAGTACAGGAAGAGCAAACGTCAACAATTTACCAACACACGTGCAACGTTTCAGTAACATCTCACACCGAGATTCACACCAAGTACAAGTGAAAAGAGGACTTCGGTAATCCTGCTCAAAACACACTTCTTCGCAGTACACTAGCTGGTCTTGAATTGCTGTTTATACCAAAACACTGTTGAATTCTTGATTCAGATGGGGGGGGATTTAGTTTTCTCGATCAGCACGGCTCAGACTGTACGCCCTGCTGTGACATAAATGACTAAAATGAATGTTGAAAGAAAGAAAGAAAGGGAAAAGAGAGTGCAAAGGAAATGGAAAGAAAGAAACAAAAAGAAAGAGGCAGACTGGATGGAAAGAAAGAAAGAAAGAAAGAAAGAAAGAAAGAAAGAAAGAAAGGAAAAGGCAGTGTGCAGAGAAAGAAAGAAAGAAAAGGAAAACGAAAGAAAGAAAGAAAGAAAGAAAGAAAGAAAGAAAGAAAGAAAGAAAGAAAGAAGGGGAAAAGAGAGTGCAAAGGAAATGGAAAGAAAGAAACAAAAAGAAAGAGGCAGACTGGATGGAAAGAAAAAGAAAGAAAGAAAGAAAGGGAAAAGGCAGTGTGCAGAGAAAGAAAGAAAGAAAGAAAGAAAGGGAAAAGGCAGTGTGCAGAGAAAGAAAGAAAGAAAGAAAGAAAGAAAGAAAGAGAAAAGGCAGTGTGCAGAGAAAGAAAGAAAGAAAGAAAAGAGGAAAAGGCAGTGTGCAGAGAGAAAGAAAGAAAGAAAGAAAGAAAGAAAGAAAGAAAGAAAGAAAGAAAGGGAAAAGGCAGTGTGCAGAGAAAGAAAGAAAGAAAAGGAAAACGAAAGAAAGAAAGAAAGAAAGAAAGAAAGAAAGAAAGAAAGAAAGAAAGAAAGAAAGAAAGAAAGAAAGAAAGAAGGGGAAAAGAGAGTGCAAAGGAAATGGAAAGAAAGAAACAAAAAGAAAGAGGCAGACTGGATGGAAATAAAAAAGAAAGAAAGAAAGAAAGGGAAAAGGCAGTGTGCAGAGAAAGAAAGAAAGAAAAGGAAAACGAAAGAAAGAAAGAAAGAAAGAAAGAAAGAAAGAAGGGGAAAAGAGAGCGCAAAGGAAATGGAAAGAAAGAAACAAAAAGAAAGAGGCAGACTGGATGGAAATAAAAAGAAAGAAAGAAAGAAAGGGAAAAGGCAGTGTGCAGAGAAAGAAAGAAAAGAAAGAAAGAAAGAGAAAAGGCAGTGTGCAGAGAAAGAAAGAAAGAAAAGGAAAAAGAAAGAAAAAAAGAAAGAAAGGGAAAAGGCAGTGTGCAAAGAAAGAAAGAAAGAAAGAAAGAAAGAAAGAAAGCATAAAAGACAAAAATACAGCTAATCACATTTCCTTTGTGATCCAAACAGGCCTTTGCCTGTGACAGTTTTGATAGTGAATGTTTCCTGCCGGTGCCGTACACTAACAGCTCCACCTGCTCCAGTTACAGCGAGCTCCACCCCAGGCACACTAGCACCTCAGATGGAGACGTATAGAAGATCATGCGGAGATAAACAGG
Source organism: Ameiurus melas (assembly GCA_012411365.1). NCBI lineage: Eukaryota > Metazoa > Chordata > Actinopteri > Siluriformes > Ictaluridae > Ameiurus > Ameiurus melas. Next base: position 8,346,189 of record CM022753.1, on the reverse strand, counting down.
GTATTCCGGATTAGCGACAATCCATCAGAGACAGTAAAGCTGCGTTTAAGCACTGATGTGTGACCTTGCAGAAAAGCCGGGGGTCCAGCCGGGTGAGTTTGGGAGGCATGTACTGCTTGTACATGTTGTAGAGCTCGTGGAAGGGGGCGCGGGAAGGAAAGCCACCCTGCATCAAGTCCAGAACTGACACCATCCCTACGAGAGAGATGAAAGAGATTATTGAACTTCCTGCGTTATAAACCCTTCAGTAAAAACCAACAGGGCTGGAACAACAGCAGGAGAAATGGATGGAATTCACAGAGGTGCACTCGATTTGATTTTAGTTGGGTTCTGAGGTTAGCCCTAAGACCTAAATACGGTGTCTGACGGTACATGATTGCGGTCATCAATACAGCAGACCACCAAAAATCACGCACCAGTTTATTGACCACTTTCATCAATAAAAACACCTCTGCGGCCCGAATTCAATCCAGCTCTCAGTTGAGTAGACATCAATCATGTGGATGAGAAAACGTTTAACATTTTAAACGCCGAAGCTCTACAGAAGTGCAACGCAGACAAACAAACCCTGTGCTAAAATGCAGCAATTAAATACAGTTCGGTCGCCCTCGGAGGTGCAGCGGGGTGTGTGTCCATGAATCAAAGACCGTGTTAAGTTTGAGTACATTTAGATTCAACCGGTCATTAATGCGCTTTCCTGTTTCAGTTTTCCAACATCTCGGCTTCGTTCAAGTCCATCTGTCCAAATAATAAGAGCTTCTAAAGTCATCACGCTAGCACAGCCTCGGAGCAGACCTACTACTCTACCAAAGCGCTCCCCAGGTCTAGAACACGCAGTTACACCTGCAATGTGAAGGAAGGGAGGAAGAAAGAAAAGGAAGAGGCAGAGTGTGAGAAAGAAAGAAAGAAATGGACAAGGCAGAGTGTGGAAAGAAAAAGAAAGAAAGAAAGAAAGAAAGAAAGAAAGAAAGGGGAAGAGGCAGAGTGTGAAAAAAGAAAGAAAGGAAGAAAGAAAGGAAGAGACTGTGTGAAAAAGAAAGAAAGGAAGAAAGAAAGAACAGAAGGAAGAACGGAAAGAAGAGGCAGAGTGTGAAAAAGAAAGAAAGGAAGAACGGAAGGAAGAAAGAAAAGGAAGAGGCTGAGTGTGAAAAAGAAAAAGGAAGAACGGAAGGAAGAAAGAAAAGGAAGAGGCTGAGTGTGAAAAAGAAAAAGGAAGAACGGAAGGAAGAAAGAAAAGGAAGAGGCTGAGTGTGAAAAAGAAAAAGGAAGAACGGAAGGAAGAAAGAAAAGGAAGAGGCAGAGTGTGAAAAAGAAAGAAAGGAAGAAAGAAAGGAAGAACGGAAAGAAGAAAGAAAAGGAAGAGGCAGAGTGTGAAAAAGAAAGAAAGGAAGAAAGAAAGGAAGAACGGAAGGAAGAAAGAAAAGGAAGAGGCAGAGTGTGAAAAAGAAAGAAAGGAAGAAAGAAAGGAAGAATGGAAGGAAGAAAGAAAAGGAAGAGGCAGAGTGTGAAAAAAAGAAAGGAACAAAGAAAGAACGGAAGGAAGAGGCAGAGTGTGAAAAAGAAAGAAAAGAAGGAAGAAAGGAAGAAAGGAAAGGAAGAGGCAGAGTGTGAGAAAGAAAGAAAGAAAGAAATGGACAAGGCAGAGTGTGGAAAGAAAAAAGAAAGAAAGAAATGACATGGGAGAGTCTGAAAACAAACAAGAAAAAATTAAAAAGAAAGAAAGAAAGAAAGAAAGAAAGGGAAGAGGCAGAGTGTGAAAAAAGAAAGAAAGAAAGAAAGAAAGAAAGGAAGAGGCAGAGTGTGAAAAAGAAAGAAAGGAAGAAAGAAAGAACGGAAGGAAGAACGGAAGGAAGAGGCAGCGTGTGAAAAAGAAAGAAAGGAAGAACGGAAGGAAGAAAGGAAAGGAAGAGGCTGAGTGTGAAAAAGAAAGAAAGGAAGAAAGAAAGAACGGAAGGAAGAGGCAGAGTGTGAAAAAGAAAGAAAGGAAGGAAGAAGAAAGTTCAGACTGCGCTGACCGTACTCTGTATTTATGTGCACTGATCTGAAACGGGGTTTCTCAAGCTGTAACTTGTATCTCCCATGAGGAGAAAAAGAGGCTTCAGAACATTTGAGGTCACACCTCACAGGAGAGTTGGTTTGGCGCGTCAGTCACTCGGATGTTAACGGAGTTCGTTTAAATGGAATTTAAAACGGAATGGATATCACCACGTGCCGGCTGTGCTCTGTGCTCATACAGGACCTCCGTGAGACCATCAGGAACTAGCTTGTGGGTAAGCAGTGGCTTACAGAAATGTCTGTTCAGAGACAGATTCCCAATCTAGTGCGCAGATCGTAATGCTTTACACCAGTGCATTAACTCTGATGCTGAAGATGAGCCATTTGTTTTATTATTGCCAAGTTTGATCATACGCTCAAGTGCAAAAGTTAGCACCCCCCACGACAAAATGATGACGAAGAAATGTCATTGATCGCAACACATTATTAAGTGGCTTAGGTATCACAGCTGGAACTAAGAGGCCCAAACCTGTTCCGGCATGACAGTACCCCCGTTCACAAAGCGGGCTCAACGAAGACATGGTTTGCCGAGGTTGGAGTGAAAGACCTCGGGTGTCCTGCTCAGAGCCCTGACCTCAACCCCACTGAACACCTTTAGGATGATTTGGAAAGGCCTCCTCACCTGACTTCAGTGCCCGACCTCACTAATGCTCCTGTGTCTTAACGAGAACAGATTCCCCCCCACTTTATGACCACTCTTTGTCTTTCTACTGCCTGCAGCCTGTTTCCAAACCTGAAAATGGTTTCCTGTGGGTAAAATACGCAGAAGCACTAACCTGAACACTGGAGCTGTGACAGGATCTGCGAGCCTTCAAACTGGTGGCTCACCATCTTCAAGTTGGGCTTCACACAGCGGATGAAACCCGAGCCCTGAAATCATAGCTCGTAAACGAAATGAAAACGAACACCAAAAATTCCACTGGCCTCCTCCAAGACCACTTAGGTCAGATCTATTAGAAATGTAACCACAGCAGAAGGCTCACAGATGGTGGACCTTAATAACAGGGCATGCAAATGGGCTTTAACCTCGTTTAGTGCAATTGGAGTGTTCTTGATTTGGTAATTACCGTGCTGCGGAGCTTGTCTAGCAGGATGTTCAGCTGGGTCTGTATCGGATCAAAGATGGAGAATGGAATTAGTGACATGGAGTCATGCGTCCGCGGTATTCGCCAACGTGCGTTTTCGCTTCTTCGAGCCTAAAGCCATTTGAATTTTCACTCCTCCAGTAGGAAGGTGTTAAGAATTAAGTCTGCAACAGAGTCCTGATGCTTCAAGCCAAATAATAATAAATAACAATAATAATAATAATAATAATAATAATAATAATAATAATACAAACAAATACAGACGGGTAACAGAAATGTCAACAGACACGAATGTCAACAGAGGCCAAAGACAGGCACAAAACACACACACACACCATACACACAAAGCACAAGAAAGAAGGCAGAACATGAGCTTTTGTGTACACATCTATTGAACACCATGCAGAAGGCCTAGCAGAGATGCACAGAGCATGTGAACGGTGCGTTCTCGGATACCTGACAGATTACTGCTTTTAGTCCACTATCTCCACAGATACTGCATCCGAGGAGACTACATTCATAGAAAAAGACAAAAAGAGGACAGAACTACTCTCTCTTTCTCTCTCTCTCTTTTTTTTTTGAGCCCTCATTCTCTTTTTCTATTTCTTCTACACCATCTGACTGAGACATTCTACAACATCTGTAAGCGGCAGGACATGGAGATCATTTGCTGATCTGGATCGTACGTCGTGACAAGAGAGTGCTACTTATGAGCTAACAAAGCTCCCGTCCTGTCCCTAAGCTCTACAGTCCACCTCTTAAGTCTTCACTTTGGTGTCAAAATTTAATTGGATGAAAAGGAGTTACTCAATATTTGAGGAATTCCAGAAAAAAAAAACCTGTTCAGCCTGTCATTCTGCACTGGGAGAAAAATTTAATCGGTCCCAATAGCAAACCAGTATTGAGAAGAAAAAAAAAAAAAAGACTTAAGATTAGGCTTGTGGGATATACACAATATTACACTGTTAGCATATCCAGTGACAAGGACTTTGATTACATTATATGACCAGACATGCCATCCTTTACGCATTTTGACTAGGAGCTCCGTAATTGAACCCTGGATTACATTATACACCCAATAAAATGGTAGCTGAACCAATATGTGTGTAAATCTGGAATAGTTTGTATTAACTTACGCTGCCTGGAAACCCCGCCCCCTTTTTTATTCTCACATGGTCTCCACTAAACTTACATATGCTACCTTGTTTTCTGCAAAGGTAAACGGAGCATGTTTTGAGTACATTAATATGAATTAAAATCTACAGTATCGGTCGGTGTATGTTAGATCGAGCTCATTTTAGACAAGTACATATTTAACATCAGATATAACGAACGAGATCAATTAGGGATGGCAAAAAAAATAAGGACGGAAAATGTTGACCAAAAAAGATTCAATTCCGCTAACAAAAAAGCGGAACACAATGGTAATTAGAAAATTGCAAGAAAAAAAATAAATAAATAAATTGTCCTAGCTCTCTGGGTGGGAGGAAGGGATATGCTCTGCCCCCTTTCTGTCAATCAGAATGACATTAGCCAATCGTGGATATCTGTGAGCTCATGTATGTGGAAGAGGGCAGACAGCAGATTTGTTTTTATTAAATCAGTCCCAACTGTATTCAGCACACCTTGCAGTTTTTTTTTTCAAAATGTGACATCATCCCAATGCACATTCAGATAAAAACCCTCTTTGGTTAACATCAAACATGAGCACAGCTAAAAGGTCTCATTTACCAAACATCCGAACAAACATCACTGCAAAAGAATTTGGGACAATTGCAATTTACGGGTTGGGGCTGTACAATGTGTTAATACAGAAAAATCCAAACTCGTAACCCCAGTTTGTCAGTATGAACAATGTTCTTCAGTTCTTGAAATGCTATGTACCTAAATCTGGCAACAGCAACAGAAAAAAAAAATCATCTGTCTTCTTATCTGATGCAGTGTTCATTTCATTGTTTAGTATATAGATCAGGACTCATCCATTATCCTTGTAGGTGTTCCATAAAATCAGATTTTTATCATGTATGGCACTGCAGGGGTGATCTTTTAAAAAAAAAAAAAAAAAAAAGCACAAGGTCAAACGAACACATCGGTTTGGAATGGCCCAACAAATCAAATGGTCTTGTGACTGATGCTGTACAGAAACATTTGAGCTGAACCGGATTTGATTAGGGAAAGAGATTCAAGTCTTTTTGACATCAGAAAGGCTGAACATATCTGGAATGTTAAACAGGACTACGCATCATAAACACACCAGGAAGTTTGTCCACACACTCCATAATCGGACAAAGCAGCCCAGATGTAAGAAAGCAACCAAACTGCTTGGTAATATCTGGGACTGTGCAGTAAACTTTAGCCCTTTCTTAAAATAAACAGGACGTGAAGACGGTTTGCTTTTAGCCCTTGTAGCTTTCTTGAGTTTCTAGAAAAGCGCTACATAAATGTAACTGTAAAACTGTAAATAGGAGTCAGAATATACGAGTCACGTAAATATGAGTCAGAATATACGAGTCACGTAAATAGGAGTCAGAATATACGAGTCACGTAAATAGGAGTCAGAATATACGAGTCACGTAAATAGGAGTCAGAATATACGAGTCACGTAAATAGGAGTCAGAATATACGAGTCATAATAGAGTAGAATATACGAGTCACGTAAATAGTAGAATATAGAGTTTATGAGTTAGAATATACGATCGTAAATATGAGTCAGAATATACGAGTCACGTAAATATGAGAACGGTCAAAACGTATGCGTAGTAATAAGTACGCTTCTCTAAATCAACAAATGCAAAGTTTCACACGCCTTGAAAAGTCGAGCATGAATTTTTTCCTGAAATATCCATCCCTGTTCTGAAGCCCCTATCGGTCTCTCTCTCTCTCTCTCTCGCGCGCTCTCTCTCTCTCTCTCTCTCTCGCTCTCTCTCGGTCCCATTCACTCTTTTGTTCATCGTCTCTCTCTATCCACCTTTTCATGTGGCAGACATCCCAGGAGAGGCATGGGCTGGAAAGTTAGACAGAGTGGGAGAAAGAAGACAGGAGAATGGATAAAGGGAAAAAGGGCAGAGAACCCCGCACACACACACACACACACACACACACGAGAGAGAATTCCACCTGATGCGATGAGACTAGGCACAGAAAAAGATTGAGTCATATATATATATATATATTTTCACCTACACACACCTCCCACTTGGCTCTCAGGTGTGCAGTATATCAGATTGCAGTCATATCTCTGCTGCACGTTCATGCTAATCAATGTGGTCTTTCTTCGTCCTGCCAGCTTCACATCTGGCCACTCACGTGAACGTAAAATCCACCTGTTCGCGTGACATTTCCCAATAATGTTACTGACCTGTTGCCAATTAACCTCCGGCTGTTTCTTTTTAATAACACTTGCTCTTCCAGCTTTTTGTCCCCCACCCGTCCCAACTTTTTTGAGACGTGTTGTGGCCATCAAATTCAAAACTACCTTATTTTTTAAATTTTTTTTCCCTTTAAATGGTACATTTCCTCAGTTTAATCATGTGATATGTTTTCTATGTTCTACCGTGTATAACATACGGGTTTATGAGATTTGCCATTCATCGCATTCTGTTTTTATTTACATTTTACGCATCCCAGATTTTTTTTTTTTGGGGGGATTGGGGTTGTGAGGATTTCCACAGGGACGTGTAAGACAATTTAAGGTGACGTTTTCCAACGATGGAAAGAGTTAGTTAACGAATTAACTTCAAGCGAGAGAAGAAAAAGCGGCTGGTGAGGGAACGACTGATTATTATCTGATTAGAATGTAAGGTACTAAAACTAAGGTGCAGGATATTGCACCAAATAGATCAAACGTATGACGTGCTGTTCTTTAATAAATTAAATTTGTTAGCATTGGAAACTTGGTGTGCAATCAGAAGAACGCAACACTTCAGGATGCGCAGTTATTGGAAAATAATCACCTTCGCATTGCGCCACATTGATTATTTCCCAGGTCTAATTTTTCTAGCTAAATTTTCTATTCCACTAACGCAGTGTATTTTCCTTTTACATTAATTTACTATATTACATAATGTATCGTTTCTGCTGTATACTCATTAAGCTTGGGTAAAAATATAATACACAAAAAGTTCCCATTTACTCCAAGGATTTGAGTTACTATGCATTTCAAATTGAAAACATATCCTATTTTCCCCCCAGATATAAAAGTACAAAACGGTACAAAAAGTACCGCATGTATGAATGGTTGTTTTGAGCTAACCTTGAATTTGTTGCCCACGCTGATGAAGCTGAGCTTGCCTGTTTTCTGCTTGACATCTCGGGAGCTGCTGGAGTTCTCGAAGAGCTCGCGTATAAACCGATCCTTTGACTCACTAATGAGACTCCCCAAGGACATGTGCAGAGCATCGTTGTTCTTCTCCACGAACTTGCTCTGAGACAGGAAGAAATAACGTGTCACTACAAAGCAGGTACACTAAAAATAAATAAATAAATAAATGAACATTTTTATCAGATCAATTTCTTTGAACTCCCAACACAACATTAATATTCAGTTGTCATCAAAAGAAGCCCTGGAGAGAAGCATATAGTGAGGAAATATACAGTCGAAAATATTAAATAGTACTAAACTGAATCCTCTGATATAAGGATATGACTATATACCGTGATGTTATATATATCCCAGAGTGCTGTTCAGTTCCCAAATCTGATTAGTCAGTAGATGTTGAGGAACTTTTACGTACCAGCAGCTCTGACAGTCCCGTCAGCAAATGACAGGTTTATATGATATGAATGTGCTAATTGGTAACCGCTAATCCACAGAGACTTGGCAGACATGATGGATGATTCACATAATCTAGGCCGAATAATTATTAGATATAAAGTCTGCTTCGAAAGTGTTGGAACAGCGCGTTCAATTCTTTCGCTTTCGCTATACATCGAAGACATTTGGGTCCGAGATGAAAAGACGGATATGAGACCGTAGATCAAAATTTCAGCTTTTATTTCCTGATATTTACGTCTGATGTTTTAAAGAAGTTCACCTTTTGTGGCAGACCACCCATATTTTTACGTGAGCAAAAGTATTGGAACACACAGTCAAAGTAAATAACACAACATTTGGTCGCTTACTATAGCCACATTAAGCCCACGGACATTACCAAACGGTTGGATTTTTCTTTTCTGTTGCTTTTCCAGGCTTGTACTGCAGCTTCCTTCAGTTGTTGTGTGTTTTGGGAGGTTTCTCCCTTCAGTTTCCTCTTCAGGAGGTGAAATTTACATTTATTCATTTAGCGGACGCTTTTATCCGAAGCGACTTACAAATGAGGAAACACAAGCAAACCGATACATCAAGCAGAGAACAATACAAGTAGTGCTACCGTACAAGACCTTTTAATGGAGTTCTAGAAAATAAAAGTGTGCAGAGTAGAGGTGTAAATGCCAGAGCAGGGTTTGTTTTTTTTCCGTTGTTGGTTTGTGGGGCTTGGCATTTTAGGGGTTGGTTAGGTGTTCACGGAAGAGGTGGGTCTTTAACGGTTTTTTGAAGATGGTGAGAGATTCTGCGGTCCGGATTGAGGTTGGAAGTTCATTCCACCACTGAGGGACAGTTAGTGTGAAAGTTCTCGAAAGGGACCTTGAGCCACGCTGAATAGGCACTACTACACATCGGTTATTAACCGATTGCAGATTGCGTGAGGGAACGTAGGCCTTCAGGAGAGAGTTGAGGTAGGAGGGTGCTGTTCCAGACAAGGTCTTGTAGGTGAGCATCAAGGCCTTGAACTTGATGCGGACAGCTACAGGGAGCCAGTGGAGGGAGATGAAGAGGGGTGTGACATGGGTCCATTTGGGCTGGATGAAGACAAGGTATGATGGAGCTGGGTGGGAGACCCGAGAGTAGTGCGTTGCAGTAGTCCAGTTTTGATATGACAAGGGCCTGGACTAGTATCTGTGTAGCCTGTTCGCTGAGGCAGGGTCTGCTTTTCTTGATGTTGTACAGAGTGAACCTACAGGACCGTGCAGTTGTTGAGATGTGGTCTGTAAAGGTCAAGCCGTCATCAAGAATCACCCCAAGGTTCCTGGCCGTCCTGTTTGACTTGAGTGAGGTTGAGCCGAGCGGTGCAGTGAGGTTGTGGTTGATTGAGGGACAGGCAGGCAGGCAGAGATTCGTGCAGAAACCCAGGGCTCAAACCAAGAATAGACATTCAGAGCTATTAATTGTTTAAAGAAATCAAATCAAGAAACAGCTCTCAGTCTCATGTTTCAATATTTTGGATCACTTGAAAAAACAGATGGGTCCAAACAAAAGGTGCCAGGTTCCAAGTTGTTTAACAGAACCGGATGTAAATATCAGGAAACGAGAGCTGAAATTCTGATCTATTGTCTCAAACATCTTCAGTGTTTAGTCAAACTGACCAGTACTACTAACTTTTAAAGAGAGAGAATTGCAGAGAGAGATTATAGCTCTGAAAAATGTCAACGATAACACAAACTCGATCCACAGCATTCAGTGTATAAATGGATAAAAAGCATAACGTTCCATTCTTTATAATTGTTTAAATTGCTAGCAAACTGCTGTACGCAAGGAACGAAACACTAAAATGGGGACAAAAAATAATACAGTAACTTCGACGTAAAAGTGTCATTGCTTATATGCCCGGTCATGGCTTTAACCTTATAGATGTGTTCACAATTTCCCCATACTGCGACATTTCAATCTTAATGCAACACTGAGGTGTACGTGGAGCGGGCGCGTCTGCTCATACCGTCTCGTAACACACAGCTCCTGCAAAATGTCTGATGATGAACCCTTCATCATCCCTCACGTTCCTGTGCACTGTAAGCTTGGACTTGCGGGGAATCTGTGAGTGCAGACAGCAGATTAGCATTTAAATCACGTTCATGAACTCATGTACACGCACATGTGCTGACATTTCTGTCCCACAAATGTGTCGTTAAGCTGCCCAAAAATTCAAGCCATCAACGCAAAAACAAAAAAAAAACCCACAATACAGTTTATGTTTATATATTTATATATAAACCATTGCTTCGACAGATTCTAATATCAACAGTATTTAGTATCAGAGTCTGGGCGTGTCGTTGTATAATTACACTCAAGCGGAAGTGGTTTTTGTGCTTGCTGTGGACGGTTTCGGTAAAGTGCTGATCGCTTGGCTGAGGTAGACGGTTTTCTTCATCCAAAATGTCCAAGATTCCCACTAGCTTTGACTCTACCAGGTCTGAAACACACACACACACACACACACACACACACACACAAAAATAGTGTGCATAATGGCAGGATGTTCAAAAATACCTGACCCATAACCCCTAGATCACAGGTTCCCAAACTGCCCACGTGGGGTTGCTTGATCTCAAAATGGGATCGCGAGAGAAACTCTTTGCTTTCATTTTTTTTATCTGACAAATTGTCACATTCAAGCAAGCCATGTTTAAATAAATAGGATGCGTGATATTTTAGTCTTTTCCACGATCCCGAGTGCCCTCACGTAGCGCAGTAATGAAAACGGACACATTTCCCCGTCCACAGACCTCCGATAAACATCGCAAACAACTTGTGTACTATTCTAAATCGTTATAATGCACTGATATTAACCGGTTTCCATATCAGAAAAACTGAAATCTGTGTTTAATGTACCAGTGTTCAGGATTTTCTAGATTATTAAATACTTTAAAAAGTAAAGCCAGTATTGTTGATTTGAGACACAAACCATGACGCTAATCACGACAGCTTTAACAGACACAGGGCTGGCCAGTGAATGTTGCTTCACGGGAAAAAGCAACGTTAGAACATATTTCAAATCCAAGTGTGTGTTGTTGTTTTTTTTTTAAAGCAACACAACGAAGAGATATTACTTGTATTTGTACAAATGCATCACAGTTGCATGCGTGCACTGAGAGAAAACGTATACCGACAATTGTTCAGTGTAACCTTGAGCTTGACCTTGCTTGGATCAAGTCCAAAAATCGGATCAGTTCATCTTCTGGTCACAATGATGATTCCATACAAAATCGACAAACTTTAAACCACTCGTTCTTAAGATATCGCAATAATCTCAGACAACCTGAAGTGAAAGAAGAAGCGGCGACGAGCTGAACAGCCTTAGAAAGAAAGAAAGAAGACATGCACTATTTGGAACAGAGCCACTCAAGCTTCCCCTCATATGTCAAAAGCTCCGAACACCTCACGTCAATAGACGGCATGCTTTTTAAAATGACACACCCGTTAAACGGCCCAGTCAGTCGAAGGCCAAGAACGTGGCAGTTATTCAAAACAAGCCATAAACCGCTTGAAGGATAATAACACATTAAGACACAAAGCACACGAGTCGCTTCCAGAACATTCTGTCATGCCTCTCCTAAACTGCCACAGGGAAAAGGACGCCGGCATTTTCCCCAACAAAAACGTTAACTCAGGAAGACCGTGAGAGAAAACAGTGAGAGTGCTGTCGCATTAAACAAGGGTTCATTAGGTGTGCGCTTCAGAGTGGACCCTTCAGGAACATGGATAGAGGACGACAGACTCAGAACGGCAGGAGATTGACGGCAGTGTTAGATATATATATATATATATATATAAATAAATAAAAAAGTAATAGGTAGTGGCATTTAACTGATGCTTGATTGGTATTAAGAAGAAAAAAAAAATCCCCACACCATTACACAACCACCACCAGTCTGAACTGATAACACACGCTGGTTGGATCCATGGATTCATTCAATCGATTGGAGTGTACAGTGCATTACTGCACTCAGCACAGAAAAACAAATTTCCCATCAGCCCTTTGACGGTGTGTTCACACTGACGCCAGAAGAGCACAGCTCTCATGGATGGAGTAAAGTAATACCATAAAAGCAGAGTCCACACTAGCAGCACACACACACACACACACAAATAAATCACTCCCTATTTCTGTTTCCTGCATCACTTTCTCACCTCCCTCCGATCACTCACTTCATTTCTAAACCATCAATATTAATATATAATCCGTACGTAATGCTATATTCCCCCAGCGACTAGCGTGTGTACCATCTATTTGCTTGTTCCCTGCTACGCATTTACTCATGTGTCCAGCACTACATACTGATAACAGAGCTTCAGGGTTTAGACACATACTACCATGCAGCGAAAAACCCCCCACAACAAAATAAAACAAAACACAGCTTTAGCTCAAACAACAAACCAAGAACAACCACTGAAACACACACACACACACACACACACACACACACACAACACCTGATGTAGACAAATCAGTAGCAGCAGTAGATTCAACCCTTTACTGCATGGTGTTGCCATACGGCAACGATTCATTTATCACCAGTATTTTTCTTTTTTATAGGCAACTATACAATACTATTTCTCAATATTTAGAAAAAAAACGACTTAAAGGAAACAATGTAAACACTATCCGAGGAGTTGGCATTTATTTTTTCGTCATTTAAACAAGTTTATGGTTTTTTTTTTTGAGTATTCTGTTAAATAGCAAAACGTAATTGTTGCCGTATGGCAACATCGTGCGATAATGCAACCGTAGTGCGTGCGTGCGCTCGTGAATTGAAACGGGCCGACTGGGCAGAAAGGACACTAGGATTCTCTAATACGATGTTTGCTTTTTTTTTTTTTTTAAAGTATGAGAAACTGTTGTCATTTCAGACACTTTGTGATCGCACCTTATTTGATCAAATTTATGTTTCAAGAATTAAGAATTCGCGAGAAAGAATGAAAAAAGGTGTTGGGATCTGATTTTCGTATGCATTTTGAGTGAGTAAATCCGTCCACAGACTTTTACAACTGTGCTTTTTTTTTATTTATTTATATGTAACAATTGATGCAGTAGACGGTTAATGTCTGTCGATTTGTAGTTGGATAAGTAGACTTAACAACCAGAAAAGTAGCGACCCTACTTTTTATTTAATTGCTGTTTTCTTTACTTTCGCAAACCAAACGTAGTCATCGTGTTTGTATGGTTCATTCACAACTCAAACTCGCAGCATAAAAAAGTCCTCGTCAAATCAATCAACTTAAAAATGGGCCTAGATTATTCAAAATAATTTAAAAAATCTACAGAGAAGGAATCTCCAGTTATCATGGCTTTGTAGAATAATGAAGGTGGTCTTTATTTCATTACCCAAACACTGTGTGTGTGTGTGTGTGTGTGTGTGTGTGTGTGTGTGTGCGCACACAAAGATACACACCTATACAGTCTTGATTGTCAATGTATTTCACCTCATTCACTCCCAGTCCCTCTTTCTGATACAGCTCCTGCTCCTGGAAGTCGAACAGATTAAACACACATCAGCGAGGGCGTCACAAATACATCAGTATACATTATTTTCTCTTTGTTGTTCGATGTCTAGGTATTCTTTCCATCTGTAGAAAAATATAAAGTGTCTGTAAATGACCTTTACTATTTTACTTTGTTGCTACATAAAAACAAAATTATTAATTTCCAATCAAGGGGGGGGGGGGGATAATTTTAAAAAACCTGTCTAAAAAATAAATAAATAATAATTCTTCGTGTAAAGTAGTAAACATTCACTATGAGCAGGATTAAAGATGCGCAAGACCAACTGTCGTGTCTATTATGAGCTGCATATGAAATGGAAAAAAAAACGCGCAAAAACCCCAAGAAGTTTGAAAAAAGGAAACGATTAATCATCACGAGTGGGACTGAAGATCTGGGTCTTATCCAAAAAATCTCCGCTCGCAGGAGTTTGTAGCGTCAGTGGGGTGAATTCCAGAGCAGTATAGTGCGCATCATCATTTTTTCATTATTACAATAATTCTTTTAGACTTCTATTTTTATACGACTTGTTTGGCAACCGTGTTGAACAAGAGTCCTAGTACAACTCAGAACACTTGCAAAAGCTGCAGTGGACATGCACAGGTTGTGTTCAGTGTCCCAATACGTTTTTATGTGGACACGGCGTAAAATCAGCCTACGCTCCGCTGTGTCCTACCCATACAATCAGATATTATACTTCATTGAAGCATTAAAAAATACATTTAAGGTAAATCTCCATCACAGGGCAAGGGGGATGATGGATGGAGGGATGGGGTGAGGAAGTGTGCTGTGCACTTACCTCTTTAAGGATGCGCTCATTGAAGAACTGCTGCAGCTTCTCATTACAGTAGTTGATGCAGAACTGCTCGAAACTGTTGTGCTCAAAATATTCTGGAGGAACACAACGAGATAGTGAGAGCGGGAGAGATTGAGAAACGTGGAGAGAAAGAGAGGATATGGAGGTTAGAAGGGAGAGAAAGAGAGTGGGGGGGACAGACAATATGGGAAGAGGTCAGAGAAAGAGAGAAAGCAGAAGATATGAAAGTAGAAGAGATGAAAGATCTGTCCCCTCAACCTTAACCTAAAAAAGCGGTTTTCATCATGGGGACCAGACAATTACTCCACAAGGTCAACGCTGTCAAATATTCCTATCCTTGTGGGGACATTTGGATGTCACTTGAGGTTTACACGTACACACACACACACTCACCGAAGCCGGCGATGTCCAGCACGCCGATGAAATTAGCTGAGGAATCGAAGGGGAAGCACTGGTTGACTCTGGTGACCACGTGATCGAAGAGATGGCTGTAAACGGCCTTCGCTAAAGCGTCGCGTGCATTATTCGCCTGCTCCACTTTCAGAGGAACCCTGAGGGCAAGAGAGGACAATAAAAATGTCATTATATAGTCACGTACTAGAAGCTTGTTTTATTAGTAGTTCTCAAACGTTCTGCGATTCCGTCAAATGCAAAAAAAAAAAAAATGCTACAAATCCCCTCCGAACATAATCCGACATCCCATGAACTATTCAAATACCCCAAACACTTTAGTTTCCCCACACGTTGAACTTATTTAGGTTATTGAGGTCCCGATTATTCCACTGAGCAATTAAACGTGCGAATAATTACAAGACATCAATCAGTCCCTACAGGATTTAGTGATTTTGCGCTCGCTGAAATTAACGGGGAAAAAAAAATAATAATAAATCGAGCAAACTCGGCAATGTTCGAAAGGACCACAGATTTTCCGCAGAGTTGGGCCAAGACGCTAAAATGGATTACATTTATTTTCCCTCGTCAGAACGTCCCCTCGTGTTAATTCTTAATGGAGATTTCATAAAGTTTTGTAAATGTATTTAAAATAATACCCTAGGGACTCCCGAGTGCTGCAACAGAAAAAAGGTGTTTGCTCGATTGTCGAGAGATCGCAGGAGTTCGAAGCGAGTTGCGTTCTAAATTGGTCATGCTCTCTCTCTCTCGCTCTCTCAATCATATAAACACTAGCCAATCGTGCGCCTCCCTGCTCTCATGTATGCGGAAGAGGGCAGACAGCTCTTTCCACCGAGTGTGTTTCTCTGCCCTGTGACACAGACACAGACCCTTAGCTCTGCCATTCACAGTGAAACTGAGGGGCATCCGGTTTCCACATTAAATCCTCGAGAAGGAGAAGGAGACAGGGGTTTTTTTTTTTTTTCATGAGCTACAGATCTGGGGTGAATATTTTCTACAGCTTTGAAGGACCTGAAGAACGCAGTGACTTCCCATCATTCGGAACGGAAGAAGTTCAAGTATAACTCTGCCTAGAACTGTAGCCAAGACAAAATGAGCAAGGGCTTTAGTCAGGAAGGTCACCAAGATCCCAAAAGTCCCTCTAACGGAACTCCTGAGGGTTTATGTAGTGTTCAAGAAGCATAACAATCTCACAATCATTGGTCGTGTGAGCAGATGGAGGCCCATAATGACAGAGGGCAGATAAAGGACTTTCAGGCCATGAGAAACAAGACCCTACAGTTAACCTTAGTGGCAAATTGCTTAACATTAATGAAACCACAAAACAAGCTAGTTCCTGTATTCACTTATGTTATAGCAGCTATAAACAGGCTTTCCCTCACAAGCTTCTGACCTCCCCACCCATTGAAGTTAATAAGACAAAAACGTATTTTCCTGTCTCTGAAAACTTCCACCAGCGTATACGACATTCCCACGGTCAATATAATCCTCCATTTGGGGTGAAAAGCTTTAAATTCCTCTGTATGGCAGATGTCCACACACACACTTCTTCAAGCAATAGGTGGTCATGTTTTATTCACAGTCCTGAAAGTCTTCCCAGGGCAAAGGAGAGAAAGAGACATATGGAGAAAGGGAAAGAGGTCAGTAAGTGAATTACAAAGTAGGACTTCAGACAGCAAAGTATCAACTGCAGAAGGGAAAAGAGAAAAAGAGCGAGAGAGATGGAGCAAAGTAAAATATTTCAGTAAAGCTCACGGATCAGCATGTGCTCACATTTTCTTCCTGCATTCTGCACATCGTGCACTCACTCGCACGTAGACTTTGACCCAGGATTCTCTCTTCGCAATCACTCAGGCACAGAGCCTACACTGATATTCAGACCTTGGAGGTAACTACAAACTTAAAAGCTAGACAGAAGTTGTGCGAGTGTTATGCACGTGGGTGTGGCAAACACAGAGGCGTGGCTCTGACAGTTTGATTGAACACATTTATCTTTTGGACTGTAAATACACACACACAAAAAAAAAATCATAGACTGACATTCAAGGGCTCTATTTATTAATAAATGCTACGACCCAGAAAAAAAAAAGGGTTTTGATTGGTAGATCGGATGAAACCGCATCTTAATCTGAGACAACGAGGACCAAACTTTTAGGGTTATAATTGAATTCATGTATTGATTTAATGTGAGTGCAATCATAGCAAATGAATGCTTGGTCAGCTTATCCTTCAAACTGTTTCAGGTAACAGACCACATTACACGCTACAATTTGGCTGGACCAAGGCAACCATTTAGTGAGCATTAACACATCAGGGAACTCATCTCAAATCTGTTCATTAATCTGCATTTAACCCAAAGATACATTATGAATGATTCATCAGAACAGATGAAGAACAGACTACAATTCACGACCAAGAAAACAAATGATAGTTTTACCACTCAGTGACTTGCCTTCAATATTCGTAGCATTTAAAACGTTTCCATTTTGTAGTGTTACAACCTGGAACTGATTTGGATTGGGATTATATGTCACTTTTCTATAGGTTCCTAATGAAGAACCAGATGAGTCGCATATTTTGCGAGTAGCTGAGTAGCTGAGTACATACAGCTGAGTACAGCTGAGTAAATTTAATTCGATTTAATAAATCGAATTAAATGTATGACAAAATAGTTTCAGGAACTTGATTTCGCATACCGTGTAGTGTTTAAATTGTGCACATCAAGAACTGTCAGTGTGTGGTATAAAAGATCGTTAAAATGGCAAGTCATAGGACGCGCTGGATCAAGTGCTATTTTAGAAGCTCAGAATACGGATTGTTCAAGTAAACCCTGAATTTCGGTTTCATTTACGTGTACATCATTTTATTAGTCTTTTTTACTTGTTATTTTAAAAACCGTCTCTTACAATTATCCATCCATCCATTTTCTATACAGCTTATCTTACACAAGGTCGCATGGAGCTTGGAGTCTATTACAAGGGAACTCGGGGAACAAGGCAGGGGGACACCCTGGACGGAGTGCCAACACATTACACACCCCATTCATACATTTCGAACAATCTGGACACGCCAATCAACCTACAGCGCATGTCTTTGGACTGGGGGAGGAAACTGGAGTATCCGGAGGAAACCCCCGAAGCACAGTGAGAACATGTAAACTCTACGAACACAGGGCAGAGGAAGGATTCAAACCCCTAACCCAGGAGGTGTGAGACGAACATGCTACACACTTATCCACTGTGCCCCCCTCTTCCAATTATGTTGCATCATATTACATTTGACATGAAAATAAATTTTAAAAACCTCCCAAAAAATCTAATTTTCTAGCCCTGAATTTTTAAGGTGGTGATCTAAATGAAAAATCCATTCTCAGATGCTTATACTCAAGAAAAATCTGCCAACCTACACGTGTACGATGTGAACGAACGGGTAACAACATTGATGCAAGTCTAAATACATTCAGCTTTCCTGGACATTACTTTCGGTCTCAAGGCACTCTGAACTCCCTCAGAACTCAAACGCTTAAGCCATGAAAAGCTCGATCCACACTTCCTGCTAATTACCGCATTGGTTGATACACTCCGTTGATAAAGACGTAACGGCAAACATGTGGTCCCGCTGTTCATCAGTGACTGAGCGCCTGCCTCTGAGACAAACGAGCCAGAATCTCTCTCGCTAAGCAACCATTCATCTTTCTCGATGACTTCACCTTTTTCTCACAGAGACACGAACACAAAACAGAGGCTCATCTTTACACCCACCCTCCCACATGTGCACGCACGAGCACACACACACACACACATATATATAAATATACACACACGTTAGCACAATAAATGAAGAGATAAAACCTTGACAAGGGAATGAATCTAGGAAGGAAGTAGAGGCCCGTGTGGGATGATTGATAACAGCAGAGAGACGTGATTTAGCGAGGAGAGACGAGGATCAGTCGGCGCTCTAAACCACTCAAAGAACAGAACACATTAAGTATGTTTTTCCTCTGCACATTTCAAAACAAAGAATGGCCCAAACAGGACCCAGTGGAACACAAGGTTCGAGTCCTAGTAAAAAAAAAAAAATGTTTTCAATTTAAGTCTAATACAATCATTATCCACTCCATAAGCCTCCTTTCCGTTCTCTCAATCTTTTCAATAACTTAACAGAAATGGTTTTTCTCATCACAGAAACACTGTCTGCACTTACACTTTGCGTTTTTGCGGAAATGTATTACATTCAATAAAACAAGATATTGGTAACTGTGGAGGGTTTTTTGTTTTTTTTGTTTTTGTTTTTTTTAAACAGACCAATCTGGCAACCCTGGTGATTAACTGTCCTGTCTGTTCAGAGAACGAGCATGGGGCAGAAAAAATCAAATCAAATCCCCTATGGATGTCCAACAGTGATTGTTTAATTTTAATTGTCTGACCACCAGGGGCCATGATAACTGATGTGCAACAGGTAGAAACGCAAGGAAATCTACGGATTATCGACTTATATCTGGTTTTTTTTTTTTTTTTTTTAATTAACATTTTAAAATCACTGGGGGTTTCATAAGAGTTAATTAGCACTTTGACAGAGTTTAAAACGTAGAGTAAAAATCAGGACTTTCTGAAGATGAATATTTGGTGGGGCGCTGCTTCTACCTTCCTCTATGAATGAGCCCCCACTGTACCACAGTCTGTGTGTGACCACCCCCCATCACCGTAGCGCACGTGTGATTATCACAAACAAGAATTTCCCTGTGCTGAGCAAAAAAAGAATTTCAAGAAGCGTATCCAAGCATGACGAGAGAAAAATCCCTAGCGTATGTCAGTAAATGAGACAGCTGAAAGGTTTAAAAAGATGTGTGCCGAGAAACGGTAAGAAAACAGTGATGCAAAAGCTCTGGCGTGGTGTTTAACACTCCTCAGCCCTTTCTCTTGTCTTCTATTGGTTAAGTCTGAGACACTTGAATTCACAGGTCACAAAATATTGGGTTCTCCAGTTTCCAAAGACATGCGTTGTAGGCTGATTGGCATTTCCAAATTGTCCATAGTGAGTGAATGTGTGTGAATGTGCCCGGCGATGGGTTGGCACCCAGTCTAGGGTGTCCCCTGCCTTGTCCCCCGACCTCCCTGGAATAGTCTCCAGGCTCCACCGCAACCATGTGTAGGATAAGCGGTACAGAAGATGGATGGATGGACTATATAATGCAAATTCGACAATACCACCGTTACAATCCATCAGTAAAGAGAGACTCGGTTGAAAACACTAGAGTGTGACTTTAATGACTCCTGGTGCATTAGATCGCACATTTCTCACTCACAAGCTTCTATTTTGACAGAATTACTATTGTATACATGCATATAAACGATCATACGTCATAATGTAATTGATAACAGGAAGTAACTTCTTATGTTTTGTGGATATTCTTCGCTTCTGGCTATATTCTGCTACTATAAATAGATCAAAAGCATCTTTAATACGTTTGTAAATAAATGGTCAGTGTTGGTGATGAAACACTTTGCGAATGTGACACCGCAAAATAACAGCCATTGATTAGAATAGTCGTTTTCTTATAACAGCATGCACCGTTTTGTGTTATTGTTTACAAATCACGTGGCTCAGAAAGAGAGAGAGACAGAAAGAGAGAGAGACAGAGAGAGAGAGAGAGAGAGAGAGAGAGAGAGAGAGAGAGAGAAAGTCACAATATTGTGATTAGTCCCTTTCTACTCATTAGCACAGGTCTGTACAAGCTCTATGCAGCCACCAAAAACTCAAATCTATCCCAGTAAATCCATCTGACCAGAACAGAAACACACCAAAACAGACCAATAACTTACACACACACACACACACACACACACAAAATGTGTGTGTGCGTGCGCAAGAAGCTTTCCACCGACTCTTTCATCCTTTCCTGTTTTTTTCACCCAGAGCAGCATTCGCAAAAAAGGTGAGCGAGGACACGGGTACGAGTTTCATGAGCCAGACATCTGTCGGCAGCCACAGCCACAAATGATATTCAGTGATTCTTGGATGTTCACAGCAGGTTTGAGATGACTTGGAAGTGGAACGGTGTGAAAAGAAATCCCACGGTATGATCACTGCAGTTGTATAAACGGCACAACGTTATCCTGAACGGCACAAAACTGCAGCAGTTGGTAAAAAGGTAAAGGAAACTGACGGAACGATAAATAAACGGAAGAAATCACAACTGGAAAATAAAAAAATCTAATAAAAATCAGCAACTGGGTGGTGTGACGGTTCATTTATTTAAAATGTATCCGGTTATAGTTACGTTTAGTATTCCGGACCAGCCAGGTTACCCTAGTTATTTCCACCAACGTACAAGATAAACAGTCACCAGCTAGTTCTCTCGTGAACTGCAGCTTATCATGTTACCAAGAAACTCAAAGACTTTCCCCGTGAAGTGCCGACACTGGAGACTCCTTCCATAGACTCAACAATTACACCCAGTTTTCGATCCATTTCCACGGAGCATCCGTTGGTGTCAATTCGTGAAAACGTCCATATTCTACTCGTGCTCCTGTGTGTGTGTGTGTGTGTGTGTGTGTGTGTGTGTGTGTGAGAAGACTACATCAGTAAACCTCGAATTGATCGACTTCATGTCCTAAACTTTGATCATGACTCGGTGCATTTCTTAATAAACGCCCTTATCCAGAAGGACTTATAGAAGTGCTTTGGACTCTCGATCAGAAACACATCCTCATGCAAGTTCACCAGGTCAGGGACTAAGAGTACTATCGAGAATAGCCTACTATTAAAAAGGGAACTAGGGGGGCTCCTCGTCGGTGTACAGTCTTAATGCAATACTGTTCATGAGGAGCACGCAAAACCTTTTAAATAGGAAGATTTCCCTCATCAACATTATATATAGATAGATGGATAGATAGAGAGAGAGAGAGAGAGAGAGAGATTTGAGATGGTCTCACTTGATAGACGTGTCTTTAGCGCCTCCAGCTGTTGTGAGCATAACTCTGGTGGTGAGGCTGACTCGTAGGTCTTCTTCATCCAACCCCAGCAGCTCAGCGCAATGCTCCAGAGCCTTACTTGACTGCTTCTTTAAGTTGCAGCCTCCTGGGAAACACACACAAAAACAGAACATTTCACATAAAAACCCACAGAGCTGAGCAATACTGATACAGACTAGTTCTTCATGGCATCTGGAAACACACACACTATTACAAACGAGGAGCTGAACAAGTACAGTCTAGACATGTACAGAAAGACACCGGCATAAAAATTCACATGAAACTTCCTCCTCTACAAAACATTTCGCTGTGTGTCTCTGGTGCTCACACAGCCCAAACTTTCATCTCTGGCTGCAGGGAACAAAAACTCCATCATCCTGCACGTTTCAGGGTTTTCTCTACTCCTAACACAAGATCAGCAGCTCCTTCCTGAAGTGCTGGACAGAGGGATATTCACTTGTCGCAACTCGGAATTCCTACCTGAGCACTTGGGATGGTCTCCTCGATTCGTCGTGCCCGTGACGCCCGATCAAAATGGCCGCTCACAGCAGCATCAGTAAACAAAGTAGCACCCCTTACCTTCAAATGAGTTATGATGTTTATATACAAAAGTATATAAACATCGACATACAGGCGTAAACGCTTGTTAAATCTAGAACCCTGACCACACACTTCGCAGTTCTGCGACATTCCGAGCTCCGACTTCCAACTGCTGAGGTTCGAAGTTCAGAGGCTTTAGTTAAGGAGTAGACACAAGAAAAGTTTACAGACAGGAAGGTAAATTTAAAAAAAAACTTGGCATTTATTTTTCCGCCAAACATTTATGGTGGTATCCCAGATAAATAAACGGTAAACAGTGTTAACTAGTCAAACAGACATGGATTTGATTTCATTCTAGACTGATATCTCGATTGGCTCAGCAGCCGTTTTTTTTATTGAAGGGGAAATAAGAAGCTATAAGCGGGTTTTTCCTTCTCTCGTGCAACATCCTTGCTCCCTGTTGACTGTGACAAAAGAGACGTTTTCATTTGGCATGTTGCCGAGGGCACTCACAGGATGTGCAACATTAGATACTGTTAAAGCGTATAATAGCTGGCTACAGCGCCATTCCTTGCCTGGGTATTTATATACTCCTTCATTTCCCTTTGCCTATATAACTTGCTTCGAATATGTTATTATATTAACATTACATTAGAGACCTGTTTCTGGTCAACCAAAAAATGAGAATGGGCAAAAACCATTGGAGCTTTGATTTGGTCCGATAGTTAATGACTTTACGAAAGGTCCAACCTGGGCATGCTAAGCTTTCTATAGACTCGTTTGACCAAGGTTCGCAAATTTACAGGGTTAGGTAAATGAATTAAAGCACAAAAGGAAGGTAAAATGTTTCCTTTCCTTATAGCGTATGAGTCCATGGCTGGAACGTTAAAAATCACTGCCTGATGAGCGAACCAACTTCAAGTTAAGTTTTAACAATAAACTATACAACAGCAGATCCTCATCTAGTCAACACTATAAAAACTCTATAGTCTTAGGTATTTTACGCATTTGTCAGTTGTTTCAATGGACAACTCCTAAGCAGTGCAATAGGAAAGCGTTCGCACTCAGAGCTCGAGAGCGCGACTTCAATTTCCAACAATACCACAGCCGTCCATGACCAGAAGCGAAGGAAGCAAAATTTTGGTGGGATTAATGGTATACTGTCTCTCCCTTGACAATCAAGGTGACATTAATCATGGAAATGTATGCAGAAGGGGGTAGATAGCGACACCTTCCGATTGTGTTACACTGCCTTCTGAAAAGATGTGGTTGACCAAATTGGGGAGAAAATGGGAGGGCATAAATAAAGAAAATATACATCCACTAATATGGACGTGATCCAACCGTAAATGGTCGTGTTACACTTCAGGATGCCTCATCCTCCTCTCAAATGACTAATCAATGGGTATTAAATATGAGTCACGGAGAACCAGTGACCAAGATCGGTGTTAATAAATGTCAAAGACATGTATTGTGTTTCCTCCAGGGTATCATTCGCAGAAAGGGGGAAACGCCGATCTAGGATGAACACCACAGCTGGAAAATCAAGGACATCACACCTATCTCCTCTCCGTGGACATTATGTTATTACAGTACATTCCCATCTACAAACACTGCCTTGTTTCCAGATTTTAGCCATGTTATAACAAATGGCGTACCAATAAAGTTGAACGAGGTTGACAATGCTGTTTCACGATCTATTCTTTGATTTATTTAAAGAGTTTTCCCCCTCACACTAAAAAGTTACACAAATGTTACCTGACCTTAAATGAAAGCTGCTACATCAGCATTCGAGTTAGCAAGACTCTGTATGAAGACTCGCTAGGAAGAGACGGAGCGATGACGGATTTGGGTTCTTCGTGACTCGCGGAGTCGCGCGTGTTATTAAAGTAATCGATCACAGTGAGGTGTGGGAAACAGAACCGCGCACACACACACACACACACACACACACACACACACACACACACACACACACACACACACACAAGCTGAGAAGAAGGAAGTCTGAAGCAGAGTCAGATAGAGAGGTGGCTTCATCCGTTCCAGCACCACACGCATGTGTATCCGGAGCTCTTTAAAGCTCCTCATCAGCCTTCTTTCAAACACAGTAGGACGCTGTATCCAATCTCGCACATCGCTTGGGCCAAAAAAAAAAGGAAAGACATGCATTTGTGGATTTATCTAGGCATCCAATGTTGTTATATATTCAAATATTTCAGCTTTGCACACGTATACAATCTGGTTTATTTAGTCGGTAAGAAATATACCATAACGGGGAGTTATAACAGCAACAGGCTGGTGTCATGTGGCACATTGCAAAGCAGGAAGTTGTTTATTTTCAAATAACAGCAAATCCTGAAGCAATCTACCAATGATTAGTTGTTGTTTTTTTTTTATATATTAAAAGACTAACATATGTTTTATCCATTTATAGTTACAGTTAATGTTGAGGAACACTCATGCAAAAGTGAATTCCTAAATTCATTCCAGTATTCACGTTCATTCATGTTTGTTAAGAAGACAAAAACGCAGTTTGCCACGCTCACAGAGAAAACGCACAGGCCTCCATCCCGAGGACATTCCGCTGTCTGAAATTTTTAAAGTCACAGCTTCACCTCCGAATGTTACAACGCGCACACGCGTATTAAAACAAGGGCGTTAATATGAACCGGCGATCTGTCTTGCACCATAACGACGAACAGAACTGCTGCGATAGAAAAACAATCGACACCTTCTGACAAATCGGAATCGAGAACTCAACAGTGCAGGTGTGAAAGCGTGTACGAGGACCGAGGAAAAGATGAAACCCCAGTTACAAGATTTTCTCCAAAAGTTCAATTGGAGGCCACCGTTTTGGATTTGTTGCACCATCACGTCCTAACTAATTGGCATAAAAGTATGAAAATATCAATTCGAACGTCACATTTGTAGCTCTGCCTCTGGACATCGCAGCCTCAAACAAACGGCTTTGTCGATTTACAGACTAACATAAACGAGCAGAAACGCTTCGCATAGTCTACCTCATTAACATGAGTGTCGAAAATCTGTTCACTTGATGTAAGAAATATGAATTTTGTCTAAAAGCGCCATTCTGGAAGTGAAAAGACCTTTTGTCAGAAAGACTCGGACACTTTAACTGCCAGCGGAGCACGATAAATCTCCCCGATCAACACTCAGGGTTGTATTATCCTGCGCATCAAAAACTTTACACATCCAAAAAGCAATTTCAGCCTGATTTGAAATATTTCATACTTAACTACCAGACGTTATTATTTCACAGAGGAAACACTAGATCACTGAGAGGTTCACCACATTACTGCTGTATTTATGTCCAAAAGTTCCTAATGCTCACTATGGGATGTTTATGAGGTACACACACAAATAATAATAATAATAATAATAATAATAATAATAATTCCAAGCTGGTCGGAGGGAAACGAGTTGAGAGCATTCACAAAAATCAAAATGAATGGATTCATTAAATAGCCATTTGACTAGCTCGTGTTATTTCTGCTTTCTTTGTATTTTCTTTATACATATTACGTGTGCACGGATTATATGATGAAATATTCAGATCCCATGTAGGGCTGAGCAATGACGATAAAATATTGACTGTGATGTGACATTTTTATACCCCTGATTCCAGGACAACATACAAGACAATACTGTGGCCCTGTACAGACCACGTAGTAATAATAATAATAATAATAATAATAATAATAATATGCATAGACAACAAGTTTAAGATGAGAGAAGTGCACAAACGTTGTCATCGATCTCGTCTCCAGTTCTTACCTGAAGTGCCGCCCGTTTCCTCAAAGTCAATGTTGCCGAGGTGGAGGACTCCAGCCACCACCCTGAACAGATCCAGCTTCTCAGCATCGTCCAGGCCAATCTTCTTCATGGCCACTGCCATGCGGTTAAAATCGCCATGGTCATCCAGCAGTGGGTCCTTCAGAGGGCCGGCCTTCAGGTGCTAAGGAGCCGCAAAAGTCAAAGGTCAGGTTAGAGTTTTTTTCAAGAGGAGGGCTGTTCTAGAGAACTTAAAATACCAACAACCAATAGATCAATACTAGTGAGAGACTTGAGAGAACCTGAAGACCAAAGAAGCGTTCATGACTTACAGTAGTATCAAAACCGATACGCATACAGGGTTGGAAAGGAAAATATTGTTCAGCTTTGGTGGCTGTGGTTCAGGTGGTAGAGCGGGTTGTCCACTAATCGTAGGGTTGGCGGTACGATTCCCGGCCCACGTGACTCCACATACCGAAGTGTCCTTGGGCAAGACACTGAACCCAAAGTTGCTCCCGATGGCAGTTAGCGCCTTGCATGGCAGCTCTGCTACCATTGGTGTGCGAGTGTGTGTGTGAATGGGTGAATGAGAACCACAGGATAAAAGCTATACTAGTGCAGGCCATTTGTTGCTTAAACTTCCATAGAAATCTTGTCTGAGTACAGAATTACAGGATTGCTTTCCCTTTGAAGAAGAACGCTGTCCTTGGGCTATTTGGTAGAGATGGGAACAAGTGACTGTTTAAGGGTAACAAGTTACAAACAATCCAAAATGCGTTCACCAAATTTCATGCATGTTGCTCTTTTGACTGTGTGGCATCATGTTTATACGGTGAAGTGGGATTAAACATTCCCCAATTTTTTTTAAATTTAGTAAATGCAGAGCACCCATATGTAACTAATATATATATATATATATATATATATATATATATATATATATATATATATATATAAATAATACTATAATAATTGTGTAGGCTCAAATGAAGTTGAAGGTTGTTAGACTTCCACCAGTGATTGCTTTGAAGTTGTAATTTGAGTCTGATGAGTCATGTGACACGAGCGCACTTGATTGCCGCAAACACTGCCCAAAAACCGCTTCACCTTGACAGCGAACTTCCAAACAAACTGTTTATATTACAATATGCTAGGTTTGGAGACATACAGTGTGTTCTAATCAGAAGGCAGCTTACGGTGATTTTAGGCAGCATTCTAAGCACATATGATCACAATTAGAATGTTACTACCCATTACCACCATGCCTATCCCATAATTCTGTTCACCCGACCGGAATTGCAGAAAAGTTATAAGTGAGTTTCTTGTTTAATAGAACAATCTTTTGTGTTTGTAAATTGTCCATGGGTAAAATTTCCAAAGTTAAAATTTGCTGGCTAACATAATTACTAGCGTACTATGTGGCTTACGAATAGCTAAGTTTATTATAACATTTGGTCATTTGGCTGACGTTTTTTACTTTCTCGAGGGCTTAAGAGCTTGGTTCAAGGGCGCAAACAGGGCAGCATTTGAACTCACAACTTTGTGATCAGTAGCCCAGACACCCACACCCCCACAATCTGACACAGGGAGGGGCTAAGAGATTGGTCATTGGGGTTGAGTGGTTATGTATTAAAACTGGCAACATATGATATGATGACTCTACCAAACACAGTAGCAAGATTACTTGCTCCACTGTGAGGCAGTTACCTTTAAAGGATGAGATTACATGGATGAGACCGTACAATGACGGTCATGTAACATCGACATCCTCTAGCATTGCGCCAGAGTAGGCACACAAAAAGCTTCCGACATGAGCAGCACTTCATGTTTCACTCATTACACATATGAATTACTTCCAAAAAGGATTTGGGTGCGAAAGGCTAAAACGTTCAGTGCCGCAGAGTTCTTCTTTGTGGAAAGGTGAACTCAAAAGTGATTTCTCTGGAGCATTCTGCATTACAAAAGGAAGTACTTTGCATTCAGAGTAATAATCAATGAACTCAAGACGCACTAGGATCAAAAGTTAACAGGATACGAATGACTTAAAATTGATTTATGGCACTGTTTCTATGGTGTTGCTCTGAAGCAGTGGCTTCTGGGTTAAAGAAAACAACATCCGGACCAAAAAAAAAAGTTTCCTCCTGAACAACGCTACAATAAACTGAGCTGCTGAAGCGAACTGGCATGCATTAAAGCCAGTGCATTCATTTACACTGGACCTTTTCACCCTTCCATTCAAGCTGAGCCAAATAAATATGAAGTGCTACAGATTAATGATCGACACTGTCCCAAATCACCCAGGCATTCCCATTTCCTAGCTGACAGAACAAAAAGAATAAGACGTCCAATTATGTGTGAACTTATCAACATGGGACGTATAATTGAATAAAGTCAACAGCATTCATCGCGAAGTCTTGACGTGTACGAGGGCAAAAGGACAAAGAGACCATCAAGCTGATTGAGACAGGGCCCATCACCTAGCGCAAAGATACAGTACATATTGGATCCAGGTCGCAAGGAGCAAGGATTGCACTTGCGAGGATTGATTACATAATCACTTTCTTGTCCTGCGATGTATAGAAAAGCAACGCGAAGACATGCTCAAACGAGATTAACATCACAGGCAGATGGCTTGAAATGATTAGTGCGCAAGAACAAAGGATGCAGCTTCCGTGTTAATGAGCATTAAAAAAAAAAAAAACAAGGCGATAATCATACATAATTCACTACAGGGGATTATTATTGCTCCTGCACAATCTTGTATTATTCACAGTGCTCAATGCGTCCACCCTTTCAAACTCTCATCCGGGTTTGAGCAAACGTAGAAACGGATGCAGGGGTTTGTGCACTTCTCTATGGGTCCAACCATTAAAAATCCCCCACCAAAAAAAACCCCCCACACTATTACACATAGTATTTGACCATGTCTGGTCTTCCAAAACATTTGTTCCCACACATCCCATTCCATTAATTATGCAGCGTTCAAGGTGCCCTCTAAATGGTCATTTGCAAATTGTAATGAACTTCATTCCTCCCCTCAAAGTGAGGAAATAAATATGGAGGATTCTATGAAAATAACCACATTTTTTTTTATGTTTACAGCTACTCTCTTGTTACTGTTCTACTATAGTGAACTTCAAACATCCGTGCAACATTCATACCTTCATCATAACCACAGTGATTAGAATGTCCAACAGTAACTGATCAAAAGACATACATATATATATATATATTCTTTTCAGATGGCCTTTAATAAAGCCTTTGAGAACAGAAGAACATGTTGAAGTCATTCTCACGGCTGGATCTGCGGTCACAAGGCTGCGATGGAATTGAACAGGAAACGTAGCAAGCACTTCACATACAACACTGTTGCCAATCTTATTAACAAATTCGAAAATACTGGGAGTGTTGTGGACCAACCGAGAGAAGTGGATGACCACGAACTCCCACTGACCGTGCTGGCTTACACACTCCCCATGTATGGAGGTTTTTGGGACACCCCGTAGAAACAGGTTCAGGTGTTAACTCGAGTTCTTCCACTCCAGCCTTGGCAAACTATGTCTTCATTGACGACAGGGGCACTGTTATGCTAGGCTAGGTCCCATGAAGGGAAATTGTACTGTTACGGCATACAAAAGACATCCTACACAATGTTGTGCTTTCAACTTTGTGGCACCAGTTTGGGAAAGAACCACATGGGTGTGATGGCCAGGTCTCTATAAACCTTTGGAGATATAGTGCATGTCATACCAAATCATCATTTTGACTAATACTAGATATAGTACCATAACTTCCGAAACCAAAACCATACTATGACCTGGAATTCATTTCTTTGTCGGTTTTACAAACAAAGAAATTTCCACCTGCTGATAGCAATGGGAATTAGCCCCTTGCTTCTTTCATCCCGACTGAAAGAAAGTGATGCAGCAGTGCTTTAATCCTTTAGTCCACTCAACTCTCTCACCTCCTCATCTGTACACTCTGTTCAAACAGATCTTTCACGGACTAATACCAACTAGCCGAGCCGATTCTCTTCCATAACTTTAAGCTCAGCATGCGTCTTCACTACTCCTACTGTGGCTTTCTCGTGAACGGTTGAACATTCGACAATAAATCAGTTCTCTGGAAAATGGCGAGTGACGAGTGAGAGACATTTGCTCTTACGTTTTTGAAAGCCAGCAACAAAACGCGACCATCTTCCCTTTTATTTAAGAATTTAACCGAACATGTCTGATTTCTCTTATTAAACTCCATTTAAAACGCACTAGTAATGTGACATCAGTGCAGCACACAAGCATTAACGTCTCACTGGAACGATACAGCGACAGCCACAAATAACGAATTACCACCGGAGTCGCTAATGTGCATCGCAGATATTTTAACACCGACACATTTCATGTGTTTTAGCGGTGAGGTTTGTCTTAAACAAACAATATTCTTAAGAGACAAGAGCTCCCTTGAGATTATGGAGGAAGAAAATGAACAGTCCTTTGGATGAATCATTTCATAATCTGAATGAACCTTCTAATGCATATACAGCGTATAATTATTTAATTTTTGTTTTAATAACTATTTACTCAAACATGATTTCGTGGACAGTGGTGCCTTCATGGGTTCGGAATGAATGAATCATTTTTATTCCTGGAGGCTACGAACACGAGCAGCGCCTTGTGAGGGCCTCTCTTGTAAACAATAATAATGAATTTGGCTGTCCCTGCTGGGGATGCTGGGGAGCGGGGCGGTTACTGCAGATTTGTCTTGAATTATTTGTTATAAGCATAAACTACGCACATTGCCAAGAGCCTTAAATCAGTTCTGTCGGTTCCATCATCAATATCTCGTAGTGGTTCTTGGCACGCGTCCTACTCAATTAGCCTGAGGCAGTTCGGAGATCGAGGCTTGGGTGGGGAAACTATTCAAATAAGTATAAAGGCAAAATGTCTGTAATGAGACAGGAACATAAATACTTTACCTCTGGGCTCTTGCGGTTCTGCAAGACCTTCTGATCTGTGTCCTTTGTAGCAAAGTAGCGTGTACATCCTCGGTTTAGGTACTGCATTTTAAAAAATAAAAAATAAATAAAAAAAAACACACACAAAATGTAATGAAAGAGAAAATAAATATGAACACTGAATTATAAAATAAAATAAAATAATTATAAAATAATATAATATAGAATAATCATATTTATAAAATAAAATAATCGTGAAGTAATAACTGCAAGATAATATAATAAGTAGAATTTCTGGTATGTAATATGTAAAGATCATTGTTTTAAATCAATCAATTTTCTTCACTATAGACTTAAGTGCATCCTTATCAGAGTAATATCGCTAGATGCAAATTTTATTTCTCGAACACTAGACTTTCCAGCGTGAAAATACCACGGCTCAGGCAGCTGTTCACGTATTGGTCACGTGTTTAAAAAAAAAAAACCTGAAAAACACTGCAATGAAACAAACACCGAAAAAAAACCAGTCGGTGTAGCTGTCAGGTGCAACTCAAAATAAATGACGCATGCGGTGGGGTATCGTGTTTCAAATGACCCCGAGCTTGCTCAATATAAAACTTCCTCCTGTCCACATCAGACGTCTCATTGTTCCGTAATCTGTTTAAACCAACGTTATTGTTCAGCGAACACACAGCCTGAACACAAAACCCCCGTATTCTAGTCATTTAATAACAGGGAGACATGAACGGCTGTGCAGACCCCGTCACTGGATAAATGATGAGTGTGGTTAGAAAACCAAAAGGTGACCGAGAGGGTGTGTAAAGAGAGAGAAGCCTGACGGGCCTTCAGAGAGAGTAAGACAAAAGAAGAAAGCGGAGGATGTGATGGACACACACACACACACACACACACACACACACCTGCTACATGCACTGTAAGGACAGGCTTAATGGGGAAACATGCTGAAGTTCCAAAAGCCACACCAATGCAAATTAAGGCAACGTTTAATCTTGACGTTTGAACTTTTTTTTATATGTAAAAAGGAGAAGGAAAAAAACCCCAAACTATAACGCGTATTAGCATTTAGGAATTCATTTGCAATCAAAATGATTCAATCGCCATTGCAAATCAGGATTGCGGTCCAAACGGACAGACTTTTAGCCGTTCGCAACGAACAAGTCAAACGAACGGAGTCGAAAGAGTTCAACACGACGAACGCTTCGAGTGGTTTCCCCCAAATCCGACTGAAAATAACCGATTTCGTGGTGTTATTTCTTGAGTCATTTTGGATGCGTCCATTTTTATTCGTTATGTGGAGTTTCTCCAATAGCTCCTCGTTCAATCGGGATGTACATCTTATATTTACTTTAATAATTATTCATAGTTAAAACATTCATATTTATTTCTTTTTTTTTTTTTTAAAGTACGGTAAATGTTCATGGTACGGTCAGTGCCTTACTTGTACATTAAAATAGTTTAGCGGCTAACTACATCTGTACATTTGGTTAGCTTAGATTTTGTAATATGGCAAAAGTGTAAGTCTACAAGCGTTCATCTTCATCCGGGCTCGGAGACGTGTTCAAAGTGGTCAATCCTGCTTCAAAACCAACTCCCATCGGACGAAGGGGTCTAATCTTCCTTGGATGAGGCCGCAGCAAAAGCATTTCACGTGAAGCGCCATTTTTATTTAAACAGCTATATTTTACACAAACACCCGCCTCACGTCTAACGGACACCTTCTGAGTAGGACTATGAATGGTCAGTCATTTCAGACGCCACTTAAGAGCACTTCTAGTTCACAAAAATACAATATTCTGGACAAAATAATGTCACCGTGTATTAATAAAAGCTTTGAAGGGTTGTTTTTTTTTTATATTATTATTAATTTGTAAGGCACATTAACGTGTAAGCGAAAAATAATCTTTAATTACTAGCAATCTGGCCAGATCTGAATTTTAACAGGTCTGCAACATGTATAAGGGTTTCAAGGAGAAGTTAAACGGCCCCGAGTTCTTGCTCAGATCTCCACACTGCACAATTATGCACACCAGTTTATCATAAGCATCGATTCATACGCTCCCATGAATAAGTGGGTGAGGCTTAAGTGTTGTCTAAGCGACAGATTCGCACACTGATCTGGGCTAATCCTTCATTTCTTTTGACTCAAGTGGCCCTCTTCTCATTACAGAAAGTCTCCTCTCCATATAAGGCACTCGTAGGTTCATGGATTATCCGGAGATCCGTGCTCTTCCAGTTGCCAAAGTTCCTACGCTTAAACAAAGCACACCGAAGTTCAGATGAACTCGAGACCCAAGATTCTGAAATTTAAGTCTCTAATGGAAAGGAGCTAGGTCAGGTTAGATTTGCACCAACAGATCCTGAAATTAAAAGAGAGGACGAGAGGTGAGTAATGTACACACCGGTTTATTTATTAAGCTCTAATTACCATGCTTGTTCCTTTTATTCATTCGTCTTTGGATAGAGAACGGCTGAGAATTCTAGTCATGTACAATCCTGCCATCTAATGGTCACTCCAAAAGGAAGTTAACCCTTATGGACATTTTTGTCTTTTTTTTTTTTTTTTTAATCATTTTGTCTGTATTAATTAGCAAACAATATACATTTTGTAAAAGGTATATTTTTTAAATGGGAATTTTAATATTTCACCCTCATTTGCTTTCATAGATTTATTTTAAACTAGGTACAGAAAATAGTTACACTCCAGGACAAAAACGTCCCCATTGAAACCCATTCGAACGGTTATATTTAATCCCGGTGATGTTTAAGCATAAAATCGTGCATTCATGTAAATCTGGCTTTTATTCGGTCTGTAGTAGTAGCACGAGTATTAAGAATAATAGGAGGAGGAGAAGGAGGAGTAGAAGTTGTAGTATGAGTATTAACCCTCTTACCTCGTATGGCTGAAAAACCGGCTTGCCCGTCTTTGATCTATACCCGTAAGGCCGGTCTAGAGGATTTACAGTGTAAACGTTATCCCCGTGAGGCCGGTGTACCGGCATTACTCTGCTATGAATCCTTACTTATTTAATGATTATTTTTTGACCCGGAAGGTTGATGACGTCATGACGTGATTACGTTATTACGCCGGAATTACGATGAAGATCCAAGCGTGAATATTGGTGTAGAAGTGATCTAAAAATGCCAAAGCGAAAAGCTAATCGTGTTCCAGCTAAAGTTACACCTACAGTGAACACAGGTACATCTAAAACAGTGGAAAAATGAACACATACACAGTTACACAGGCGAGAGCAAGGATTCTAAATAGTGACAGCAGTGAAAGTTCAGGCGATGTTGAAACCGAAACTGATAGTGACTCAAACTCTCCTGATTCAGACCCTGATCCGTCTTCATCTTCAGCATCAACCAGTGCGACTGACACTGCAGGGGTTTGGAGTCATAACCTGACAATTTCTGTGCATTTGTGAAAACACTACCTGCTGGTCTGATTAACACCAGAAACTTGACTTTTGGTGCTAAAATGCATTTATTTATTTATTTATGTATTATTTACTTGAATTTATTCAAAGGCATTGTCCACGCTGATGCCCGTTTGGTACTTCTAAAGGACTAGAAGGATTTTCGCGAGCGTCTTTTCGTAATATCTCTAGTTAAGAATTGTGCTCCAAGTTTAGTAAAAACACTGAACTGCTTCATTTTCAAAGTAATATTACACAAATACATTATAATAAGTTGTTTCAAGGCCTAAAAATGTTCAAATTAAAATGCTGATTTTGGCCCAGGAACTCAGGGTTGGCGTGCTGTATCTCTGATATAGGGTTATGGGACATAATACTGTAGGAACTTAGGGGTAAGAGGGTTAAAAGTAGTAGGAGGAGGAGAAGCAGGAGTATTAAGAGTAGTAGCAGTAGTACACACTCGTGGTTGTCTTTACACCGCACTCACCCTAAAGCTGTTTGGAGAGGACAGGTGGAATTTCTCGCGGATGTCCTCCGGTGCTCCGGCACACAGCCTGTAGAAAACGTGGTAGTTCCTCTCCTCCTGACCCTGTGTGCAGATACGTGATTTCTCCAGAAGGTAGTGAGACACGAAACCCCCGACCACTGCGTTCTGCACATGACACAACAGAATCAGAACGTTTCCTGCACCCAAACGTACCGATGTACTGGACGGTTAGTGCAATATACAACGAAACGAGAAGATTTCTGAACAAAGGCTTAAACAAGTACAAGAACATCAATACAGCTTAAATTCGGCTCTTTGATCGACATCAACAACATCCAATGGTTATCCCTGACTGTTACACACATACAATCCATTATATATTCATGTAAATTAAATTCTTCTGAATGAAGAACAGAAGAGAGATCTTGATGCCCATATAGAGACTCATCTTTGTAAATGAAACATACATAAAGTGGAGAAAACACGGCCTGTATCCTGACCATGATAAAGCGGTGATGAAGATAAAGGAGCAAACGGAACAGTTTGACTGATCTGCAGAGACGTTTGTGGATGTTAAATCAGGAACTTTATGTGCTGAACAGAAAGATACTTATATGGAGAGGTCGTCTTCAGATGTTAACTTAAAAATATAAATAAATAAAGAATGCAACAATTAACTGCTTCAGAGGGAGAGAGAGAGAGAGAGAGAGAGAGAGAGAGAGAAAAAGAGTAAGGAGCACACACACTAACCTTTCCGTTAAAATGAATCTCCACAAACTTGCCAAAGCGGCTGCTGTTGTTGTTGCGGACCGTTTTAGCGTTCCCGAACGCCTCCAACAGAGGATTTGCTGCAAAATCCAAAGGAAAAGTCGCCATGATAAACCAGTAGCATACAGTACACATACAGAAATTAATCATTTACACAGCGCTTTTCTGGGCACTCAAAGTGTGGGCCGGTGTGTAGCGTCCACCTGGATGATGCGACGGCAGCCGTGGTGCGCCAGAACGCCCACCACACACCAGCTATTGGTGGAGAGGACAGAGTGACGCAGCCAATTCAGGAGGAAGATTATTAGGGTGCCATGAAAGATCAGGGCCAATGGGGGAATTTTTAATGACCGTAGAGTCAGGACCTCGGTTTAACGTCTCGTCTGGAAAACGGTGCTGATTCAGTGTCCGCGTCACTATACTGGGGCATCAGGATCCACATAGACCACATGGTGAGCGCCCCCTGCTGGCCTCACGAATACCACTTCCAGTAGCAACCTTCATTTTCCCTAGGTAGGCTAGGCTCAACCCTGCTCATCTACATATATAATTCAACCAGGAACAGAGACAAAAGTCCACCCCAAACACATATATATATAAATCGATTTACTGTGCAATAAAACGATCTAAATAGAGACAGTTCTAGTATGTTTACTCTTTACAAGGCCTACACTGATCAAATACAGAAGGTACAGAACATTTTTGTGACACAGTAACCTACCACTGTAATAACACTTAATAAAAACTATTTAATGATACTGAATCTGCTCCAATACGATACAACAACTTGACTCCAATTGATACTGATGATGTAGAAAAGGACTTGGGTATCAGAATGAAGGGCCTACCTTCAACTATCCTCTCATCGATGTCTTGACCCGTCCCATACGACGTTGTTAAATACCTGAAAAAGGCCAGAGATGACAGAAACGAAGAGGAACAACCAGCATCAGATTTTGTTTTTGTAGTATAACCTAGTCATGCTCTCAACAACGCATTAATATAATGGGGAACAATGAAAACGTGTCCTCCTGTCATCTCATTGGCTACATAAAAAAAAAATACAGGAAGAATAGCTGCGAGGTGGAATTTGATCAGTGATTATGATAGAAGTGTTCGTATCTCCTTACCGGAGGACAAACTTCGTGTTTTCGGTCTTTCCGGCACCCGATTCTCCAGAGACGACGATCGACTGGCTCATCTTCAGCACCTTCATGTCCCGGTACGCTTTATCAGCTGGCAGAGACACACACAGAGTTTCGGGTCTTCCAAAACGCACACAGTGTCTACTTACACTGAAACCAACATCTTTTATTAGAATCACTTACTAATGACAAAAATCACACAAATGGAGAGCAAATGAATGATCCCAATAACTGAGATCATGCGGAACAACAATTCTCCGCTCTGATTGGTCGGACGTCGGTCATTCATTTTCAGCAGCTCAAAAGCAGCTCGGAAAATAGTCCTGGCGAATAATAGAAACACTTAACGTTGAACAAAGAATATTGAAGGCTTTGGGAAGGCTTTGGGAAGGAGTCTTATTGAAGGCTTTGGGAAGGAGTCTCCAGTGTCAGCCCTATGTAACGGTCAGTAAGTTTTCCAACATGGGAAAGTCCTCACGACAGGGGAATTTCTCAGTAGCGTTAACGGTCTCGATGTCGGTGAGGGAGTCCGATGACGATCTCTCTCTGCTTTAAGCTAAGTAACACGTCACGACATGCCGTTAGAGGAAAATAATTAACTTCGGCGTGCCACTTCATGTCAGTCTGCATCATATTAACTTTTCATTGAGCGTTTTCCTAAAAGAGCATGCCCAGTCATGCTTTATTCCCCACGTTACAGAGAAAAATGTAAACGATTAAGAGCGCTGATGGAATAAAATCCATATCTAACCCTTGAATCGAGGAGGAGAAATTACGATGCGTAGGAGTACATCATCATCAGTCATTGTGTTTTTTTTTCCTTAAAATGATTCATATGTAATACTATAATACTATGTAGTAAGTGCGATGGAAATACTACGTCATGCATCTAATTACACGATTCCATCATTTCAAAATAAATACGGTCTTCCATACCAGAATTTGCGGACTACATGGCATGATACTGAAAAGTCCATACTGCCTTGTGTTTGGTGCGTTCAGCTGCACTCACCGATGGCGTACACGTGCGGTGGGAGCGTGCCCAGAGAGCGGCCCTGGTACTGCTTGATGGTGTCGGGCGAATAGAGCTTTGGGATGTCGTAGTAGGGATTCACCGCGATCAGAATGTTGGCTACATACGTCTACGACAGAGAGAGGAAGACAATAAATTCAAGGCAACTTTTTTTTTTTTTTTATAAATGTCTTCACGCTGCTGCTGCATCGATACTTTTGTTAAGATTTCATACATCATTCATGTACTCATGTACGTACAGTATGACACGTCAGTTTCCTCTCTCGGCCTGCAACTGGTATAGTTTAGATCACTGAAGAACGCTCTATAAAGTGCCTGCTACATCTGGTTTGGAGTAAATGGAAGTGCAAGTGCATTGCAATGACCCATTTTTGCCACTGGATGGCACATGAAAGATAAGATTCTGGTTTTATTTTTTATTGTTTGTTCAGTTGGTTGTTTTTTTTGTTGTTGTTTTGTAGGTGTGAAAGGTAACAAAAGATCTTTTAACTAATTGCATCTAGACCGCAGGCTTTAAACACAACCACTTTAAGCTAGAAGAAAAAATTTCATTGGTAAAATTAGAAGGATATAAATTTTATTCGAAAGAGTGGAAATTAAATACTGTATTCAATATTCATATGTGAGCCCAAAGCACAAACTTTCAGCTTTCATTTGAGGGAATTTACATCCAAATCTGGTGAACCGACCAAAAGTAATTGGACAATTGGCTGCTCAGCTAATGGCCAGGTGTGTGTTATTCACTTACAAGGTACTTCCTTAAACTATAGGAGATGATCTCAAGTGTGCCATGTTTATTTGGAATCTGTTCAAAGAGCTGTCACTGCCAGTGAAGCAAGTCATCATTTGGCGGAAAAGTCAAAACAAACCCATCAGAGAGACGCAACAACTGAAAAAAATAAATAAATCAATAAATAAATAGGTGTGGCTAAATCAAGCATCTGGTACATTCTTAAAAAGAAAGAACGTGTGCTGATGAGCTCAGGAAAAGCAAAACGCCCAGACGCAGTGAATGACAGAAGAATTATTTCCCTAGTGAAAGAAAACCATAACAGTTGGCCAGATCAAGGACACACTCCAGGAAGTAGGTGTCAAAGTCAACAACCAAGAGAGAGAGAGACAATCAATTTACACCAGAGTAAATACAGAAGGTTTACCAGAAGATGCAAACCCCTGGTAAGCCTAAAAAAAAGGAAAAAAAGAAGGTACAGAAAAGAAACACAGTTCTGGAACAATATCCTATGGACAGATGAGACGAAGATCAACTTGGACAGAATGATGGGAACAGGAGGGTACAGAGAAGGGAAGGAACCGCTCATACCACATCAAAGCATACCACATGATCTTATGGCATGGGCGCATACAGCCACCAGTGGAACTAGTTCCCTTGTATTTATTGATGATGTGACTGCTGACAAAAGCAGCAGGATGAATTCTGAAGTTTATAGGGCTATCTGATCTGCTTACATTCAGCCAAATGCTTCGAAACTCAATGGACGGTGTTTCACAGTGCAAATACACAAAGAACCAAGGCATACTTTGAGGTAAAGAACTGGAATGTTCTGCAATGGCCCAAGTCGATCACCTGACCTGAATCCAACTGAGCTGCGTTTTACTTACTGAAGGCAAAACTAAGGTCAAAACACCACAAGAACACACAGGAACTGAAGACAAAGCATCACCAGGGAAGAAACTAGCACCCGGTGATGTCTATGGGTTCCAGGCAGTCATTCAGGTGGTCCCTGACTACAAAGCATTCTCAACCAAGTATTAAAAAAGTGGAATTAAATTGAATGATGATGTTAGTCGTCCAATTACTTTCGGTCTCTTAAAAAGGCGAACCACGGGGTGAGAAACTGGTGCGAGCAGTACCCTCAAATTAAAGCTCAAAGGTCACTTCCAGCTCCTATTCCTTATTTAATTTCAACTCCAGTATACTGTGGTAGACGGCGAAAATATCATTACAATAACTTGAATGACGATAATAAATGTACAGATATTTATGGACCTGACCGTATGTATTTAATATCGGCCACAATAATGGCATTTTAGAGGGTTTAAAGAGTATTTAGGGCTAATCGTAAAATATTATGGGGACAATATTATGTGGACTTAATGCACCTCACCTTAACTCTGAATGTGGTCCAGTGTGTGTGTGTGTGTGTGTGTGTGTGTGTGCAACCACTACAATACAATTTAATGTGAGCTAGCTGGTTGAACTACTGGCTACTGATCCTGAGAGATCAGGACAAAAGCATGTGTAGGAGATCAAAGCGAGTTTTTCTGAGCCGGCCTAAAGAATATAGTTCTATAACCAGACACAACAAAAAGGTTTAGATTGAATATATTTCTTTGACATGAACACTGTATGCGAATACAACCTGAACAACGAGAAAGTGAACAACGGTGGTCAAGACTTACATAAATTTTATCTTTACTGTAGCGCACACGGACGTTGTTCAAAAGTGTGGCCTCATTCAAATACATCAACGAGCCTGCAGCAGGAAACAGAAAGAAGAACAGAACATACGCGTGAACAGATGAATATGCATGCTTATTTTTTTTGTCAAAGATGAGATCCTAGTGCGTATGAGCTGTAGCCTGACGCGGGATTCGCACGCCTCTCGGTGCGGTACGCTGCAACATGACCTCCGTCATGGATTATAAGTAGCCGATGTGATCATTAGACTCAGAATCAGATCATAGAACAGCTGAAAATGCGACAAATTAGAAGGACAACAATGATACAGAAAGGTACAGAATGAAAAGGATTCATTCGTTCGCTTTACTGTAGAGTAGGCTCTTAAAGCTACACACACACACACACACACGTGTTAAACTGTCCTAGTGTCAACAGGACAACAAATAACGTCGTGTATGTTGCATGTGCGTAATTGCACCAATCACGATCTCTGTCTTTTCAGGGGTTTTTTTTTTCCCCCCACCCCCAATTAGACTCTCAACTGTCTTTGAATGCAGGAGTCCAGTGTTAAAAGGACATATTAAACCATCAGCCTCAGATTTCGAAAGATAAAACGAGCGGATTGTGAACGAGTGGCGATCTCAGTGGAGACGTCGGTCTTCACCGCACAATCGAGTAAAAACGCGCCGCCGACGGGGATTTTACAGTTGTAGCGTTGACACACTTACAGTTGTCCTCGACATGTTTGTTGATGTCGTCCTCGGCTGGAAACACCTGGCTGACCGAAGCGGTAAACGTCTGAAACACAGGAAACAGAGCGGTGTTAACGCAGTCTAACGTTAAGCAAACTGATCCGACATCACCGTTACATTCTCGGTTCGAACTGGTCAGGAGGTCGGGAGTCCCGTCCGAAACTATTGGAACGGCAAGGTCGGTTCGTTTCTGTTGTAGACTGAGGACGTTTGGGTTTAAATAGCTCCGAACATCTACTCTTGGTTTTAGTCTTCAGTTTCAGCTGTGGTTAGAAACCAGAGAGTTGTCTATGGGCGAAAAAGCGAGCCATTTGTGAAGCTGAGAAAAGAGGGAACATCGATCATCAGAGGCATTGCGCAAACTTCGGGCAGAGCCGATACCATTTTTTATTGTTTTATTTA
Source organism: Ameiurus melas (assembly GCA_012411365.1). NCBI lineage: Eukaryota > Metazoa > Chordata > Actinopteri > Siluriformes > Ictaluridae > Ameiurus > Ameiurus melas. The sequence goes on along the minus strand of CM022753.1, from coordinate 8,304,820 downwards.
TTTTGCTCAAATAAAATTCAGGTGGTCGGATACAAAAGGCTCAATGTTTTATGTTGTTATAACACATCTAGATGTAAATACTAGGAAATAAAAGCGGAAATCCCAAACTCTCGTCTCATATCCATCTTTTGACCAAAAATAAATGAGCTGGCCTTGTCGTTCCAGTAGTTTCGGAAGGGGACGGTATAACCACAGCTTCGACATCTACAAAGCAAATCACAGGTTTATATTAATGCAAGCATTCTAATACATTATGGTTTCTATAGTAACAGCTTACACGAGGACTAGTGTCCTCAAAAAAAAAAAAAAACACATACATAATCGGTGATATGGTGAGGTTTTCTCTGAGGAAATGTCTATTGCGCTTATTTTAGGAAGGAGTCTCCAGGGTCAGAGCTTCGTAAGAGTCAGAGGTAAAGCTGTTCCCTTTCCTCCGTCACAGGAAAGTCTTTTTTTTTTGCTAACGTCACAAGCTTTTTTTTTTTGTCTGATGAACTTCACGTGAGAGAGAACACCAGTTATAGCAGGAACTAAACCGATTCTCAGACATTTCACAACATGAAACGCAGCTGTAAACCGAATTTAATAAGCAGGACGTGTTATTCTTTCATTAATAAATAAAAAAATTAAATTAGCTAGTGCTGGCAAACTGCTGCGATATCAGAGGAGACGTGCGGTTACTGAAAAGAAGATTACTTCAGTGTGGCATCAGTGACTCTGCTTTGATTCTCCTAGAACATACAAAACATGCGCGGAATGGAATGTTTTCTTATATTTCACGTGTCCCGTAATAAACGAGCAGACTTTACGCTGCATAGGATGCCGAAGTACTTAGACTGCGAGTGCACAATGATATACAGGTCAAATGCAAAGGCAAGAACGTTCATTTGATCATGTATTTAGTTTATAGTTCGGCTATATGGAGGCAATGTTGTGTAACGGGACCTGATTGAGGTCTTCTGAGGTTATCACTCACACAGCAACCAAGTTACATGTATTATTCATCCTACACAGCCAAAGCATTCACGTCAAAGAAAGCCCATTGCACAACACAAATACACAAACAGATCAAGTGAGAGAGACAAAAATAAGTGGATCATGAGAACAATGCACGACGTGTCTTCCTCTGAAGCTGGATTCTGACGGATTGATGATGCTCGTGTCGTTGTATCCCCACAATGCATTAAGCTGTCGCCCAAGCTAGGACTGATTGAGTGAGTCAAACAAGAGGCTACTGTAAATTTATTTCTCAGAGAAAGCAGGACAATGTCCCTGGTCTATTTGAAGGACATTGTTATCGGACACTCTGGTGCAACATTATTACATCATTTCCTGTTTCTATTTTCCCGGAAGGTCGAATGCACCAATTCGAATACGTCAGGCAGGTTTGGACATGTTCGACGGATAAGTGGGATGATGCTCCAGTCGCAATGAAAACAGACACGGAGATTATTGACTCCACCAAATGTTATTAAATCTCAAATAACTGCATATCCGTGCATCGGAATAAACAGAGCAATGAAAGGCTTATGTTTGCCAAATTTGGTGATGATTGGACAAAATCGGTAGGAGGGGCAGTGAAAAACATTTTGTGACTAAATCCAAGATGGTGGAAAATCTAATTAGGCATACACTGACATCATAGTGTGCAGTGAACCCGTCACGAGCCAGGGAATCCAGCTTTTACATTCTGGACACACGGTTCAAAAGTTATGACCATAAATGTACTTCCACATTTGACCCGATGGTGGCACTACTGCATTGGCAGCACCAAATTTGGTTAGAATGTTCCTTAGTGTGCCAAATCTCACTTCTTTTTTTTTTTTTTTTAAGAAGAAGAAGATGAAGAAGAGGAATCATCTTTGGTAATTGGTACATACATACCTGCAGTGTTTGGCCCCAAAATATATACATCCTTTTTTCTTTTTTTCTTTTTTTTTTTAAACAAAACCAATAATGTCACAATTATTGGCACCCCCTAGAAATTCTTATGAACAAAATGTAACTGAAGTACTTTTCCCATTTTTTTTTACTTATCAAGCCTTAGATAATGCTTTCATGTTTGTAATATGACTACTACTACTACTTCGAATAATAATAATAATAATAACAACAACAATAAAAATAATAATTTAGCAATTCTACAGACAGCTCTTGCAATTTTACACCTTCCTGATTCACTGACTGCATCAGCGATTTTTAAATTATAAATAAATTATGCATATTATATTGGCACGTTTATATAATGTTGGTGCATGGACACATTTGTATACTTATTTTTCCCAATGCTGGCAGAAGAATAGGAAACAAATAGCATGTTTCCACCAAAGCTTCTGAGGAACTAACGGATGAATGAGAACTCTGACGGGTTTCTGGTTCACTGCCGCACCGCACTCATCGTGACCGTGTCAGATAGTAGAAATGATGCAAACTGCTGGACAGATTTCAGCGTGTGGTCATTTACATGATCGAGTCAGAGATTGCTGCTTGTGCTGCGCCACCACTTTAATAATAGGCTGTTAGATAAATGGGTTTTTACTGTGCTACATAAGTAGGTCAGTGATTCTGTGAAACATGCTCCTGATCAATCAGCAACATTCAGTATGATTCAGAAGCTCCATCCCAGTGGTTCATGGTCCATAGGGGGGAAAAAAGAAGGAAGTGCCTACGCTGAAGCAGGAACTCAAATGGCTCCTCAGGATCAAAGATCATTCCTGGTTCAACTGGTGGAGGTTGGCCAGGAAGTGGGGGAATGAACTAGTCTATAGCAGTAGGGTTTTGTGAAAATGAGCACAAATATTAGTAACAATAAATATTATGTAATAGGTAAACGTGTCAAAAAGCACCAGGAGTTTCAAACGATATATGAAAGCACCCTAAGAGACTTCTCATACTTCCAGTCTTCTGGAGCTTAGACATTTCCATTGAGTGTTATGGTAAACGGTCTGCAATTATATAGCGCTTTTATCTAAAGCGCTTTACACTGTGTCTCATTCACGCATTCACACACACCAATGGTAGCAGAGCTGCCATGCAAAGCGCTAACTTACCATCGGGAGCAACTTTGGGTTCGGTGTCTTTCCCGAGGACACTTCGGTATGTGGAGTCACATGGGCCGAAAATCAAACCGCCAACTCTACGATTAGTGGACAACCCGCTCTACCACCTGAACCACAGCCGCCCACCAGAGTTCAATATGTTTGGACGAGTGGTTGGAAAATGAACCAAATGAATCGATTTGGTTCTGATTCGGACTCGGCAAACAGACGAATAGGTGTGAAAGTGCTGCTTCTGAGCTTTTCGGGGTCATACACTAAAAGTGGAATGTGTATTCCTTACTTCAATCTGAATTAATAAGGAGAGAAGACCGAACCAGACTGCTTTTGTGACCGCTCATAAATCCGTTCAGCAGGCAATAAACAGTGTTTCCCAGTAACGGTGGGGCCCAAGTTCCCACGATGATCTTCACTTAAATGTTACTGAAGACATTAAGGGCAAATGGATAAATGTGCAGGTGATGAAACCCCCAGGATCAAGTCTCCCTTGTTTCCCGGTTTCCTCACTCACTGATTCTCTCTCGCTCTCTCTCTCTCTCTCTCTCTGTCCTGGCACACACTCTATGCTGGTAAACACTCCTCACATTGTGCCAATTATCAGAGCCAGCCACTCCAGGCACATCCGTCTAACGTCACACGGGGCAGATGTAATGTTTCTTTCTCGCCCACAGGCACAAATCACTCATTCTATCAACAAGCAGCTGCGTACCACTCCGATGCCTTTAAACATTTCAATGCAGCTCTGTGAAGAGGCACTACTGCACTATGGAGCCGCATCCAGCTCTAGCACTGACCTAAAAGCGAGATATCTCGGTCCGTTCATTTTATACCACAGCGCGGTTCAAGTCTCGAATCCGATTGGTCGAAATGCGTCGACGAATTTTACATAACTCGCAGCTGCCAGGCTACAAGGCAAATCACGGGTTTATTTTAATACCGTATTTGACTGTTTCTGTAGTAACAACTTACACATGGACGCAAGTAGGGCCGAGGGAGCAACGTGGGTGAGCTGGCATTTGACCCATCACTGTTCAAACAACTGGAGCGGTGACACAGCGCTTCAGGCAACAACAGACGGGCCTGACTCGGTTGAAAAACCGATAAGAATGTCCCGTTAAGGTGGGGGGCGTGAGCCATTTCTCCTAAAGAGGATCTCCTATGTGCGATAAAGGGTTAACCGTGCTTTAGCGCTTACTGGCACTTACTACACGTATATATTGAATCAGCACTGCTAAAGTTTTTCATATTTTAAGTGACATATGCACATACTTTGTATTCTGTATCGATTACAGGAACATTCCTCGAATAACATTCTTCAAATAAAGTAAATAAAGATTCCTGGTCAAATGTTTCGAGAAACAGACAAACAGTGACAAACACCAGAGAAAGAGTGGAAGCGCATTCGTTTATTATTGTTGGGCAGGGGTTTTAACGCAATTTTAAACATGCCGTCTCTTGACATATTTTGAATAATGCCATTTAATATGTTCTATAATTGTAAAGAATTATATAAGGAAGCAAACGCTGAGACTTTGTGGGTTCTTTACTGTGTAACAAAATGAATTGAAAGAATATGATGTACATGTTCTATAGACGTTCTACTTGCAGTGTTTGTTGCGGCACATGATATCGAATTTAAATATCATTAATATCTCAAATTTTATTCGAGATCATTAAAAGCATGTCATTTTTGCCCCCACCACGTTCGGAGTAGTGGTGCCACACCTGTATCCAAGACAAATGTGTTGTTACTATACTCTAATATACTAAACGATAGTTGGACGTTGTTAAGCTTTCTGTAAAAAGACTTGTGTAACGTGTATGGAAGGAGTCTCCAGTGTCAGTGTTTTGTAACGGGACAAGAGGATTTATTTTTTTTTTCTTTTTCTCCATAGTTTCATAGATGTTCCACAATGTTAAATGGACTGGAATTGGACAAAGTAGGACGTTTTGTTCATTAATAAATGTAAAATTGTGATTTTTGGCAAGTCACTGTGGTATAAGAGGAATAAACCACTTCGGTGTCATTGGAAAATCAACTTCGGGGTGGTAACAGTAATTGCACTACAAGTCAGGTCATATCACACCAATCAGTGATTATTATCCTATAACAGCACACACACACACACACACACACACACACCCAAGTGTTTTATTACTTCCCTGTTGCAGTAAAATTGAGGTTAACATTGATCTTAGAAGGTTGCTGTTAGATACGATATAAAAAGATAGTCTCCAATGGGTGTTTCCTGCATTTCTGACAGCTGAAAGGTCAAAGTTGAGTCTCACCTTGCCCTTGTCCTTGAGAGGTTCAATGGTCAGACTGTTAGCACCAATGTCCACAATGGTGCCTAGCTGGAACCCGTCAGTAGGGTGAGGCGCCCACACCGGCTTCCCATCCTCCATCTCACCGCACTGCAACCAGACGTACTCTTATTACATTTTTACATCACAGTGAATATGCTACACACGTCAGTTTACAGTATCATGTGATCTCATCGAGCAGGCATCGCTTAGAGTTCACCAAATGTGAACAGAATTATGGGATTGCCTTTACTGATAATTACACACAGTATACACCAAATTATTCCATTGACTTTTTTAAATGGGACTTTACAAAATAATAAATCACAATTATTTCGCCAATTAGTGAACAAAACTATATATATATATATATATATATATATATATATATATACACACACACACACACACACACAATTACATTTAACATGTAATTACCGATTTAAAATCTGACATCATTTTGTTCTCTATTTTTTCCATTTAACATGAATTAATGAATCGAAATTTTATTTTATTTTTTTAAAGTGACTTAAAACTGAATTACCCTTGAGTAAAACATGAATGTTATCTCAATTAAGTAAAATTAGCAAATGTTATATAATATTATATAGTTTATTTTGGAGCAAATTTGACTTGAATTCTTAGCACGATTGTAATGAGGCCCACAATATTTTCGAGTATATAATAAAATACACAGTGAAACCAAATAAACAAGGAATTTATTCGCCAGTCAGTCAAAACTGAAGTCTAGCACTTGCCAATAAATGAACTTTAGCCACCAATGTTCATTGTGTTCATTGGGTTATATAATGCAAATAATCATGTATGGCATGAAAAATCATTTTAAAGTAAAGATTCAAGCAAACATAAACACTAAGGAACGTCCGGTTGTAATTGAAACAAAACTGTAAAACATATAGAGAAACCAAAAAGCCATGAAGATCTGGATTCTGTACAGGTTCCTCTCAGGAACAGTGGAATTTAACTAGACATAGGAAGTGGTATATGGTGGCAAATAGTACTGACAAAGTTCTATTCGGTCATTTCTTACGCATTTTCTTTCCACATAATGAAGCAAGCCATTTAAGCTTCTGTTTAAATGTTCTTGCAGGTCAACCAATAAACTTCAACCTACTATAAACTTCAACGCACAAGCCAAATAACTGACAAAACAGGACAAGACTCGCCAAAACCAGTTTCATTTCTTGCCTTAACCAAAAGCTTTAATCCATACAGGGCTGGCTACTTTTAAAAATAAATAAATAAATAAATAAATACTTTATGTGGATGGTCTACCATTAAAGTGCAAGTGCAAGCTCATTAATATAAACCTGTGATTTGCCATGTCGCTGGCATTATTGTCAGAGCAGCTGTTCTACAGATAATAAATCAACACCTTCTGACCAATCAGATCAGAGAACTTGACAATGTCCACGCTTACATGAACATCAATATTCTAATATTAATCGGAATTTGCCAATATTTCTCATTAGTATTGAGACATGTAAACGCCGCAATTTCCATGTCTGAATTTCCATGTCTCAACAATTTCCATGCCTTGCATGTCTCAAGTTTCCCGAATCAGATTAAAACAATATTCTGATTCTCCCCCCGGAATGTGACGGTTTTGATTGGAAATTTGTAAACAACTTGTTCAGAAGATCCACTGAAAGGAGGTATGTGTTTATGCTCAGATTGCAAGGAATTGTGGGTGCGAACAGATGCTTAGCTGTATTTAGGAATTTAGAAATGGCAACTCGGGCGTTATTACAACAACCATACATACGGGAATCTTCCGATGCCTCTACACATATAAACGTCATATTCGGAATATGGCTGCAACCTGAATATACACCTTAATCTTTGGAATTTGGAACGGAATTTGATGTGCACGTAATCGTAGTCAGTGTTGTGGTAGAACCAATAATTCCATTTGGTTAGGGCTACAAACTGAAAAATGTGTCCCTTACTGTTCGCCGTCCACAAAGAGACAAAAGGTCTCAGCCCTGGCCAGGTCCCAGTTTCCAGCCTGAATCAGACTCTCAGTGTCAAACTACTAATTATTCGACTCAGGCGTGCCCAGATCACTCGCCGTGTGTGACGATCAGCACATTCTCTCCCCGGAGCAACAGAAAGCCAGTCGAGTCTTCTTCAAAAAACGGCTTTAACACACACACCACCAATCAGGCGACGCACACCAGCTGACTCAGGTTACACACTGAAATGTGCTTCGCCTCAAGGGCATTTCTTTAACTTTAAAACTCTGCCCTGATGCCACAATCTCGAATAGACACATTTTTTAAAAAATTTTAAAAATCTATTCAAATAATGATATAATACGATATTGTGAAACTGTGTGACAGTATAAAGTACTGCGTATCACATTGTTTACATGTGATTTCCTTCCCTGCTTATATTTGCAGACATTAAATACAAGACAAGCTTTGTTGCTAGCAAGGCTGTAGACCTTGACGCATATTGTTTACCATATACATGTCATACAAGTGCCACTTTATCAGCCAGAGACTGGGATAAGTTCTGTCAGCCTAACTTATCAATATTCCTATTTGGCAGCTCTCTAGCAAGGCCTAAGACATGTCGTTTATTTGACTTGGCCAACGTGAACATCCAGGAAATTGCTGCGTCGTTAACAATGCGCAGGTCAATAGCAGGGTTGTGACCAAGTCAATTATTTACATACACAAATCTGGTCTGAAGCAATCCAGTCAACGACAAGCAGCTTTCCTGTTGGTATTTAAAGGAGGTGCTCTCTCGTTCATCCCAGCCAGTGTATGAACAACAAGTGTTTAAAATGAAGTAGTAACTTATCATACAGGCAAATGGATACCAGATCGAAGCATCGTGTTTATTTTTTCGGTATCCGTCTGTACGATCGTTCCCATTTAAATGAGCAGAAACGATTCCCATTTCAAGACGGATGTGCTGTTTAATTTTTGGTCTCAGAATGTTTTGAAACAGCCAAACCTTCCTGATGAAAAGTCTATATGTTTTATAAGCCACGTTAATCATGAAGCTGCTGATTATTTTATCATCGTGTTCTTACATTCTTGTTTTATTTTTTTGAGCTAGAGATTTTCAGAGATATATATATATATATATATATATATATATATATATATATATATATATATATATATATATATATATATATATATATATATATATATATATATATATATATATATATATATATATATATATATATATATTTATTTTAAACATTTCTTAATACTATATTCATTGCACAGACCTGTTCATATCAACCCGTCCTATTCTGCATTGCAGGAAAACCACAGAACTCTAATGAAGCACCAAGAAGCAGGAAATCTTTTCCAGCATACATGACCTCAGCACAGCCGCCAGTCTTCGATAGTCTTTGATCCCGGAAGAAGAATTCGGGACACCAAGCGTCTCCAACGCTAGGGTGAGGAGTGACAATGCTGCTTATCAAATTGACCTGGATAGATCGTTGCGGTTGACTGCGTTACAATTGTGTAAATACTGCATTTGAGTCTGTATAAAACTCAAACACAAATAAAAGTTATTATCGTTGCAATAACTGGAAGGATTTCTCATAAGCATTAAAATGTACACCAAGTGTTCTTCAATAAGCTTCGGAAGTACAGCCTATTGTTTACTTTTACCTATTGTCTTGAGGTCACTTTATTTTATCAGCTTACTTCAAATAAATATTTATTTATTTTTATATATATATATATATATATATATATATATATATATATATATATATATATATATATATATATATATATATATATATATAGCAAATGCTATGCCTGTGCTCGCACATGGAAGTTGCGTCCTTTACCACAGGAACACATGATCATCCATTCAGCGGTGAAATGGTTAGGGATCACTTCAATATCATTGAGACATACTGAGACGATGTACCCGACAAAACAAGTTTTCAAATGTATTCTTTTGGTCCTTTTCTAAATCGTTCAATACCAATACCACACCACTGCGCAAGACAACCCTTTAGTCACGGGTCTTGTTTTTTTTTTTTGCACTCAGATTTGAACACTGGTGATGGTGAAGCGAAAGAGAACAGACATAAGGCAGTGTTTTTTAACTGTCAGGAAAAGACAAGCAAGTTGACGAGTAGTTCGGAAAGTGTTTACTATTTTAAGGCATTCATGTCACTATTAAGGCTGAAAAGCCTTGTGTGAATGATAGCATTTAAAGTGTTGTGTTCATGTGCTGTTTAAAGAACGTATCACAGTGGTTGACCGAGGCATCTGCATTACACGGACTAGTTCATCTGGGCACACTGGAAAAAAAGCTGACCCTCAACAACCATGGCCTCTTCTAAATATATTAAAACACCTCTGGCTTACAGTTTCCACTGTCCCAAATGTCATGAAGATTATGACAGAAAGGACCTGCGGGAAGGTTTTATCTGACAGACACAAGCATGATCTGCATGGAAGAGACATCAGAAGGAAACCTTATCTGTGACCGCATCACAAAATTAAACGTCTGATGTATGGAAAACAACATCTAGATATGCTAGAGGCATTTCAGAAACAAGTACTGCAGACTGACGAAGAACAAATGGATATCTTTAGCCACAATCAAAATAAAGGTGAAGCATCTGATGAACAATACACGTTCGAAAACGGTGAAGAATGAGGGTGAATGTATTATGCGATGGGGTTGAGTGCTAGCCATTGATTGGCACAGGAAACACTACACAGGTAGATGGAAGAATGGATTCTAGTAAATTCTGGAAGCAAATGTGGCAGTCAAGACACTGAAGTTGAAAAGAGATCTGCTTTTGCGACAGGACAGTGATCCAAAAGAGAAAAGCTAAAAATCCACCATGGACTACTTCAAGAAATTCAAGCTGAAGCTTTTGAAATGGCCCTCAAAGTCCCCTGCTTGAACATCATAAAAAATGAATAGGTAGATCATAAAACATGCGCACGCAGGCTGACCCAATTAGATCTCAGAACTAAAAATGTTCTACAAGGGAGAGTGGGCAGACTGGATACTAATAGAATTTGTAAGTTACGATATCTGGCAAAGGGGGCATTATTAAAGTACGGACTTAGAAAGGTGTCTTAACTTTTGCAATCTTTGAATGACTATTTAAATACATTTTAAATCTAACTGAAAGTTCATCAAACAGAACGTAACTGTGCATTAATATTTGCCGAAGAATGCAATTTGCAAAATATTTTGACAAAATATGTATTAGTCCAAGGGGTGCCGAAACATTTGCAATCAACTGCAGGAAGAAAAGAAAAGTCGGTCATGAGGAACAGGATCTCAGCACATGCTAGACTGTGCAAGACTGAACATGATCTTGTGACTGAACGTTCATAAGAATGAATACAAACCAACTTGACAGGTAAAGGTTAGGTGGAATTGTAGCATTTCTTAGGAAGTCATCTATTACTGAAATTCAATCAATTTGCTTCGAATTCCCACGTATTTCTACGCAACAGACTGCTCAGAAACGTGTAATATATAGGAGGAAGTAGCACTATTTGAATATTAGCCACTCCTGCATTCATCAAAGCAGAAACAATGAGATCTTGCCTTCACAATGCGAACTAATTTAAAAAAAAAAAACACTCCCTCGCACATGCCTCTTCACCTGCCTCTTCACCTGCCTATCAAAAAACAAAAAAACAGAAAAGCTCATGCTAGAAATAACACAAGTACACATGTATACACTTAAATAAATTCACAATCTCTACAACCGTATCATTTCTGGCTCATAACTCAATTATTTTCCACATCCTCAGAGCGCTAACTAGCTAGCTAGCTCTGTGAATTGGTCGCCTTTATACACGCGCACATGGACACCGTTTCCTTAAATGTTTAAAAGTCTGTCTTTTATATAATTACTTCCTATGTCTATTTTGTATATATATATATATATTTTTTTTTTTTTAAGTGTAACTAAAATTGGACCAATCATGTGACTAGCATAGTGTTTTGGTGAGCTTCATCCGGCTAGTCACAAGTCATTTCGAGTTTAAAAGAACACTGAAGAGTTTAACAAAGCTAATGGTGGTTATTTAAAGAAAATGAAAGCTATGACGAGTACAGGTGTGGAGAGAGCTGGTCTGTTAGTCTGGGTTTTGGGGCAAATTTAACAATAGCATAAGGTTCATGTTCATCCCCATGTTCTTTCCCTTGCTGTTTACACTGTACTGGTCAAATGCCAGAACTGAAAGAGGACAAATGTACACATGTACACACAGGCACAGATGTAAAGAAACCAAAGCAATCCAACCCCATCCACCCACACACCCACACTACACAAATTGCTCAGACCGGTCTTTCAATTCCATTTTGCCAGCATAACAAAGTTGCGGTCTCAAGGACACCGGTTTTTCCATCCATTAAAAAAAAATTCACCATAGTTCTCGTTACCACATACAATGGTAGCCAATAGGACAAGGCATGTGGAAGGCTTGAGTTATTTATGTTGATGTTGAACATGATGGAGGTTGTTATCCGATACCCTGAGCTGTACTATCCAATGTTCCCAATCAATAAGGCAGTTCACAGAGCGTGAACGGTAGGAGTCAGTGACAGTAGAGGTCTGTCAGATGAGCACAACATACATTTTAAGTAAAAATACATCTCTGCCTCATCAATCAAGAAACTGACACTTTTAGAGCAGTACCAGCATTTGCAGACAATCAGGGTGCAAAGCAATGTCCCTATCTGTATCTGTAACTGCTTAGTGCGCCATATCTTCAGATCGGTGTCTATATCTGTACATGCATTTAGCTCCTTTTGCATAACTTATACAACATATGTAGCAGCATTGCAGCAAACATTTGGTGGGCCAGTACACAAGAGCAAACACTGGTGTGATTTTAACTTGAAGGGGAGTGGAGAACAAACTAAAGGCTTAATTACAGATCATTAAAACGTCTTAAAAAAACACATGTTTTAAAAACATACTTCTACATCTATTTAGCAAACAATGGGAGTCTTAGGAGAGCAATTAGAGAACAAGTGAAGTCATCGCAGCATGAATGGGTTGGGAACTTCATTCAATTAAATGAATTAAAAAATAAATTAATTAATTTAAACAAAAAACCCTCATGTAAACACAAGGGGAATGTCTCACAGGCCTGGCTAACACTTTTCAAATAAACACTAATAATAAGCACTGGCTATACTAGGAATGATCTAGTATGAAAGGTATCCGTAGGTTAATTACTGGTTTTTAAAGAGTGAAATAATTTGATTTGATTCCACAATTGGGATGCTGTTTAGCTCCTGTAACATTTTTTTAATTAAACTTTTTGTTTCTAAACTCAAGCTAATAAACCGTGTATTTAACCATTTAAAATGTGTTAAACGTTTTACAAGGTTTCTCTGTGGACACCTCTCTCTGCTCTTACATGAGTAACAGGGTTGAAGGTAAGAATTTTAGCATAGAATTATTAAATGTTGTTAACTATGGGGACGGCTGTGGCGCAGTGGAGTTGTCCACTAATCGTAGGGTTGGCGGTTCGATTCCCGGCCCGGGTGACTCCACATGCCGAAGTGTCCTTGGGCAAGACACTGAACCCCAAGTTCATGCGCCTTGCATGGCAGCTCTGCTACCATTGGTGTGAGAGTATGTGTGAGAATGGGTGAATGAGACACAGCGTAAAGCGCTTTGGATAAAAGAGCTATATAAGTGCGCCATTTACCAACTATCATCTATCACAATGGCATGAGGACATTAAAGACATACTAATGGTTTTCTTCTATCTATCTATCTATCTATCTATCTATCTATCTATCTATCTATCTATCTATCTATCTATATATCTATCTATATATATATGGTTGTACAATATTATTGAAAATATAGGAATGAGAGAACCTGTTCAGTTGCACTGATGAACATCCTGTTGAACATGTGACTTGAGTAATGTTCCAAACATTTCATATTTCAAGGGGGTAAATGTGTTCAAGTAACAGCGTTGAATGGATGTTGTGTTTTACATAAACCTATAACTGATGACTCGTGGAAAAATAGGTTTTGAGCATGGGACATGACCACATTAATGCAAAAATAAAATGACTAATGATTATATTTCAAGGTGAAGTTTAATTATAAAATGCCATTACAGGTGTCGGTTACGTGCGAGTACAAAATGTTGTCTGCAATGGTCTTATTAATGTTTTAAATTATTCATCTTTAACGTACACATAGGTTTAATGGTCATCTAGATCATTGTTCTTTGCTGCTCGGGCATTAGGTTCTTCTCTGCACGGGATGGGAAATGCTCTCTAGAGGAAATGCCCTTCCATACAGGGTGTGCCTGCTAGCTGTTTGCTTAGCCTGCATTGACTGAGTACATGAAAACAAACATGTGACACGAGAACAGCCAAGAACCGAGGAAATCCCTCGGCTTGGCGGTCTTACCATGGAAAGGAGACGTTCGAAAAAACCTCAGACTCGTTTGGACCGGTCCTAACGACAACCATTGACCTGAATACAGCTCAGAGCACAGGGATGTTGAAAACACAAATATTGTTTTAAAGTCACTGTTGTCCGATACATACCCATGAGGGCTACCACAACTGCTCCACGTGACTCACCAATATTACAGCCATGTGTAAACGTAAAAAAAAAAATATTCCCCATTCAGACCACACCTTTGACCAGGATACAGCTTAAAGCATTCAGTCCTGTTTCAAATCTGAATGACCTTCAGTCAACATTCAGGTTGCTGTCTTACTGTTTAATGCTAACGGCTAATGCTACATATTCTCAAGAAAGCCCGCTGCTGAATTGTCAAATCTGATTGGTCAGAAGGTGTTGAATAATCTAGAACACCAGGGATCTGACAGTAATTTAAGTCATTTTTCATTTGTTGTCAGTCCCCGAAGTATATTATACATTACATTAATGGTATTTGGCAGACGCCTTTGGACAGAGTGACTTACATTTATCTCATTTGTACAACTGAGCAGTTGAGGGTTAAGGGCCTCGCTCAAGGGCCCAGCAGTGGCAGATTATCAGTGCTGGGATTTGAGCTCATGACCTTTCAATTACGAGATCAACATCTTAACCATAGGGCTGCCACTACTACAGTTAGAAATTTGCCAGGAATTGTACACATGAACACAATGTTCCTCTAGAAGGAGGATAGAGGGGGAGGGGAGGGGAAGATTCAAAATCAACTGTCATCACCTCACACCACCATCATCAACAAGCTGCATGTCTCCAACCTTGATAAAACAATCGAGAATCGAGCTCGGTGCTGTTATAGTCTTAGGGATAGGCATCTCAAAACATTATCTGTATGGGTGCGAATATTTTTTGTAGAAAATTTTTTTTTAAAAATTCACACCGTTAAACCTTTCTTCGGGGGCTGGCAAGTGGAGCAAAAGAAAGGTATTCGGCCGTGTCAGGAGACAGAGTTCAAATTCCAACAACGTTACAGCCGTCCGTGTAATGAGAGCAAAAATTGGCCGTGCTCACTGAGTGGGAGGGATGTAATACCGTCTGCCCAGTCAATCACACTTTAGCGGCATGAAACAGTCGTAGGCATTTGTGAGCTCATGTATGTGGAAGACGATAGATAGAGCTTTCGTCTGAGATCGTTAAGGCGCCCTGTCTGAATGTTTAACGTGCAGATGTAGGTGGTTGGCTTCAGGTGTCTCAGAGGAAGTAAATTTTAGACTTCACCCTCCTCAACAGGTCATCATGTGATAGGGGATAGTTAGCAAGTGGGTGGGAATTGGCAAGCCCAAACTGGTGGAACAAAAACATTTTCTGTGATGAAAAAAATCCCATACATACGTGAATAAATACCACAATGTCACCATGTTCTTAACCATCAATGATTCAGCTCAGTACATGGATTGGATTCTCCCTCTCTCCCTGCAAATTAGTTGAGTTGATACAGCGGGGAAAATAAGCATTGAACACGTCAGCATCTTTCTCAGTAGATATATTTCCAATGAGGCTATTCACATGAAATTTTCACCAGACGTCAGTATTAACTCAAGAAATCCGCACATATAAAGTTCAACATTAAAGTATGTGGAATGGATGAATACGGAGTTCATTTCTTGAGTTAATACTGACGTCTGGTGAAAATGAGATGCGAGTAGCCTCAGAGGAAATATATTTATTGGAAAAAAAATATAAAATGTCGACGCATCCAATACTTCGAAATGCTTCAAATAGCGTGAGTTACATTGGTACAAACATGGTAAACAAATCAGGAGGTGCAGCTTTCAGCTATTTGTAAGCAGGGCAGGGTTACATTAATCACTCAGCAGGGCCACATCATCATATAGGTATCATAACAAAGGCCAAACATACTGTATAGTGAACTGAATACAGGAGGGAGGGATCTTAAGTGCAACAGAAATGACGGAAAACCCTCAAAGCTTCAAACCTTCACGGTAATGCGTACATTAGTCCAAATGACGGCTCGCAAGTGTAGGTCTTCAATTAAAGCACAAGGTAAACATATTTCTTTGCAGAACTGCTAGAGGGCTGGAAAGGAGGTTGTGAGAATGTATTTTCAAAACACAACGTTAATGTCGGTGTCACAAAGACAAAATATAATATTAAAAAAATATGTATATCAAAAGACAGAGAAAAATTCTAAAGATTTGAAAGACACGCCCGATATAGTGCCATGAAAGTTACTTCAACTATGAATAGAGATCCATCAGATGCCAATATTCTTGCTGTTAGAGTCTCCGCTGCCCCTGAATAATGGTAAAGTGTTCATCTTGGCAGACTTCTGAAGATGACGCATCCATCCCTAGCTGATCGTACAAGCCAAGCTCTACCTGTGGATAGATAGTCTGGTACTTTTCATAACTAAACGTGAGCAGACAGAGGTCATTTGAGTTACTTTGCAAACGAACCAACCATAGCAGCCTCCTCTATTACTCACCACTGACTGGTTTCAATTTAAAATCTTTAAAAGATTAGATACAGTGACTTTTCCAATCCAGGGACTAGATCCTGTGCCTAAAGCACGTTTCCCCCCACAGAAAGCGAGCATACGCAGAAGTACAGACAGCCAATCAGATTATGACGTTCAAATACATCCCGAAGCTTGTGACCAGGAAATTGTACAAACGATATCAAATGCACTGTGGCCCATGGATGAAGCGTCTGAGGTTCAGACTAGTGCTTGCGTCAAAGAACATTCAGCTGTCTGGTGATGAACAGCACATTTGAAAAGATTTGTTGGCTGGTACATTAGCCATCAACGACCCAGACTGGTAGTTGTTGTGTGATCTAGGATTTAAGAACTACAGTACTGAGTGGAAATTAGGAATGACTTCTTTTGGTTATTTCGATCTGGTTGCTCCTCTATGGTATGGATGTTACATCAGAACTCAGACATCTGCTTTAAACATTGGCCACTATAGAAGATGCATCAACATATAGTTAGGTTTATTTACTCTATTTCTGCATGAGCACACTACCGCAGAATGTAAGGTTTTATGGCCTGGGGACGACTACAGTCCATAATAAGGCTTAAGAAGAAGACAGACACAAGGAGAAAGAACCCTGTAAGTTATGCCACATTGGGCCCACTCCTCTTCCATGCCACACAATCACGGATTGTTACAGCAGATCACTGGGGACTCACTGTCGTGGTAAACCGGTCACATGACCACACACTTTGTGTAGGCCGGCATGGTCACATGACTGCAGACTTTGTGCTGGATGAGATGCTCACGTGACCAGGGACTGTGTTGGCTGAACACAAAAGGTGGCGGTATGTCATCTTGACAATAGGACCAAAGGCAAATCTAACAAAGGCCACAGAGGAGCTTGACGTTACATGATCTCACAAAGCATGGTAGAGAAAATGGAGCATTTGTTGAACATGTTTCACTTCAATTACTGTTCTAGAACATAAAATGAATATACAGTACAAGCAAATTGCCTAGATGGTTCGTCCCGTTACTGAACATGTGGTTTCACAACGACAAAAATCGTATCCCGTGGATAACAATAAATAAATAAATAAATAAATCCAACAAAGAGATGATCAAACTGAAAAAAAAGGTGGTGGGGGGTTTCCTGATTACACCGCTTCTGCCTAAACTGCAAAAGATGACCATCAGTAAACGCCATCAAATTAAAAATCTAAATTTATATAGCGGTTAGTGGTTAGCACGTTCGCCTCACACCTCCAGGGTCCGGGGTTCGATTGCCAGGGCCATGTGTGTGCGGAGTTTGCATGTTCTCCCCGTGCTGCGGGGGTTTCCTACGGGTACTCCGGTTTCCTCCCCCAGTCCAAAGACATGCATGGTAGGTTGATTGGCAGCTTGGTAAATTGTCCATAGTGTATGAATGGGTGTGTGAGTGTGTATGTGATTGTGCCCTGTGATGGACTGGCACCCTGTCCAGGGTGTACCCCGCCTTGTGCCCGATGCTTCCTGGGATAGGCTCCAGGTTCCCCGCGACCCTGAAGCAGGAATAAGCGGTTGAAGATGGATGGATGGATGGATTTATATAGCACACATCATGGTATCTTGAGGTTCTCTTTTAAAATGGATGGAAAGAAAGAAAAAAAAAGTAACCAGGCTGCTAAAAAAAACACAACAACAATAGAACGATCATAGAAATTCTAATGTTTTCCACAACACATACCATTACAAACCATCAGATAACCATGAAAACCAATACTGTTCCTTAATGGTATCCACTAGACATAATGTGCCACCAATAGAAGGCAACAAAGTACTCGCAGAGACCCACAGGGACCATTACAGTTTCCATAGAAAAAACAATTCCCATTATAACCCTTAAAACCAGTCTATGAGGATCTCCACTGAGCCAGGACAAGAATACATGTCCAGGATAATTATTATTTTTTATTATTATTCAAGTAGGCTCTGTGGAATGGCAATCTCCAGCATTTTTATTCGCATTCATGCAGTCACATTGCTGTACGGATGAAATGTTCATACGTCACGCACATCAAGCAATCCTTGACAAAATGACATCATCGATATTTGACAGCATCACCGCAGAACAAGTTTAGTGAACATCTGTCTAATGTATACTTCTTCCCAGCTGTGGACCATTTCATAGAAAGTGACAACAGGGCTGTGTGTTCTCCAACACCTCCTGTCCTCATCAGGTAGGGCAGAACCCCCCCCCCCGGGGAAAGAAGTATGGGGGGGTTTTTTTTTTTTTCCCCCCAACCGCCCCTAAAAATAAAAAAAAAAAAAAAAAAAAGCTAAAAAAAAAAAAAATTTGAAGTTGGACGTCTTGTACAAGTGGACACACCTTACCAGGTGACAATGTAATGATGTGTCGTTCATGAACGATTCGTTCAATTTGATGGAATCTTTTCATACGACTCGGGAACAACAGGACTGATTCGGTCGGTTTGTCCCCAGAGGTTCAGTACAGGAAACCGAAATGATCAGCTCACCTCTCGAGTCTTGGGGTTCAAGTCATTTGTTCATCCCGTCACAGTCCCAATGCGTTCAGCCTACGGGGCTGGGACACGACGAACGATCAACTCGAACCCGAAGACTCAAGAGATGAAAATCATAATCATCTCTGTTTCCGGGGAACAGACGTGACAAACGTGACATGATAAAAGAAAGAAGAAAAAAAACGAATCCGATCTGGAGGTGAGGTGAACTAACGGACTGCATAGCCTGAGCAATTCATTTGGCGTCGGCTGCATAAACCTATAGTTTATTTTTCATTCCAAACGTGATCACCGTTTGCGTAAGCACTAGATGTGTTGAAGAATTTAGCACGTAAAGTTTGAATTATATTCTGCTGAAATGAACGCAGTGACTCGGAAAAAAAAAAAAAAAAAAAAAAAGATTCGTTCATTTTTGCCGAACGAGATTCAAAGAGCCGAGTCAGTAAAATGATCCGAACTTCATCACTAGCGACAGCCATTATCAATGAAAAACATTTAAATAGAACTTTCAGCCACACCTTACCACGGGTGAAAAACCTGCCCTGGAGTATTCGGTGAAAAGTCACACCTTTTTTTTTTACATTCCAGTCTCTTTAAAGCTACACAGAATGATATATTTACAACACAAAACGAATAAATGATTGTCTTATTCTTATGGGAAGGTCATGAACTTTCAGTTCAGCGCCTTGATTTTTGCTGACATGAGCAGGCCAGGTACTTCAATACCTAACCACAGCGCTCGGTCCACACATTTTACAGAGCTTAAAAATTGACGAGCCATATTCCTATCTATTCCGGTCAAACTCTAATGCCTATAAAAATGCCCTGACTATAGTGTGACACCATGAGTAAAAAAAGTTAATGAGTTGTGGAATGGTTTCAAAAAAAGGGTACAGTGAACGAACAAGAAACTGCAAATGTGTAAAATAAATAAATAAATAAATACACTTAACACTTGGCCTATTTGGCATATAAGTAATCATTGAATGCCATTTTTAAATACACAGATAACGTAATGAGATGTTGCCTCAGTACAACTCAAATGAACGGGACTCTCGAAGACTCATTCTCCAAGATTCCCACTTGAAGATTTTTCCTATACAAATGAAATAGTTAAAGATAAAGAGGCTCTCATTTCCTGAAACGGAACATCTGGTTTGGAGCGATACACCCCAGTGTGATGGCGTCGACGCTAAAGTGAACAGAACCAGAGCAGCCATGGCGCCACTGTAAGATAAACATATAGAAAGACTTCAGGATGTCCAGCAAGAGGAAAGAGGTTCCCCGGAGACGTTTCCCGTGACCGAAGCAACCAGGAAAAAAATTTTTACAATCACACAACTTGTACAGCAAAAGCTGATGCACAGAACTCCACCAGAACTGATTATGAAGTCCAAGTTGGCAGGACTTCAGAACAAAGATGCAGTGGGAGAACCTGAAAAAGCATGACCAAACAAAAGATAATAACTAACGCACTGGGTGAACGTTTTCCATGTTCTTTAAACAACGTACACAGTGTGGCCATTTACTTCAAGAAACTGTGTGCAAAAATACATTTGGTTGAAGCTTGGTATATAAAAAGTACCGTTTTCCTTCCAAGAGCTTTGAATTATACATAAATCAGTCATAACATTAAACCCACTGACAGATGACGTGGAGAACACTGATTATCTCGTTACAATGGCAGCTGTCATGAGGGATATATGTTACGCAGAAAGTGAACAATCAGTTCTCAAAGTTGAAGTGTTGGAAGCAGGAAAAATGGGCAAGCGTAAAGATTTGTCAAGGACCAAATTGTGATAGATGACCAAGCGAGAGCATCTACAAAACAGGTTCCCGGTATGCAGTGGTTAGTATCTACCAAATGTGGTCCAGGAAAGGACAACCAGTAAACAGGAGACAGGGTCATGGGCACCCAAGGCTCATTGGAGCGAAAACTATCCCGTCTGGTGCGGTCCACTGCAGCACAAATAAATGCTAATGCGGTCTATGATAGAAAGGTGTCAAGAACACCAAGGTGCCGTCACAGCTTGCTGTGTGCGGGGCTGCGTACAGCTGCAGCTCGTTCAGACATCCAAAAAGCAAGTTATCACTTACATTATAACACCTACAAACATAAACATCGTTCCCTGAGCTCCCGAGTGGCACAACGGAAAAGCCTTTAACCCATCATTGGGACATTAATTCCTCAAATTCCAATAATGCCACAGCCGTGCATTGTCCTAGAGCAGTGGTCACCAACCCTGTTCCTGGAGATCTACCTTCCTGAAGACTTTAGCTCCAACCATAACCCACCTGACCACCTAATTATTGCCTTAAGCGGCTGTGGCTCAGGTGGTAGAGCTGGTTGTCCACTAATCGTAGGGTTGATGGTTCAATCCCTGGTCCCTCCGCATGCCGAAGTGTCCTTCGAGACAATGTACCCTAAATTGCGCCTGATGGCAGTTGTGGTAGTTGCTCCTTGTGTGCGAATGGGTGAGTGAGAAACAGTGTAAAGTGCTTTGAAGAACAGCCAAGGTTAAAAGTGTTTTCATGTCCATAGAAAATGCCAGATACATTTTCCTCCATTCAGGCCCATAATAGCGTGAACTAAACTGTGCCTTAATAAAAATGGGTCAAGGTCTCCTTTAGCTAAGGCCTCTTAATGAGACTGGGCAAAACTCCACAACTACAACCCTGAAAAAAATACCACCATTCACACACTGACTGCATTTTACACACAGAACTTTTAGTCATTCATTTCATGCGGGAGTTATCTGTGTGCACTGAAATGTCAAACACTAAAAGATCTGGGTTGCAGAAAGATTAGAGGAATGCAACGTACACTTCGCAAAGGAATGCGAAAGTAATGCATTTTCCCTTCGTTATTAACCAAAGTCATTGTGGCCATTTAAAGATCACTCTAGACAGGAGGAATTATGCTAATGCTAACTGGAAATGTTCTCTGAGCTATAAAATTACCAATCATTTATTTTCCGAATTATAATTGCACACCAATGTCGTGGATTGTGGAACTGAAACAATTACACCAAAGTCTGTTGCAAGTTAGTGTCGTATTAACTTTAAACGTGAAGAAAAAAAAAAGAGAGGCTGGTGATATAACAAAAGCGATAACAGGAGCTAACCTGTTTTGTGGACGTTCAACACCATTAAACGTAATGTAAACAAACAAAAAAAATCTTTTTTTTTTTTTAAGTGTGTTGTTATATGTTAAACTGGTCATTGATTATTCTCCAATAATTTCATACCTTATCGCATTTTATTCCCTTAATAATGTCAACAAACAAAAGTTGTCGTGCTATGACCAAATGAGTCAGGGGCAGTGGTGGCTTGGTGGTTAAGGCTCTGGGTTACTGATCAGAAGGTCGGGGATTGAAGCCAGAGCGCTGCCAAGCTGCCACTGTTTAGCCCTTGAGCAAGGCCCTTAACCCTCTCTGTTCAGGGGCGCTGTATCATGGCTGACCCTACGCTCTGACCCCAACTTCCTGAGATGCTGGGGTATGTGAAGAAAATCATTTCATTGTGTTCCACTGTGGAATGTATATGTGATTAATAAAGACTCATTATCATTATCAAATTAGGTTGTTGGTCTTTATATATGGGGGGGGGGGGCAAATAAACTATCAATGAGATGACAATCAGGTGTGAGTGTGTTTTATTTAAAGAACAGGGATCTATCATAATCTGATCAACACATGTTTGTGGAAGTGTATCGTGGCACAAACACAAGAGATTTCCGAGGACCTCAGAAACAGAGCTGTTGATGCTCATCAGGCTGGAAAAGGTTACAAAACCATCTCTAAAGAGTTTAGATTTCACCAATCCACAGTCAGACAGGTTGTGTACACATGAAGGAAATTCAAGACCAACATTACCCTCCCCAGGAGTGGAGACCAACAAATATCACTCCAAGAGCAAGACATGTAATAGACCACGAGGTCACAAACAAGCCAGGGTAACTTCTAAGCAACTAAAGGCCTCTGCCAGATTGGCTAATGTTAATGATCAGGAGAACACTGAACAGTAGTGTACATGGCAGGGTTACAAGGAGAAAGTCACTGCTCTCCAAAAAGAACATTGCTGCCCATCTGCAGTTTGCTAAAGATCACGTGGACAAGGTAGAAGGCTGTTGGAAAAATGTTTTGTGGGTGGATGAGACCAAAACAGAGCTTTTTGGTGAACCATTATCTTTGGAGAAAGGAAAACACTGCATTCCAACATAAGAACCTAATCCCATGTGTGAAACATGCTGGTGGTAGTGTCATGGTTTAGGGCTGTTTTGCTGCATCTGGGCCAGGACGAGTCGCCATCATTGATGGAACAATGAATTCTGAATAAAAGCAGCAAATTCTACAGGAAAAGATCAGGACATCTGTCCATGAACTGAATCTCAAGAGAAAGTGGGACATGCAGAAAGAAAACAACCCTAAGCACACAAATCGTTCTACCAAAGAACAGTTAAAGAATAATAAAGTTAATGTTTTGGAATGGCCAAGTCAAAGTCCTGACCTTAATCCAATAGAAATGTTATGGAAGAACCTGCAGTAAGCAGTTCATGTGAGGAAACCCACCAACATCCCAGAGTTGAATCTGTTCTGTACTGAGGAACGGGATAAAATTCCTCCAAGTCGATGTGCAGGACTGATCAACAGTTACTGCGATCAGTTATTGCTGCACAAGGGGGGAATACTGGTTTATTTTCTTCAATAAATAAATGACCAAGTAGAATATTTTTGTCTCATTTATCTTTATCTACTTTTAGGACTTGTGTGAAAATCTAATGTTGTTTTAGGTCGTATTTATCCTGTAATATAAAAAAATTCTAAAGGGTTCACAAACTTTCAAGCACCTCTGTACAGTATAATAGAGGCTGAACATGAGTCACTGCCATTCGCTCCAGAGTACACTTCATTCAGTAAGTGACCCAGGGCAGGTTGCTACAGAGAACACACACCAGAGGCTGGGTTCATTTGGATGTGGTCAGAGCTAGGCCTTGCTCAGATGGCTACAGACAGGTACAGACAAATCTGATCTGTACTGACAGTAACGTAGCTGAGAGAGGCAATCGTTTTTTTTTTCCATTTAGCGCACACTTAACAACATTCTGATAATGTAGGTAGACTTATTGTCATCATGGCAAGCCTAATGAGACCGTCGCATACTTGTTCACACCAGTGAAAGCTCAAGAATTTAATCGATATAGAGAACTAATGGCAGTTAAATGGTTAACGAAGGATAATTAAATAGGAAGTAGGTCAAGCGGAGTCGAAGGCAAGTTCAAAAGATGAGTCTAAATATAGTACACAAGAGACTCGGTGCTCTTCTGGCAGTTAGGAAATCACAGACACACCTCCATGAAATCTGCTAGTCAAAGTAGCATCTACTCAATGACATGGGTCTGGGACTTTATCTTGTTTCGCACTAGGGTGGTGAAGGAGTGGAAATTTTCCCACCAGTTAATCGATGTGGGACAAGACCACTTTGAAATCGCTTATAAATGCCCATGTACATTTCACTTTCGCTTTCAAAATAGAGGCAATTGAGGGATGGTAATTGCTTGAGTGGTGCAGGTTCCCTATTAACATTGGGTTTAAATCCAAAATATTACCAAACATTTCATTTTGTAAACATATCCCTACCTGTCAGTCGGCTCACCTCACCCTACCCGTCAGTGGGCTCGCCTCACTCTTACCGTGAGTCGGCTCGCCTCACGCTACCTGTTAGTCGGCTCGCCTCACTCTTACCGTGAGTCGGCTCGCCTCACGCTACCCGTCAGTCGGCTCGCCTCACTCTTATCGTGAGTCGGCTCGCCTCACCCTACCCGTCAGTCGGCTCGCCTCACTCTTATCGTGAGTCGGCTCGCCTCACGCTACCTGTCAGTCGGCTCGCCTCACTCTTACCGTGAGTCGGCTCGCCTCACCCTACCCGTCAGTCGGCTCGCCTCACTCTACCGTGAGTCGGCTCGCCTCACGCTACCCGTCAGTCGGCTCGCCTCACCCTTACCGTCAGTCGGCTCGCCTCACCCTTCACCGTCAGTCGGCTCGCCTCACCCTTACCGTCAGTCGGCTCGCCTCACCCTTACCGTCAGTCGGCTCGCCTCACCCTTACCGTCAGTCGGCTCACTTCACTCTTCCTGTCAGTCGGCTCGCCTCACTCTTACCGCGAGTCGGCTCGCTTCACTCTTCCTGTCAGTCGGCTCGCCTCACGATCGTCACATGATAAATGTAATCTAACTCTTGCTGATCTGTGCTCTGACTCGGACTCATTCGACTCGTGCTGACTTGAGCAGACGTGTTCGGTTTTTAATTGTAGTGTCCGTTCTCTAAGTGAACTAATATTTTTATTACTATAAAAAAGTAAAACGACAGTGGAGGCGGTGCCGCAGTGGGCAAGTGATGTAATTGGTGTATGGCTGAACACCGTGTGACACCGGTAACACAGACTATCGCAGTAAGCCAATTTGGCATCAAACGTATTTTGGTCTGCAACCAAGAACTAATGATATAAGAAACTTTAAGATGCCACTGCTGGGCCCTTAACCCTCAACTACTACTTTATATATAAATGAGATAAATATAAGTGCGTCTGCCAAATACCGTGAATTTAATGTAATATAATGTAATGTATTAAGATGTTGTATATGGAGGTTCTCAGGATCCAGGAGAACGACTTGTAAAATGTTTCACGATGGTTATTTTTTCGTCTTGTATTAGTAAACATCTGATTGCATCAAAACCCATGAAAACACAGCCCAGTTTCCATGACATGCTGCACCTCATATTCAATAATTAAAGGGTTTCTTTAGTCTGTGTGTCCAGTGAATGTCCAAAAAATATGGGGTGACCGTGAAGAGCGTGTCGGTCTTCAAACCTCACGACATACAATGAGGGTAAAACTACAGGATTTGTGGTCATCGACCAGCACGTCCACTCGTCCATAATGACAACACCGCCTCCATGTTTCTTTGTCCGGAGTGGGAAAAAAAAATGAAATACAATTCAACATTCAATCTTAGGAATGTGAGATGTCCTCAAGAACCATAACCAGCTTTTAAACCAACATTACCAGGTGAGTCACAAAACCTAAAGACCAGCACCTGTAGGTGTGTCACGGCACTCGGGCTTGGTAAGGCGACACACCCAGTACTCTGGAAGGCAAAGCACAGGCTCAAACACGATCCCTGTATCCAACACGACGGGAACCAGGAACACTAGATCAAAACTGGGCCATAGTTCTGGATTTATCACACAGGAACCAAACCTTAAATTGACCCTACCTCAGGTACCTTGTAAATTTTGCGTACTGATACATGACAAATACATCTACACCTCTTTGGTGTTCACGAATTAGCAATGAGCAAGCGTAACAGCAATATAGCATTCGTCTGAACGATGTCGCCGAGATGAATGCTGAAGAGCACGGTCCTTCTGTGCCCTTTGCTCCACTGTTAATTGAACAACATGCTGGAGACACAGGAAGTGCAATTCTGTCATAACGCCCTACAGTGAAAGTCAGTGCACCCATAAAAAATGAAAAAAAAAAAAACAGTCATGTAGACAGCCAGGGCAAAGGCTAAGCCTCTGAATGAACCACTTCACTAGAAGCTCAATGGTTAATGATCACTTCATCCCTCCAGTTCATAGTAAACCAATTACTAAACCCGAGAAGGACACTCCGCTACTTGGGAAGTTACGGTTGGAAACAGCCCAAGACTGAACCGAATAGATTTACAGTAAGACTGCGTTCATATCCATGACTCGTGGTTTTCCTCATGAGGATATTAGAGTCAATGAATTTCCAGGGCAGGTGAATACATGGACCCCTCGGTTGCTTCCAAGACCGCTGGTTCTGAAGTCGGACAGAATCCTGGATTCCTTTAGATCACTGCGTCTCAATCATTAAAACTTTCACTATGTTCATGACCCCAGGCTCATCCTTATAACATCCCTGTCTGTGACCGGGTATTCTTTCAATCAGGGCTTCTCGCATCTTTTACAGCCAGGAACCCCCTTTAAAACCTTGCCGTTCATTGATCCTTATCTAGATCCTGGTCAGGATTTTCAGCCAAACTCATGCGCAAGACACCACGGATGGTTGTGCTTCACAGATGTCTGGAGATCCCTGCACCATACGGTCGCATCGGAACGTTGGGAGGAGCGATCTACCACGAGAGACTGAAGTGTAGAACGAGGAATGCGGAAATGGAAAGCGTACACGGTGCAGGGGAATGAACTCTCCGGGACCTGGATCACCCGATATCGTCCCTACTGTACGTCTCGCCAAATCACGAATCCCGTAGGAATACACTTGAGCTTGGGAAAATATATATATATATATATATATATATATATATTTGTGGAGCCCAAAAACATTTCATTCCGATATATAACATACGTATGACAACGTAACGCCCATCCAGCACAAACACCCAGGTCCAAGTGAGCAGAAGACCTCCGACCTCTGACCTGGTTAGGTAGGCGTACTCCTAGTGACACCCTATCCTGCTGGGGATCTCCATGATATTTAGTGTACTGGACAGGATGTCCCCATGAGTGTCTCCAAGAGTGTCTCACAGCAAGTGCATGCCACTTATATGGAATATTTACAAATACTCAGGACTTCTTTTTGAAAACATCACATCAGGGCTGTGGGAATGGGGATTTCTGCTTGATTGAAAAGGGAAGGAACAGATCAGCTTGTCTGATTCAATATTCCACAGCTAGACAAGTATAAATGTGAATTTACACAGAGATCAAAACAGACTCCTTATTGGTGCAACAGTTCCAGTCATGTCCACTGCGAGCGTCTAGCGCACTTTCCCCCCAAAACAAACCCGAATAATCCAGAATACTGAATAATCAATCAGTGTGCACTCACCTCGTACCTCCACGGGCCGGAATACACCCTAACGGCTGGGGGTCAATTCACATTCACGTTAAAGTGCGCACGCAGAGAGGTCCCGAGCTGCAGATCCCTCTATTATGATCTCCCTCTGCCTCCGTCCGACTCCCACAATGAACACGGTATACGGGTTGCCAGATCCTGTTTAAAAAATAATAATAAATAAAATTTTAATAACAGTAAAAAATACCCCCACGCTGTTCACAACACAACTAGTTCTCCAGCAAAGCAGACCCCCTTGAGTAAGTACATTGAACGTTCACTTACGAGCGCTCGTGCACCAAAAAAAAAAAAAGTTTCATCCATCGAGTGTGATCAAGAGTACTCAACTGGAACGGGGATTCGTCCAAACTGGCAACGCGTTTTCCACGGATGAGGCGGCGTGATGTCACGCACTTCTATTAGCCAATCCGAGTGCTTCAGCGCGGAAGTGACGTCACTGCCTGCACACGACTGGACCTTTCTCAGCAGGTGTATCGTATTGGTTGGAGTTTGGACCCTCCCCCTCCCCCTCTCCCCGCCCCATCCCCCCCCCTCGTTAATCCAGACCTCTACAGGTGGATAGGGCATTCATTTTTACATTAAAGCACTAAAGTCTTTACTATACTTAAAGTGGTTTTGTATATTTTTGGAACTTGTTATGTTATTATGCAAATGAGGGTTTTAGATAGGAATTTACATAATAAAAAAGGTTGGGTTTTTTTTTTTGGTAAATAGGAGTAAAGAAAATTTGTAAATATATTTACAATGAGGCTATACACATGAAAATTTCACCAGACTTCAAGACACTTCCTGTATGAAGAAATGAATGGGTCGCAGTATTCAGGTGTGATTTTGGCCCGTTCTTCTAAACATATTGTCTTTAACTCTTGTTCAGTTGGAGTCGAGTCCGGTGATCGACTCGGCCATTCTAACACCTTGATTTATTTTCTCTGAAACCAATTGAGAGTTTCCTTTGCTCTGGATCGTTGTCCTGCTGGACGCTCCACCCACGTCTCATCTTCATCATCCTGGTGGATGGCAGCAGAGTCTTCTCAAGAATCTCCTGGTAAAGGGCTCCATTCATCGTTCCTTCAGTTATATGAAGTCTGACAGTACCATGTGATGAAAAACAGCCCCACACCATGATGCTTCCATCTCCAAACTTCACTGTTGGTGTAGTGTTTTTACAGTGATGTGCAGTGCCATTTCTTGGTGTGTAGTATAACAGCAAAAAAGTTACATTTTGTCTCGTCTGACCCGACTCCACTCTCCCAGTATTTCATAGGCTTGTCCAAATGATCTGTAGTAAACTTTATACGAGCTTCGACATGCCTTTTCTTTAGTAATGGAGTTTTGTGGCTGAGCGTGAGCAGTGGTGTGCATTGCCTATTGTTTTCTCTATGACGATGGTACCTGCTGCCTCCAAGTGTTTCTGGAGCTCTTTCCGACTGGTCCTTGGCTCTTGGGTTACTCTTCTGACTGTTCTTCTGACTCCCTGGTCAGAAATCTTGCGAGAAGCTCCAGTGCGTGGTCGGTTGATGATGGAGTGATGTTCCTTCCACTTGTGGATGATGGCTCCAATGCTGCTTACTGGAGGATTCAGAAGTTTTGAAGTACGCCTGAATCCTATTTCATCAATATGTTTTGCAACAATAAGGTTGTGAAGGTCTTGGGAGAGCTCTTTACTTTTACCCATCATGAAATGTTTCTTGTGTGACACCTTGGTAATAAAAAGCCGTTTTATAGACCATCAATTTACTAACTCAGCAATATGTTTAGACCAAGATCACACCTGAATACTGCGGCAGAATAATTTCTTCATGCAGGAAGCGTCTTGAAGCCGTCACTACAAACAAAGGTTCTCCACTAAGTATTAAAAAAAAATTCACTTAGTGTGCTCAATACTTTTTTTTTCCTGTGTCTTTCCAATTTATTACACATAACTTCATTTACAGACTTTAATATTTGGATTTCTTTATACGTGTGGATTTCTTGAGTTAATACCAAAGTCTGGTGAAAATTTCATGTGAAGAACCTCATTGGACATATATTTACTGTAAAAAAATGTTGACTCTTTCAATACTCATTTCCCCCCACTGTATTTTTCCAGTGACCACTCGTGGTGCTGTTTCCTTCCACACAAATGATCTGCTATCAAACCTTCATCAGCCGTGAATAATCTGACGAGGATGCCAGAAATGAGACCTCCTATTGCTGTCTTTGTATTTTTGAAAGACATGGGGGGCTTTCCCCTGCTCGTTCCCTTCCTACAAGACAACTTCCCTTTAGCCATTTGTGAACAAAAGAGAGAAGAGAAGAGAGAGTTCCATTGTTTGGCTGACGTTAGAAAGAAAGTCTGTGACAATTCATCTTAACCAGCCATCACGGTGCAGTGGCACAAGCTGTGCAAACAGCGTTTGTAATCTCTGATGGAAACACTGATGAACGCGACCGTGTAGTGGACATAAAAATGAGTGCACTTGACATTTAGCCACAGGTTTATGGATCCCATTGATCCAGTTTAAGCTTTTAAAATGTTTACATTGTAGACGCTATCCATTATTAGGCTTGAAAGCTGGACACATCAGCAGCTTCCCTTTTTTTTTTTTTTAGAATAGTAGAGCAGCCTGATTTTATCTACCTCATACTGACACTCTAACCATTTCCCTGAAACAGTTTATGTCCAATCTCTACCCTTTCTTATGATAATCTCACCTACATATCGTCCATACTGAGAATTGCTGCTGCAATCATAAAGACTGTCCTGTACTCATACCAGGACTTTACAATCTGCTCATACTGAACATCATTTCAAAAAATTAGCACTGCTTGACTTTATAGTAAAGAGCTGTAGAAGAGTAATGATTTATAATCCCACTATCCGGCATCATCCAGAAGTTCACTTTTGAGTCTGGTTTTCCTCAAAGGGTTCTTCATGGATCAAATCTGTATGGATTTGGATCTGTACGGATCAAAATCTGTATCATCCATCCATCCATCTTCTACCGCTTACTCCTTCTTCAGGGTCATGGGGAACCTGGAGCCTATCCCAGAAATCTTCAGGGTACACCCTGGACAGGGTGCCAGTCCATCACAGGGCACAATCACATACACACTCACACACCCATTCATACACTACGGACACTTTAGACACGCTAATCAGCCTACCGTGCATGTCTTTGGACTGGGGGAGGAAACCGGAGCATCCGGAGGAATTAAGAAATTAAGAAAGATTAAGAAACTTCGATTTGTTCAGCTTAGATCAGCTATTGTTTGCTTTATAATTGATGGCCGTAGAAGACAAATAAAGGGCCTGTTGTAACAAGTACTGGAAATAAATTGCCACCTACAGTATAAGAATTGTCTCTGATCAAGTGAAAGTCTTTTCAGTCAGTCAGTAACCAGTTTATTAAGGTCAGGGTCAATGCGCTTATCGTAGAAACACTGAGCAGACAGCACCAGCATGTTGTTGGGAATCATTTGAACACCTTTTAGCTTTTTCAGTCATTTATTCAACTGAATTATCAATAAATGTGAAAGTCTTGTGTGGGGAAAGTGAGTACACCTTTTAGCAGAAATGATTATTATTATTATTTTATTTTTTGCATAATTTCTTCCATGCAATATTATTTCAGTTGCAACATGTTTGAGGGGTTTCTTGCATGTACAGGTGCATCTAAAAAAAAAAAAAGTGAATATTGTGGAAAAAAAATTTTAATTTTTTTTTTCCATTATTTAATCCAAAAAGTGGAACGTTCATATATTCGGAATTCATTACACACAAAGTGAAATATTTCAAGTTGCTTCTTTTTTTTATTTTTAATCTGTATGATTAAAAGGCTTACAGCTCATGGAAATCAAAAACCAGTATCTGTCGACCTTCTGAAAAGTATGTTCATTTATGTACTCGATACTCGTCGGGGTTTTAATCCTTTTGCACGAATTGCTGCATCAATGCGACGTGGCATGGAGGCACTGCTGAGGTGTTCTGGAAGCCCAGGTTGCTTTGATAGCGGCCTTCAGCTCGTCTGTATTGTTGGGCCTGGTGTCTCTCATAGATCTTTATGGGGTTCAGGTCAGGCGAGTCCGCTGGCCAATCAAGCACAGTAATACCATGGTCAGCAAACCATGGACCAACACCAGCAGATTACATGTCACCCCAAATCATCACTCCATCATCATATGGAAACTTCACACTGGACTTAGATTCTGGCAACTTGGATTCTGTTCCTCTCCACTCTTCCTCCAGACTCTGGAACTTTGATTTCCAAATGAAATGCAACATTTACTTTCATGTTCCCATGATTGTGCTTGTGTGGACTGAACCAGACTGAGAGAGTAAAGGCTCAGGAAACCTTTACAGGTGTTTTGAGTTAATTCACTGACTAGAGCTCTCCTCAGGTCGACATGTCTGTATTATAGATTCTTTATTCTAATATTTTGAGATGTAATCATCAAGACTAAAAAAACAACAACAAAAACAGATGGCCAGATGGCCTCACATTATCTTTAAGCACTCTTTGATATGATGTAGAATTCATAGCTGAATCAACGAATGCAAGCTGACCAGCCCCTGAGGCAGTGAAGCAACCCCAAACCATAACATTTCCACCACCATGCTTCACAGATGGTTTGAGGTGCTTCTCCCGACAAGTTGTCTTTGGTCTGCGCCAAACTTGTCTGCTGTTACTGTGGCCAAACAAATGTATCGTTGATTTGTGTGTCCAGAGGACATTATTCCAAAAGGCCTGGTCTTTGACTGTATGCCCATTGGCAAACTGTAGTCTTGCAAAGGCTTTTTTCTGGCACGCTTCCCATGCAGGTCAAATTTGTGCCATTTGTGCTTTGACACCAATTTAAAAACTTACTAGCAGGTCCTGTGACGGAATCTTGGGGTTCTTGGAGACTTCAATTTGCTGGGACGCCCAGTCGTGGACAAAATTGACAGTCGTTTGAAAACTTTGCCATTTAAAAAAATATATATTTTCCTTACAATGGAATGATGTGTTTCAAATGATTTAGAGATCTTTTTAAATGCCTTGTAGGCATCCACAACTTTTTTCTGAAGGCCTTACAGAACTCTTTAGATTTTGGCATGACGACACCACACAGCTCAATAACAAAGGGAACACCAGACACTAGATATAAGAGGGGTATAAATAAATAAATATGTCAGGTTCCACCTGCACTGGATCACTGGCACCCAATCTTGAACACCTGATTCAAATTTTATGGATTTGATGGTGAGATAAATGTAGGGGTGTACTTACTTTTTCCATATGACTGATCTGGGGTTTTTATTTATTTAAATTGTGATAATTACTATTAAATGTCAATTTTATTAATACGCACCGTTTCAAAGAGGATCAAATGTTTGCTTGTCCAAATATGTCCAATATGTTTGTATGTATATATGTACAGTTGTGCCCAAAAGTTTGCATACCCTTTGCAGAACCTGCTAAATCTTAATACTGTTAACAAAATAAGACGGATCATAAAAATCCCATGTTCATTTTTAGTTAGTACTCGTTAGTATTTTGTCTTCTGGGAAACATGCAACTTATCTTATTTAGGTACTAAATGAACAACAACAACAAAAAAGATCTTTAAACAAAATAATTTCCATCGATCATCCTGTTCAAAAGTTTACACCCCCATTGGCTCTTAAATCTATTGTGTTACCTTTTTGAGCATCAGTGAACGCATGCACCTTTTCTAATAGTCTTGTACGAGTCCCCCAGCTGTCCTCAGTGTGAAAAGACGGATCTCGACATCATATAGTCGCTGTTGGAAAGGACTCAAACATGCAGACGCTGCTGGAAAAGTAAAGAATGTGCAGGACCTGGAGGATTTTTCTGAAGAACAGTGGGCAGTTTAACTGCTCAGGACAAACAAGGGACTCATGAAGAACTCTCACAAAACATAAACACAGTCGCTGTTCATCCAGGTAACGACACAGTTCAACACAAATTCAGCTATAATCTTGTCTTGTGGACTGCATGTAAACATCGGTTATGTGAAATAGTTTATTCAGGACAGTACTTAATAAAAAAACAACAACATGGGAGTTTTATGATCCCTCTTACATTGTTAACAAACGGAGCCCCGAGAACAGCTTCAATTCACCTTGGCACATACGCCACAAGTCTCTCAAATTGTCCTGGACACTTTTCTCCCAAATGACATTCCCTCAGTTGGTGTTTTGATGACACTGGTAGAGAACGCGTCTCAGACACCCCGCTTTCAAAATCCAACATTGTGGAGTTCAATGCGGATGAAATCTGCCGACAGTGCAGGTCATCGCATAAGAATTGGCATCCTTACGAATGCATTCAGCGAGATCTCGTGCGCTGTGGCTAGGGGCTGGGTCATCCTGGAAGACACCACTCCCATCGGGATAGAAACGCTTCATCTTTAATTGGTCACGTCCGTATGATAATATAAACGTATATTTATTTCACCAGAACGATTTGGTGACTGGATCCAAATGTATACTTGTCTATACAGGCGTAATTGTGACACCAAGTTACAGAAGATTGTTAATTGAATAGCAAGTAATTTAATAATAAACCACATATGGACACAAGTAGGACGCAATACAGTAATTAACGGACGAGTAGTTAGGATCCAGTGTGAAGCAGTTACAGAAAAATAAACAGAGGTGCCCGTCGCCACTTACTCTCCGTTTTACTCACTTTATTATGTAATTATATTATATTTATTGCAGACCAGGAAAGAATAGAAAAGAGCACTCATGACCCTCCTTTTTGAACGCTTATATCTGTATGAACTAAGGCAGATGTGCACTCTTGCATCGCAAATAGTTTTAATATTGAAAATGAGGTCCATTTACATGTGGTAATATTGTATAAAGCTCTGACAGGCACTGACTAGCAACGGTGTTATGCCATGATAGAAGCAAAAAAAATGTTTTGTAGGTTTGTTGTAAAAGAAAAAAAAAACAAAAACACATATAATAATAAATCCAGATGTTTTTGGATACTTAGCCTACAAACAACAAACGGTTTTGTGTGAAGAAACACTCGAGTGGAAGTACAGACAGAACGGGGCATTAAACAGTTACTGTTCAGGCTCGTGGGGAGGTCAGGGCTGTTCGTGTCCTTCATGAAGACGAGAGATGAATGAATACTTTAAACTTGGTGCAAGAGTGAGAGACGAGATCATGAGAGGTCAAATTCACAAGTCAGCAAAAAACAAACAAACAAAACAAACAAACAAAAAAAAACTGTTCAGCATATATACATGTTTTCTTTAATACAAATGAAGTCTCTTTGCTCTTTTGTTAACGAAGGAGAAACCCCCCCCCCCAAAAAAAAAAACGGAAACAGTTGTTGTCACGGCAGAATCGTCCAGCAGCGTACGATCATGTGGAGGCCCCGACTAGCCGTCGGCGCCGTGAGAGTGTGTGGGGGGACGGACGCCAACAAGACCCTTTAATAAGAAGAGCTATAGCAGCAAGGGGCTGGAGTTCATGAACTGATTGGTGGGATGAGGTCGGCCGATTCTAAGGCGTCTCCAATGTCCAGGTCGTCGCAGACATCTCCGACGCCCAGGTCCTGCCCGGAGTTCTCCCGGTCCAACTTCTGTTGGGACTGGAGCTTTAGAATGAGCTCCTTGATCTCCTCCCGTTTAGTCTTCATCCGCTGCTGGGGGAACCAGTCCAGTAAATTCATCGGGAGATGGAAGCTTGGCACAGGGTTCTTTGGTAATGTAGGAAAAAAAGGGGATAATTGGGGAGGAGAGAGAGAGAGAGAGAGAGAGAGAGAGATCTGTATTTACACAAAACATGCAATATCAGAACTCCAAAACCCTAGCTTGCAGATTATTCCTGTTTTAAAGGCTTTGTAACTCCCGAGAGCAATATTTACAAATAACAATCAGACAACTCGAGAAACGCTTCTGTTGAGCTTCGAAACCGCTGAACAACAATCTTGTTCTTTTTTCACTTATTTTTACCTGGTTTCACCGAATGTATGAGAGTCCTAAAAACACTTTGTATACCACAGTGCTATTGACTGCTGTGTTCTGATTGGCCAGAGGATGATTCATTTCACTGCAAGTTATAGAAATGTGCTCTTTCTATTATGAAGTTGTTTCTATTATAACACAATCCATAGGGTAATAGACATACAGAATTTAAACACTAGAACAAATCTGCCGGCTTCTTTCGATTCATTTGAAAATCTCTGCCATGTGCTGTCCGGTCCAATCACAATCCCCCCCCAGCATGCAATGTGTCCAATCAGAAGAAGTCAAACAATCTGAAGTCCCTCCGCCTTGTCTGCATGTTACCATGGGCCTGTCCATACCAGTCAAGATTCAACTTAGTGTATTGATTTGTATGAACACTAACCAATAATAACTCGCCAAATATTAAAAATACGCGCTCATTTACAGAACTACCTACAGAATATGATGCTCACACGATCTCTCACACGATTGTCGTCCCACATGGCATGCTTTAGTGAAATGTCACCCCCTCCACCCGGAGCTGTACCTCAAAGAAGCTCTCGACGTATTGCAGCACGTAGACGCCACAGTCGCTGAAATTGTCCTGTTGTGGCACCCGCGGGCTCGAGCCCTTCATCAGGTCCTTCCCAAAACTCCTCTGAGTGCCCTTCCTCACTTCCCACTCTACCTCCAGATACCTGGGCAAGCACACACGCGCACACACACACACACACACACACGCACAAAAATACACACGAGTGAGGACTGAACAAGGGATGCATTAAAAGATCCTTCTAATCAGAAACGGTTCTATTTCTGTGTAATAAATGCAGAAGATAAACATAAACTCGAGGCACAAACACAGTGTAAGTGCGGTAACATACTCTCGCAATGTCTTCACCACTGTAGATCTGGCAGGGCCTCGCAACGAGTCCATGATGAGGATACAAGGTCTGCGAGAGGAGCAAATCACAGCGATTAACAGTTTCGGGATGTTCGTCAGGATTCGCTCAGGAGACCACCAAGGTGAAATTTGCTTTTTAATTTAATCGAATGTTTTCCCCATTACAAATATAAGAGTATGAGCAACAAGTGTTGAACTGTTTGCACGAATGTCTTCGTGTACATCCGCTTTCGCTTTGTTTAGCAACATGCACTCCATGGACTTCCCATGTCTCAACCCTGACAATCCGTTTCAGATCAAACCCATCTGCACATCCGAGTATCGTCGAGACGTACGCTTCGGGAAAGGAACGCGACTCAAGGAAAGTCTGACCTTCGGTCACCTCGAAACAGTGCAGAATCTAGAAAAATTCCAGATTTCATTTCTTCGTTTTCAAGTTTCTTGAAATTCTAAAACTTTGTTCATTTGCCTCTGACCTTCATTTGTGGTCTCTGACCTTTGGAGAACATTAGCTGCAGTAATGCCGCTCCCTAGTGGCAGTAAAAATGCTTTGCGCGGCTGCAGAACTTTGCATTCACGTTGCATTTAGCCAGACGTTTCATTTCGAAATGAAAGCCTCGCAAGCAGAGAACTAAAGTCGGCTTGGAGATATATATATATATATATATATTTTTTTTTACAATCAGTACGTTGACGTTCCTCAGGACATTTACATGGATGCAGTTCCTGTGTGTGGTTATGCGTACTCACTGTTTGCAGATGGTGGGTTTGGATGCCCACTCCATGCTCTCCGACGTTGCAGTGTCGTCCGCCAGCGCCCCGTCCTCACTGCACTCGTCCTAAAAGGAGAATGGCGATACGAACAGTGAGACGTGGAAGCACTGTAAACTATCGGTAAACTAATAGCATAGAATATCCACATCGTGACAAATGGTGTTGCAAAGCACTTGTCCGAGATACGAGATGTGTTTCCAACTATTACAGATTTCATGGTTTTTTTTTTTACAAAAATTTTCCCCCCTTCTCAATTCATTTCAGCGTTAAATAATTACAGCATGGTTGAATGCTCGAGTCTGATTGGTCAGATGGTGTGTATTGTTTCTGTAGAACAGCAAGGCTCGGACTGTAGTTCCAGCCGGAACATGAACGATAGACTAATATTAATGTGCACAATACGTTACTGTTGCTATAGTAACTGCCCACACACACACACACACACACACACAGGCACTTATACGGGGGACGCTCCACATAATCTAAGATTTTGAGATTTTATTTTATTTATTTTTTTTAAATGTGGTGATGTTTTTGTTAGGAGACATTTTCTTGAACATTTATGTAAGGAGTCTCGCTTGTAAGTGCGGTGTCTCAGTTTCGAACAGCACACAATAGAATTTCGGACTTTACGCTTTTCAGAAAACTGACAAGCAGCAGTTCTTGAGAGAGAGAGAGAGAGAGAGAGAGAGAGAGAGAGTGTAAAGAATGAACTTCAGTGCATTAATCACATTATTATGTGTCACAGAACCGTCCTTAACGAGAAAACCGAGAAGTAACGTAATAATATTTCACGCAGATGAAAACTTTTGCCCTCTGTCCCTTATTGTCCTCTACACTTTACTCGTTGTCGCTTCAGTGCTGAGAGTAGAATCCTCTTAAAGTCACATGACTCGTGAGCTCATTAACTTAACTGGCCGTGAACGAGTGAAAAATGAA
Source organism: Ameiurus melas (assembly GCA_012411365.1). NCBI lineage: Eukaryota > Metazoa > Chordata > Actinopteri > Siluriformes > Ictaluridae > Ameiurus > Ameiurus melas. The sequence continues at coordinate 8,266,547 of CM022753.1, read as the reverse complement.
AAACAAAACAAAACACTTACATGAGAGGAGCTTTGGTCGTCAGAGAAGGTGCCAGGATCTTCACTGCTATAACATACACTGATTCTTCGCAAAGCATCTTGAAAACCGAGAAGAAACCATTATTAACATTAAGTTTAGGTTTTTTTTATTTTTTGCGAGCAATACTCCCAATCATCCTCGTCCATTGCCCGTACCAACCCCACCCCACCCCACATCCCCACTCATGTGCTTCGGATTCTTCTGGAACCCTCACCTGTGTAATGTGATTGAACCTGTCCATTGACCCTTTGGTTGAGAGTGCAGCTGTGTTCTGGGGGTCGGTGTGGACAGGACGGCATACTCGAGTGGCTTACGTCCTGTCCCTCGGCTTCCGTTATAACCTCCTCTGGGTTAAAGGAAAGGGGCTCCGTGTGAGGCGAGGGCTCCTCGATGCCTCCTTCGCTTAGGACGGAGCTCCCTATCTCAGATGGGGACGAAGCCTGGGCCTGTGTATGGGGCTGATACTGAGGATTGGGCTCCATGCAGGGTCCCTCTAAACCTGGGAAGCAGATCACTGCAAGATACCAGTGTGCTCTGGAGAAATGAACAGAGACATGGAGAAGGAACATGGTGAGCATTTTCACTGCTGCAGGTTTTGTCCCAATCCTTGGTGTCTATAGCGTGTAGTCTATTCAGCCTGAAATAACCAAGAACGTGTGTGGAAGCTGAAATTGTAAATATGGTCTTGATTCATTTTCGAGAACACCAGCTCTGACAGGAGTGCAGACTGTAAGGATTATTTTAAACGCTCTTGTTTCTATAGTAACAGCTACTTCACAAGGACTTGTATGGTGGATGCTCCACATAATCTAAATATAAGAATAAACGGATTTTTGTAGTTGATATAAAGACACTTTTGAGAAGTACTTTAATATTAACGGATCGAGTCTCCATGATCAGCGCCTCGTAACAGGCAGCAAGATTTCCCCCACAGGAAAGTCGTCAAGACAGCAGACGTCGCAATTCACTCAGTAACATAACGTGCGTTTTCTGTCTCAAACATCGAAAGGACTTGTTATAACATACAGTGGTGCTTGAAAGCTTGTGAAGGCTTTAGGATTTTCTATGTAATCTGCATAAATAGGACCTAAAACATCATCAGATTTAAAATGCGTTCCTACAAGTAGATGGAGAACCCAATTAAACAAATGAGACAAAAATATTCTACTTGGTCGATTATTTATTGAGGAAAATGATCCAATGTTACATATCTGTGAGAGGCAAAAGTATGTGAACCTTTGCTTTCAGTATCTGGTGTGACCCCCTTGTGCAGCAATAACTGCAGATAATAGTATGCGGGTCGGAGGAATTTTATCCCGTTCCTCAGTACAGAACAGCTTCAACTCTGGGATGTTGGTGGGTTTCCTCACATGAACTGCTCGCTTCAGGTCCTTCAAGAACATTTCTATTGGATTAAAGTCAGGACTCTGACTTGGCCATTCCAAAACATTAACTTTATTCTTCTTTAACCGTTCTTTGGTGGAATAATGTGCGTGTTTAGAGTCATTGTTTTGGTACATGACCCACTTTCTCTTGAGATTTAATTCATGGACAGATTTCCTGAAAGTTTCCTGTAGAATTCACTGGTATAAATAGAATTCATTGTTCCATCGATGATGGCGACTCGTCCTGGCCCAGACGCAGCAAAACAGCCCCAAACCATGACACTACCACCACCACGTTTCACACATGGGATTAGGTTCTTATGTTGGAATACAGTGTTTTCCTTTCTCCAAACATAACGCTTCTCATTTAAACCAGAAATTCTCTTTTGGTCTCATCCGTCCACAAAACATTTTTTTGACAACTTTCTTCCTTGTCACTGTGATCTTTAGCAACCTGCAGATGGGCAGCAATGTTCTTTTTGGAGAGAAATGGCTTTCTCCTTGTAACCCTGATTTGCACAACACTGTTGTTCAGTGTTCTAATGGTAGACTCAGGAACATAAACATTAGCCAATGTGACAGAGGCCTTTGGTCTCCACTCCTGGGGAGGGTAACAATGGTCTCGAATTTCCTCCATTTGTACACAATCTGTCTGACTGTGGATTGGTGTCTAAACTGGAGTCTAAACTCTCTAGAGATGGTTCTGTAACATTTTCCAGCCGTATGAGCATCAACAAATCTTTTCCGAGGTCCTCAGAAATCTCCTGTGTTTGTGACATGATACACTTCCACAAACATGTGTTGAGAAGATTGGACTCTGATAGATCCCTGTTCTTTAAATGAAACAGAGCACTCACTCACACCTGACTGTCATCCCACTGACTGAAATCACCCGACTCTGATTTCACCATCACCCCAACTGCTAATCCTAGAGGTTCACATACTTTTGCCACTCGCAGATATGCAATATTGGAACATGTTCCTCAATAAATAAATGACCAAGTATAATATTTGTGTCTCAACTGTTTAATTGGATTCTCTTCATCTACTTTTAAATCTAATGATGTGAAAATCTGTTGTCAAATTTCTGCAGATCTATAGAAAACTTTAAAAGGGTTCACAAACCTTCAAGCCCCATTGTACATGAGAACGGGATCTAATGAGTTTTGTGGAGATGTTCCCCAACATTCAATGCACTATAAATGAATACAAAGTATGAGGTGTTATTTGTAAACACTACGAAAACGTAATCGTTGGTAAATTGAGGAATAAAACACGTCGTTTATGGGAAAATCAACTATGGGGTGATGACGGCAACTCTGCATCCCGTCAGGCCACAGCACACCACCCCGCCGTGGGTTATTTCAGCACGTTGCTCCATAACAAAGAGATCATACTCAAAAGATCCAACTCCTGTATGACGTGATTTAGCAAATGATGGCTTACGACTCATTGATGGGAACAAAGATGAAGTCCTTCTGAAAAAGGTCCACATGCCGCGTCCATGTTTTTACCCGATTGTGCTTCCTCTTCTGTATTCTAGGAAGAGTGACAAAAGACAATCTAGATCAGATCAGTGATGCTTGACTTGGGCCTTGGTCCGTTTAGAAATACACAGAATACAGAAAAACGGAATCATGCCTGATGAAGGCAACAGAAACACACAAAAGGTTGGTCCTGTGTGCGTGAACTACATCTGAAGTAAATCGATCATGGTTGAATAAAGCCAGTGTGGGTCAGAGCTACTAGGGGTACATGACTAGTAGCCCTGACTCACACGGGCCACGTATAACTGAGAAGAACCCTACGGAAGGTTAGTTGTGTCCGGTGCACTTCTCCGTTCTCTCTGGTTGAGTCTCTTGTAGAAGAAGGAACTGAAAACGTGACTTCTGCCTGCATCCTCCTTTTTCAACTTCTCCATGAAGAGATACCTGCAAAAAGCCACACAATTACAGGGCTGGGCGTTATGACAAAAATATCATAACGGTACTCGAGAACGCTTCTACAATAAACGATGCATATCGTGATGTGATTTAGCTAACAAACTGTCTGCTAAAAGTAGTAAAATAAAGAGTTTGACCATTTTTTTCTTTTCTTTAAAGCATACAGTACAAACACCAAGAAGATTGAGTAAAATAAATCACATCAAATCAACAGAATCCATTCAGTACCATTTCATTTGTAATTATTAAAAACGTTAAAAAAAAAATACATCACCATACCAACGATATCTCTTCAAAGTGTATCACGTAATCGTTTATCACGATATCTGTATCATATCGATATATCGCCCAGCCCTACAAAATGAAGTGTGCCTTTATTCCACTGAAAGATAGAGTGCGTATAATCCATATATTTATAGGATTACATACATCTGAGAGAGAAGTCCTGAATTAAAGCCCAGCGCATAAACCCTTCTGGGAAAGATCAATCATAAAATTAACCTGTTCTTGTCGTGGTCTTGTCCATCAAAAAAAAACTTCCCGGATGTTTGCTTTCTTACAACCTTGCACTGAAAACAATGGTGCATCCCATGATATCTGCTTTTAGATAAGACTACTGCTGATGAAATCTAAAAGGTATGCGTTTATTAGACTTAAAAAAAAAATAATAATAAAAAAAAAACCCACTCACTTTAAATAAAAGTCTATGATGACGTCGTTCAGAAATTCTCCGTCGTTTAGACAGTGAAGGTCTTCGTTGGTCACAGAGATTCCACCTTTAGCTGGAGGAGGGGGATACACGATCAACCTGTTAAAGAAGGGGGAAATAGGTATACGTCATCCCATTCAAGAGCTCTACAGAATACATTTTATGCTAAAAATGTACTATCTAGCAGGTTTGTGTGCAGGACAGAAGCATAACCAACTGATACTCAAATACCTCTTCTGAATGTACTGGAGTGTAACATTCAGTCTTACTTGACGATGGGGCCCGTGAAAGTAGGCTGCAGCTCTGCCATATCCTCATCGTCGTCTTCGTCGTAGATCCCGTGGAGGTGAGTGGAGAATCGGGTCTGGACGATCATCTCTGTCGGTGCAGCCGGGGTTGCGGTTACCGTGCTTGCCGGTGCCGTCGCCGTGGTAACGGAGACGTTCACTGTTGTCGCAGTCGTGGCAGATGTTGTAGAGGGGGAAACCAATTTGGCTTTCTGAGCTTTTGCCTGCGGACGATACACAGATGTTAATAAAAAAAAAGAAAGAAAAGAAACCAAAGCTGAAGAAGAAACCTCACTAAATAACCCCCCCCCCGCCCCAAACTGTGTAAAACAACTGGAGGAGTGCGTTCGTAAATTTAACTGGTAGAATTTGAAGAATTCTAATCTTATCTACAAGTCTGCAAGATTAATTCACCCTACTCCATCTAGTCTAAACATAACACAAACACACACACACAGGATACTGTAGTCACAGTGGAATCAAATCATTGTCTCTGAATCGAACAGAAGAAGCTCTGTGATTGGCTGATTGGAGAATTGAATGAATGTGCAGGTGTATAGGTGAATGTTAGTGTGTGTGTGTGTATTTTATTTATATACGTTACACACAGGACTGTGCAAAAGTCTTAGCCGCCCGATTTCTTTTAGAACAAACTTCGTTTGAAGCGAGTGCAACAGTCCGAGTCTCCAGAAGAACCGTGGGCGGTTCTACAAGATGCTCCATAACTCTTACAACTCATTTCCCAACAAAACTGCACTAATTGTACAGGAAAGTACTATTTCCATTTTTTTTTCCTTCTTCGTCAAACCAAAAAAAAAAAAAAAACTGAATTCGTTTCATTCACTACGGTTCACTTCTCTTTACCGGATGGGTATTTCAGAAACTGCTGATCTCCTTCCAGACTTTCAATCGTAGGTAGAGTTTACACAGAATATCCGAGTCTACAATGGGCACAGGCTCACGGATTCTCCAAGCGACCGGATGAGACTTTCTCCAATCATCGTCAGTTTAGTTTGGTCCGTCTGTGTGCACTGTAGCCTCGGATTCCTGTTTCTGGCTGACAGGAGAGGAATCTGATGCGGGTCACCTTAAGGTTCGACGTGTCGTGCTCTTTTTTTAAATTCTGGTATGCTTTCCTGCTCAGCATGGGTGTAAAAGAGGGGCATGGGTGTTACCTTAACCCTTCTGCATGAAAATCCCAGGAGAGCAGTTTCGGAAACCCTCAAACCAGCCGACTGGCCCGAACAATCATGCCGAGTCATTGAGATCCTAATGTCTGATTTAACACAGCTGCCACATGATCGACTGATAAGATCAATGCAAGATACGAGCAGGTGTTTCTAATAAAGTGCAACGAAAACAAACCAAAAATAATGATATTCATAATATGTGTAAAAGGTCACACACCTTCTCCTTCTCTTTTGTTGCTTTGTTATATTGAACCAGTCGAACGTTGGCTTCGTCAAAGGTCAGTCTAGCGGGAAAGCGCGTGAGCTTGTTGTTTCGGCCAATCTCGACCAGGATGTCTTCTAAAATCATCTGCTCTTGCATCGAGAGGCCGTTCTCGAAAATCAACACGATGTATTTCTCGTCCAAGTCTGGAGAAAAAGTTTCAACGTCTTATTTTAAGCAACATCACTGTAAAAGGTCCAAACTTAAGATCCAGGTTACTCCTTCGATAATGACTTTCTTTTGAATTGAACAACTATTCAAATCGAGATGAACGATTCTGAATAAAAAAAAAGAAAGGAGGACGTTCGCAAACTGCTGCCGGCTCCTAAAACTATGCGGTGAATCCAGGAAGCTCTACGTGTAGCTGAATTTAGACGCTCACTTTCGCCGCTGCAGTCGTACCACAGCCCGCCGCTCTCCTGGGACATCTGGAGCTGGGTGCGCAGGCGCTGGCACTCGCCGTCGCTGGTCTGGAAAAACAGGACGGGCAGCTTCCGGACGCTGCACCATTCGCAGCTCGTCAGCTCCGACGACCTCAGGCGCACCTTCTCCAGCACGTCGACCTCCTGACCTGCACACAGGCATTTCTCAAAATGGTTAACGTGCGGACTCCTCAGAGCAGGTGTGTGTGTGCGTGTGTGGGGGGTGGGGGTCTGCAACGTCATCCACCTGATCCCACAGTTCGGTCTCCTATTTGGCTGGAATCAAACCCCACACCTGCTCGGTGTATAAACTTGGACTTAGATACTGTTAACACACACACACACACACACACACACACACACACACCTGATTACATTTTTCAGGAGGTTAAAAAGAACTAAGAGGTAACCCATTAACCCATGAAGAAAAATCCTGCACAGAAGTGGTGTTAAATGGGATTGTGCGTCACCCTCATTTAAAATATTTCTTCATCTAGCATACGGTCATTTTTTTCTTATTTTAGTTTTTATAAACAGTCTCACGCCGAATATTTAACATGTTAAGCAGTTAAAATACACAAATAGCCTTGCAGCCCATCATAAATCTTTCCAAAGATCTACACATGCCATCACTTACCTTCCGTCTCGAGCTGTATATACTCTACTGTGAACTAAAGAAAGAAAAGAAGAAGAAGAAGAAGAAAAAAAACAGTGAGACAAAAGAAAAGAAGAAATGTGCTGCTTTTTTCTTTCTTTCACATTTCAGATATTCACACATGCTGCAGCTGTACTAACTCCATCACATCCACACAGTCCTCGGTCCTTTCACACACAAATAAATAAAGGAACTGGTACTGAAAAAAAAAAAAAACAGAAGTTTTCCTCGAGCAGGAAAAAAAAAAACAAAAAATTCTCTCAGTCTCTCTACGCTACGGTGATCATCAGCTTCGGTATACTTTACATACGGTATAAGCAAACTTCTAGTGTAAAGTTCATACGCTGCACATAGCTCACCACACAACAAACGGACACGGCCCGAGCAGAGGAACAGAGAGTGTACTGCACGTAGGCCAGAAATCAACGAAATGGTAATTCTATAAAATATTAAGGATTAATTTGTGTCGTCTCGGATGAGGTTCGTGGATTCGCGAGGATTGCGTCATACGTTTTAAACTCGTACGTATAGTATTTGACAAAGGAATAAAAGAACTGATCTTACAATGACCGGTTTGGTGACCATCCGGCGCAGAGTTCCTATCCGTACGCTCCTGCACTCCAGAATGATGCTCTCCAACTTCGGCACCTGTCCCAATTTCCGCTTCTTCGATGGCGACGGGTCCTCGCACGCGCTTCGAAACTGCTGGGACATTCAACGCAACGGTGAATATCGTTCTACTCGTGCAGAACGCCCGCGGTGATTAAACGGTTAGTCCTCCCTTGTTCTGTAAGGTCATGACGCTGTGTACTCGCTCGGACACGCCACACAATTAATTCGAGAACGAGAGCTCGAGCTCACGTGACCGGCGAAAGGACGAAACTCGGTGAACAGGCTCTTACCGGATCTTTTAAGCGGTTCCTTCGAGGTCCCGCGCTCCTGTGGTCCACGTCGTTGAAGAATTCGCAAGCGTGCTCTTCGTGTTCCGCGACCTCTTTAACGGCCGCTTCCACTCGGCCGCCGGAAGGCGCCGGGGAGGAGTGGGCGGAGTCGGCAGGCCTCGGAGAGACGCTGTCCAAGCGGTTTACGCTGCCCGTGCTAGAACTGTCAGCCTCGTCGTCTTCGTCGCTGGACAGTACGACTGTAAATAAAATAAACACATGGTATTGATTAACCAATTAACAGCACTGATTAACGCATCCATTTCGCTCTGGTATGAATGGACACCATCAATAAAACTGCGGTCTATTAAAGTGCACTCACTGGGGTCATTGAGTTCGTTCTGCTTGGCCAGAGGCTGCCTCTTCCCCACGGTTAGCTTAGCGCCATTGTGTGGCGGCAGCAGACCCCCGCGGGTGATGCGTGCCGGCGGGTTCATGGCCGTTTCGGCATGGGTGGCGCGCCCGCCAGACGTCACACCGTAGAAGCTCTTGCTGAGCTGAGTGACGCTGGGAGAGCCGGGAGAGGGAAGGGAGCGTACAGGCACTCGAGGGGCAGGTGAGGAGGGGACAGCAGGCAGAAGGGGCACTTCAGCAGGCAGTGGGTTCCCGCAGCTTTCACACTTCGTGTGGTCTTCACTTCGCTGGCCACACTTTCCGCACACGGTGAAGTACTCGTCCGGCTGCAACGACTGTCAGGGAGACACAGGGGGAAGGAATATCGACGGCAGTTAAGACACTACGTCAGCGCTGAGGATGCAGCTAACATTTCTAAAAGACTTTTCTTTCGATCGGGACTTAACAGGTGAACCCGAACGAATCTAAGGGAAGTCTATCGAAAAGCACATCTGGGCTTTTCATATGATCGGCGCCGGGGGTTCTTTCGAGCATAAAGTGCACGCGCTCATTATATTATCCCGTGTGTAGTAAGTATATTATTCCGAACAGGAAGCCACTCAGGATTTGTCTGAAGTGTGTCCCTACAAATTTATATCCTGCATAAAATCCGATTTGAATCAAAACACTGAATCCTTTAACTACGGACGCGTTTTAGGTCTTCGGCACGAATCCTCAGGGAAATCCGTGTAGGCGACGGCTCGCTTTCCGTCACCTGCACCCGTGCTACTCTGCGTTGGGTTTTTTTTTTTTTAAATAAAAAACGATCCTCACCTCTGCCGTGCTGATGCTGTCGAACGTCGGCCGCCTCCTCGGCTGGGTGCATCTCTTTACATTCAGAGACTCCGAGTCTGGAGGGCAGAGAACACAAGATCAAGACAGAATGCTAGGAGTATAAGAGTGTAAAGTTGCCAGAAATAGAAATGACATGCATAGATTATTATTAGGTACACCGACCTACTATCTAATAAGATGGTGAATCAGAATATATTAACACCCCCCCATTCCATATATACAACCGCCCAATAAACACATGATTCATCCTCATCCTGCGCTTTCCTCGGTTCAACAGAAGGAAATATACTATGCGATGTTTCTGGGGGTTTTTTTCCACTGTAAGGGGCATATTGCTGGCTTGTTCGTACTGACACAGCTGTCATGGTATCAGAATATTAAGCAGGCTCGACTGTCTTCAAGAGCACGGTAGGAAAGAAAGACATTTCCCTAGCTCAAGGTTAACCCTTCATGCAACACTCTAATTACTCTCTATAGAGAATAAATACAATCCGAATAGTGCTGGAACGGCGCTAAACATTCGATTTAAGTCCACATTTCGTGCAGGACATGTAATTTAGACAAGCCATAAATGAGACACGGTAGGAGGCGAACGGTCTGGAACGATCTGTCGTGACTTAAGGTTATCCAACTGCCCGTGTCTAGACCATTCGTGTATTCTATTCAGACGCTGCCAAGGGAAGCGGCCGTGTCTTTTTAAACCTGCCGAGGACCCAGATAACGTCAGTCTCCTTTTTCTTTTTCTAGCTCCGCTCCTCTCGTTCCTTCCTCTCACAGGAGACGCAGATTAATCAGAGGCCAGCAATCCACTCTGGTGTACGTCGACACACACCGCCACAGAGCTCTTCCTCATTTGGCAGACACACACGCACACACACACACACAGGCTGTGCCGTCTTAAACAGCACACAACCCTGAAACACTCTGATCCTTTCTCCGTTCCCTCAGTCATGCACCAGCACATCTTTTTCTTCCTGCCATGCACATGCCATTCTCATCAAACAGAGAGGACGCGAATAAAAGTCAGTGAGCTCCTGAAGGCAAAGCAAGGCGCAAAAATAAATTGGGGGAAGTGCTGCACTGTGAAAACCCAAAGGCGATTTTCCTAGAACGAGAACAACGCTTCAGGTTGCCATTACTCCTTCATAAAGGCAAAACTCTGTATTTTGAGAAGAATTACTGAGACTGTCCACTCTGGAGGGGATAAAAGCAGCGGCGTCTGCTTCAAACATCCTGTCGTCCTCGAGCACTGATTGAGCACCTAGCTCCCAGTGCCAGGAAACATTACTCCCCGGAAAACAGAGCGGAAACGACGATACTCCTCCATCTGAAAGGGCAAATCAAACCGCTACAGAGACGAGGCAGGATTCATCTCAGACAGACGGTACCATCGGTGCGAGAGAATAAAGCGCTTTGTATAAACCGGTTAACGTGTTTCAACGGAATAATTCGGCGTCCTGGTTCATATGCAAATCTGATCCGACTTGGCAGCCGATGAATGGCTTTGCATGTGTAGTGTCCAAGTCGCGCACACTAGTCCACCGAGTTGCTTTACCGTTCCAGTATCTCATGTTTCAGACAAGAAATTAACCAGATTTTAAAATAAATAAATAAATAAATACTTGGCTGTAAATTGAACGCAATGCAATACCTCCTCCCCATTTCCCATCTCTAATTTAGCATTTTTTAAGCAGACAGACAGACAGACAGACATAGATAACCTGAAATCTCTGGGCAGGTGAGAATGATTTTGTCTAGCTCTGCTCTTTGGGTGGTGAAGTCAGATCTGCAATGACAGGGATAAGAATTTAATCACATACACACTATATATATATATATATATATATATATATATATATATAATATACATACATACATACATACATACATACATACATACATATAACATGATAAAAACAGCATGCCAAAAAACAAACAGCTTTAATGTGATGCAATATGGTACGAGAGCATGCGATTGGAATTCGGGACATACGCGAATTAACATGCACGACGTGGGCTCGCAAAAATGTCGCATGAAGTGCGGCGTAGAGCGTGCAAACTATCACTGTGCATTTCCACACACACAATCGTTAGACACATGTGATGCGAGAGAAAGGGATCCATTAAAGACTGTGTGATAGCGAAGACGTCCTAAACGGCCAATTCTGCTGCTGAAGACCACACAGAGGCAGGCCGAACAAGCTTCACGTGAGCCTTACCTTTCTTTCAAGTCAAGGCTGCTTTAAAATGGAGAAAGTACATGCGTACGTAAACATTAAAACACATTCAAATCAGTACGTAACTCAGTGTGTCACTGATATGTGAAATAAAAATCACCAACGATCGCTCGGTTCACACAAGAGTACCATACAAGAGTGAAGAGAAAGATGGGATGCAATCTGCTGTGCTGTACCTTTGGACTGGCTTTCTAACAGGAGAGGGGAGATGAGTGTGTTGAAACAGCCTTCCTTGAACTACCACTCCTTGAGATGGCGCCGGACTCATAATTAAATAATTGGTTCTGTTGGGTAGTGGGGAAATGGCCATCGCGTGCGGGGCTTCACTGGGGACGATATGAGTGAGGGACATACATCAGGACGGAGTCCAACAACAGCTGAAGTGTTCATTTTAATTCCAGTACATTTCGAGGTAGCATGACTGCTAGTGCTGTGTTTGGCGAGAGTAATTCTCACAACTTCTAAATCCCAACATCCGAAAAGAAAATCCCCACTAGGGGTAGTCTTTTTAACTACCGGTGCATTCGACCAGCTCCTCAGTCACTGCACTGATCAGGGAGTCGGCCGTTTGAAGGGTTGTTTCAATCGCGAAATACTTCGCTCCCAAAACAAATCCCACAATGCACTGCAAAAACCAGGGATGCTCACTATGTTCCCTTACTAGGAATGTTGCCATGTTTGGAAAAGCAACTTAAAAAAATTAAATAAAATAGTAACATGGAGACTTTTTTCCTCAAATGTTCAAAATGTCATACCAATAATTAAAAATATATTTTCAAAATAGTTGACTAGTTAATTAGTCATCTTTTCCAAAGTAAAAGCAAAAACTGTTCAGGGAAAAGGCTACTTGCAGGATTTATTTATTTCTGTTATTTATTTGCACCAAACAGGCTACAATATCAACGCTTGTTTAGGCTGCACTGTTAACGAAACTAAATAACCCAGTGCGATAAACGTGCACAATAATAAAGTGGTTTTTTATCGTGTTGCACTATTTACATGTCGTAGCATTTCTTAGAAAGAACTATGGCAGCTCAAATCATTGAATAAATGCGAGCACAGTAAGGTACGGAAAACTGCTTATAGGTTAATGAGGATCAAGTCCTGGCTTATTGTTGGATAGGTGGCGGTTGTTTTTTTTTTGCACCGTCCCCAGAATACATCATCTTTGCCAATTCCGACCCATCCAGCTGTCTCCTATCAGCTACAAACCAGGGAGAGTGAAGGTTAACTTGACTTGATCGCCAACCTCCCGAGCAAACTGCGACACAGGCCTGCTGCTTATATTGTAACAGGGTCTCTCAGCAACTTATCTGCAGCACAGCTCACGTTGTATTTCTATCGACGTGTGTATGCAGGGCATTTCGGGAAACACTTCTGCACACAAGTTTGTTTGAAACAAACAAAACGAATCATTTGAAAATTCTATTCACCCTGTACTATATTCAAAACACATGATCTGATGTGTTACTTGGTGAATTTCATTTATTTTTGAAAATAAAACACTCATTTCAAATCCGACCGCAACACACTCCAAAAAGAAAAAAGAGTTGGGACAGTCGACTGTTTAGCACGGTGTACCATCAGCTTTTCTCTTAATAACAAGCAGTTGGTGAAGTTTAGCAAGCGGAATTTCCCCCCCATTCATCCATTATGCATTTCTTCAGCTGTGCAACTGTACAGGGCTTTCGTTGCCTTATCTTGCACTTCATAATGCGGGACACGTTCTCGATCGGAGACAGGTCAGGACTGCAGCAGGCCATGCTAGCACCCGCACTCTGCTTACGCAACCGTGCGCTTATAATCCGGGCAGAATTTGGTTTGGCGTTGTCCTCCTCTGGATGGCAGCACATGTTGCTCCAAAATGTGTACATATCTTTCTGCATTAATGCTGCCCTCACAGATGTGCAAGTTCTCCATGCCATGGGCACTGACACACCCCCATACCAAGACAGACGCTGGCTTTTAGACCCGACGCTGATAACAGCTTGGATCGTTCTTTTGCTCTTTGGCCCGGAGAACACGACGATTGTTTTGGTCCAAAATTTGAAATGTCGACCCGTCAGACCACAAAACACGATTCCACCGTCCATTTCAGAGGAGACCGAGCCCGGAGAAGTCAACGGCACTTCTGGACAGCGTTGATGTATGGCTTCTGCTTTGCATAGTGAAACCTTAACTTGCATCTGTGGATGCAGCGGCGAATGGTGTTGACTGACAAAGGTTCACCAAAGTATCCCCGAGCTCACGTCAGGACCTCCATTACAGACTCATGACTGTTTTCTAAGACAGTGACGTCTGAAGGATCGGAGTTCACGTGCATTCAGTTTTCTGCCTTGCCCTTTACACACTGTGATTTGACCGGATTCCTTGAATCTTTTAATGATATTGTGCACTGTAGACGGTGAAATGCTCAAAATCCTACTGATTTGTCGTTGGGGAATGCTCTTCTCAAAGTGTTGGATTATTCGCTGATTCATCTTTTGGCAGATTGCTGAGCCTCAACCCATCCTTGCTCTTGAAGGACAAGGCCTTTTTTGGAGGCTCCTTATATACTATGATTAGATGATTACCTCACCTGTTTCACATCACCTTCTTATCTTGTCACATCGCTATTAGTCCTAAATTGCCCCCGTCCCAACTTTTTTGGAACATGTCGCGTGCATCAACTGAAAAATTATTTCAGCGCTGACTTTAGCGAGAACAGATCGGGCGAGTGATTAAAATGCCGTGAAACGTCTTTAAAACGCTGATGATCAAACCGAGAACTCAATTCCTATTGCGAACACGTCATTTCTTTAACACGTGGCAGTAACGACGTTCCAGATTAGATCGGGATGCAAACATAGAGAGGAAGGTTAAATTATACGAGGCAAAGTTTCAGCCACCGAGACAAATTGTGTCCTATGTTTAAGAGCAGGTTCTTGGTCATTCATGTCCGTAAACATCAGATGGATTTAAATCCTAAAAAAGACATAAGACTGGATTGAAACATATGGTAAATCTGATCCAAGGCCCGATCCGATCCAGCATTACAGGGCAGAACTGACAAGACTGTGCGATCACTTCACCAGGCAAAGCCAATAAATCATTAATAAACTTCTAATAAGTTAAATAATACAGCATAATATACAGTCATTAACGATATTGATTTGTAAACCTAGATGGAATACTTCCAGTACTCGGCCAGCTTCTTAAATTACAGCTCCGTGCCTGCCGACAAACCACTTAAACGGCTTTAACCCTCTGAACACATGGAGCTGATACCTGGGTTTGCCCGTTCCCATTCTGCTCAGGGACTTGAAATGATTTGGCCGCCGTTCGTACGTCTTCATAGGCTCCATGAGGTCGAAGTGCCTCAGAGGGGGCGCCTGCTGAGAGAGAAAGAACAAAAAATAATAATAAAGAAGAACGTCAGCGTGCGTAAGCGTGATGGAGGAACGCACTAGGAATGACAGTAGGGTTGTTTCGGTGCCAGTCTCGCAGTTACCTAATCTCCGAGCATTACAAGACACCGTGTGAAACGCACTTCCGTCCTCTCAGCGCACCACTTTTCCTCACAGCTACTCTCCACGTAATTTTATAACGACCAAATTCTGCTGATGCAATAGATTTTTATGGAAATGCCGTCCTCAAAAAACTCTTTCGGTAAAGATTTTGATGCGTCCTGTGCTGTGGGGGGGAACGAACGTTCGAAACCGAAACAAAACAAAAAGACTGGCAGAGTTTAAAAGCGGAACAAAAAACAAAACAAAAGCTGAGACAGGTTTTAGGTAAGATCAGACAAGTGGTTATAACCAAAGTCAAACTTTATATTAAAAAGTAGAACTGGACAGGGAATAACCTCTGCCGCAAAACAAGCCTAATCTTTAATATGGTATTCATTTGTGTGCCTCAAATACCTTTATAATATACTTCAAACAGGAAGGAGGAGAATCTCGGATGGACGCGTGGAAAGTAACTGCAAAAATATTACTACGGATCTCGTCCAGGAACAATACTTTATAAGTCCAGAAGAATTAGAGGATTTGTTGTTTTTGTTTCGTTTCGGGTTCTGTTATATCAACCACGATATTTAAAGGTTATTGTACCATGAAGGACGGGAGAACAACAATTCCAGGCAGAGCAGGGAAATAAATATTGCATATGAACACATTTATTATAACCAGCTTTCATGCACCTTGGGCGTATTTATATGAGATAATATTACCTTCTTTCTTAAAAAAAAAAAAAAAAAAAAAGCTCAGAGGTGGAGGAAAAATCTGTTACTATCATCAGCAGAATAACCGCCTTCCTCATGGAAGCCGTCAGAAGATAAGGTGCGTGGTACAAAGCTATAATAATTCCAGTAGGAGTAAGTATAGAGGTAGGGAGGACCTAACTGATAGAGCTTGGGACAAGGCAAAAAAAGAAAAAAAAAAAGAAAGGACAGGATGGTTAAGGAGAAAAACAGCACACAATATTAAGTGCATGCGAATACCTTCACCCCTTCAGGGGAAAGTTCCTGCTGCCCACCCACTTGATCCATGGTCACCAGGGAAGGACTGAGGAGCAAACACAGACAGACATGAGTGAAATAAGCCACAGAGACGGTGCTTAATTTGCTGGAGAATCTGCTGCGCACACACACAAAGGCATGAGGAAACATTGGCCCATATCTAACTGGCTCATGATGGTCTGTTGAAGGTCAGTGTGGGGGAGCATGGGCAGATTTATTCTTGCTGTTAACGACGTGGAAGCAAGATGGCTGCCGTTCGTGGCCGTGACTCATCTGTGTGGTGCAATGCCAATGTTAAGAACGGAGGCTGCATAAAACCCCTACGTTTACACGGACAGCAGTAATCTAATTATTGACCTTATTCTGAATAAGACAATATTGTGATTAAGGTGTTTACATGAGTTGCTTGTAGAATATTCCTTTCATGTTCAGGTTTTGAACATAGAGCGATTAACAGCACACGTCATTACGTCACCGCGCCACGCCGTCCGTCCAGAATTTCACGTATCGACATACAGTTGGTCTTCGTTATGGGACCGTAAACAATTTTGGGAGTTTTAAGTGCAGCACCAAGCGCAGTTAATTACTTATCATATTATACATGCAAATAAACAACTGCTTGAAGCCGTGGGCTACGTCCCAAACCGCGTACTTACCTACTATACGGTAGCTGAAATACGTGTAGCTTGCCTACTAGCCTGTATAGTTATAGTAGGTAAGTACGCGGTTTGGGACGCAGCCGTGCTCTCGTTTCCCGGGTGAGCGCGGCCGTGTGTGTACGTGTCCTGTCGCAAAACGCGGCGAGAACTCCCACACGACGTTAACGTTGGTAATGCACGTCGATAAAACAAAAATACTCCACATGTATTCATTCCATTTGTGTTTACTTCGAGTATGACTTTAGTCGGATTAAGGTCATCAATAATCGCTGTTTACATGCTAGTTTCTTAATCAGAGTATCGGATTATTGTTGTCCATGTAAACGTACTGACTAATCCGACCGAATAAACAAACTAACGATGTGCTCAAATCACATACTTGTGTATTCTTCTAGACCGTTACTGACCACTAAACACTTCAAAAACTGGTTTTCCTATTACGACTGTAAAAACCCATTAAACGTACTGAAAGCTCAGTTTGGGGCATGTTCTAGATTAGTAAACAGTTTTGGATGTACAGTGATCATGACGACAGTCACAACGACAGCAGAAAGGTTTGAAGAGAAACTGAGCTCGTCATTGTGTTGAACCTTAAATGAAACATCACAATTCGAAACCAGATGCACACGGATGTCTTGGCTCTGATGTGCCATCTAGTGAACGCTGCATTTAATCCTCTAGAGCAGAGGTGTTCAATTTTATCTGCAAAGGGCCGGTGTGGGTGCAGGTTTTCATTCCAGCCAAGCAGGAGCCACACCTGATTCCACCTGTTTAATCAGTTGATCTTGGCGTTCAATAGACTCAGGTGCGGCTTCTGCTCGGTTGGAATGAAAACCTGCACCCACCCCGGACCTTTCCGGATAAGATCGGACAGCCCTGCTCTAGATGAATACAGGATATGCAGGCGAGCATGTGAACAACGTCGCTTGCGCGGCAGCTGCCTGCACGTGCACACACACGTGGTCGGTCAACGTATACAGTATTTGATGCCCTTCAGTAATCTGCCTACTGAAGCAGCGTAAAGTCTTCCGCCTGTTGTTGTGTACTGACAGGTACTATGTTGAATCTAAACGCCTTGTGATTGTGTGCATAAAAAAAATACTTAGTTTGACTTCGTTTAGACTAGATGTGAAATTCATCAGTAACCTGCATTCTGAAGACCCCCCAATTTATGCAAACTGAGCTTAACGCATACACAACACCCTGAAAACCCCCCCACCCTCCCAAACCCAATACGGAGACATCAGTGTGGAAACTGTCCTGACATCGCAGCTTCAATCTCGTGCGTGTGCGTTTACTGAGTGAGGCTCCGGCAGCCCTGAACTCTGAAAACAAGTGCTTACTCGTTCCTCCTCTCCTCTTGATGGGCAGCGGAGAGGGAAAAACTCCAGCTCTGCTTGAACCCTCCATCTCTGCTGGCTTCTGATCTATCGAGAGCTTAGACAGATACAGAAAAGATGAATATCATAACGGCAAAAATAAGGGCACAGACCTGCAGATCGACGGTGAAAGCCTACACCCACTGAGGTGCGCTTTATAGGTCAAACCACATGATTTGGTTGTTCAGTAGAAAATGGCATCTCGGTTTGATTTGTTAATCAAAAGCAGTCATCTTCTATATGTATGTGTCTATATCCATTAGATCTTTCTCCTTTTAAAGGATGCCCGTGGTTTGTTTTGACACCGGTGCTGCTAAATTCTCAAATCTGATTGGTCGGTAGCTGTTGCTTCAAATCGCAGGTTTTGCCTAATGCTTATACGTCACTGTCGCTGCAACATTAGATAGTGGATAACCCACATAAACATTCAAAATGTCTGCTCGACCTACCTATACGCAAGTTCAACTGTAGCGTTGCCAGAGAACGAACAGTTACAGCAAAAGAACCGAACCACGTCATGTTTCACCACAATTGTGAACGTCAACATCAAACATTTACCAACACGGTATAATATATCGCATTACGTCATGGTATATTGACAATCTCTACGCTTCCATTCAAGGATTGGGGATTTTTTTACGGAAAAAAACACAAACAAAAATCATAAAAAGTGTCGCAACAGAATTGATCCATATACTGGGAGTAGAACACTGTTTGTGCCATCCAACATACTTTAAACCTGTGGCACAACATGTACCAAGGAATTTTCTTTAGCACACCATATTGACTGTCGTTTAACTAACCCTGAAAGTTCCCCGCGCTACTCTGTACTCAGCGCAGGTTGCCAGCTTGAACAGGTGGACTGCGATCCACTTTCGGGTCGGTGGCAACCTGCGCAACATCAGGACCAATTAATTGGCACAACATCTCAAACGTGGGCGGTGACATCCTAAAACGTTGCAGCCAGAGACTTTCTGTGAAGTGTCTCTATACCACTGCCTCCCAGACTCACGGGCTTCTTCACATAAGGGCGGTCACTTTGAGTCCCGTCAGACGTCCGACTGCTCCGTTCTGACCAGGTCAAGGGCAGATTTCTTCTGCGTAAAACCAAACCTTGTGCGAAAATTTGTTTTCTCTTGCTTTTTAAAAAAAAAAAGACAACATCCACACACACACGACAGTTTATCGGGACAGGCGGAAGACAACAAATTTTGCGCACGGTTTTTTTTTTGACGCGCTTTCACTTTGTCGATAACAGATAAAGTGAAAAAAGTGGCTGGAAACTTGGCTATCAGGAAATATAGACCGAACTGTACACTTCAACATTTGGGGCTATATCCATGTATGTATCTACGGTGTATAGTCACTGAAGGCTACATTAGTATTATGAACATCTACGCAACTTTATTAAAAAGATTGATAAATCAGATCCGCTATTAGTCAGTCATGCCCTGTGATGGACTGGCACTCTGTCCAGGATGTACCCCGCCTTGTGCCCGATGCTCCCTGGGATTGGCTCCAGGTTCCCCGCAACCCTTAAAAGGAGTAAGCGGTAGAAGATGGATGGATGGATGGATGGATTAGTTAGTCATGTGTGGTAAAAACTGTTACTACAGGTGGCCCGAACTCTCATCGACTGATGTGTGTGGTTCAGCAGGAGGTGGTTCATCAGAAGCTAGTTTCCGCACTGAGGTATAATTACGTTTAAACAGAATGAAAACGTTTGCACGAGTCAAAAAGGGAGTAGGTTGACTCGCCCCCACCCCTTCACTACACACATCAGATCATTTGGGACCCTCTGAAACACTTAAAAAAAAAAAAAAAAAAACCTAACAGCGGAGACACGAAATCTGCGTATCCAGAGCAAGCGGACTTCTGATTGGTCCACATCTCCTCTTTCTTCCTCTGTCCATTCTTGGACACATCTCCCACCATATTATGATGATGATGATGATGATGGAGCATTCTCACTACCGGTGTACCCGAATGCATGACCCCCCCCCCCCATTATAGTCCAGGACTCCACAACATTTTTGTCTTCCACTAAACGTCTCACGTGCAAGACACGTCACGTCTCCCGGTTCTTCGTCTCGACCCGATGATCGGAGCAATTCTCAGGAAAAAATGACAACGACCGAACATTTCAAAGAGACCAAACCATTCTCTGTAGACTTCGGCGAGGTTCGAGGAGCACCCAGGAAAGCGTCAGGAGCGGTGATGACGAATAGGCTGATGACACTCCGGGCTGAACCAGAGCAGGTACAGGAAGCGGGTTTAAAAGAGAGACCCCCCCCCCAACAAAAAATAAAATAAAGTTTTAGATGATATTAGAGGACCAGCTTATGGAAGTGCAGACAAAGCTCCATCCATCCATCCATCCATGGACCTTCAACTACACACACACAGAAACCCATGACCTGCCACTTCATCTACAGCACATTCTGATCAGAAGACATCTTCTCAGTGTTTTGTGAGGCGCTTTATCTTCACTCCTAGCTACTAGGCCTTCATTACAGCTGACTGGGAGCTAGCGTTAGCATTAGCGTTAGCTTCACAGCCAGCACTTAGCTAATCTACATGCTGGGCTGCTGCTGCTGAAACCCTCTTCTTCTTCTTCTTCTTCTTTTGAAATGCTCAACCAGATGAGAATCCGCATTTATTAGTTCCTCGTTCTTTTATATATATATATTTATATTTATATTTAAAGCTGAAGAAGATCTACCCGCGCATGGGTGCTGATCTTAGCGAGGACGTCCAGCGAGAGCACTACGCGCACTGTCTGGAAGCTAGCTGGAGAACTGTCACAGCCTGCACTTCAGGCGTTTCCCAGCTAGGAAAGATCGAACCGAACCGAACCGAAACACGCGGTCACTCCACCCGGGGACGCGTGGTGCGTCCGGCGGCGACGCGTCACACAAACCTGCGTTGCGCGCACACACGGAGCGGTTTCGCGAGGAAGAGCGCTGAGACGCAGACAATCAATGGTACCACCCTCGCTAGCATACGCGTACACGTTAGCTTAGCATGCTAATGCTAACGCTAGCTCCACGTACAGATGTAGCCTTTCCCCCCTCCAGACAAAACAAGCCCAACACCGGACCGTATTATTATTAAATAAAATAAAAGCATAAAAACACGCGCATACAGGTTTCACGCAAACTGCCCGCGAGCCCGGTCTGGAGGGGGTGCACTCGGCGGCGGTTAACGACTGACCTTCGATGAAAATGCTCTTCTTGTGGGCCATGTTTACTCCATGTTGTTGCCCGACCGAGGCGGGTTTGTGTGTCTCTGAGCCGCGGCGAGGTTGCTGAGGGAACGCTGACCGAGCGCCGAGCAGCGACACGGCGCGCTTCAGGAGGAACTCAAAAGTCAGCGGTTCAGTTTAGAACAAGAGCAACCGAGTGACTCTCAGAGCTTCCCCTCACTCACTCCCTCACTCACTCCCTCACTGCTGTTGGTCAGTTAGGTTAACGCATCGTTTACAAAAAAAAATGAATAAAATACAATAAAAACAAACTACTGTACTGACACATAGTTCCAGAAGTGCTGTTTAAATACTTCATACTGCTGCTGGGGAATTATTCAGAGAACTTTGTAAGTTTTATTTGAATCCAGAAATTTCGGATACACCGTAGTAGTGTGTGGACCCCTGACCACCACGTTCACGTGTGCTTTTTATAATAATAATAATAATAATAATAATAATAATAATAACAATAATCCATCCATCCATCCATCCATCTTCTACCACTTATTCCTTCTTCAGGGTAGCGGGGAACCTGGAGCCTATCCCAGGGAGCATCGGGCACAAGGCCGGGTACACCCTGGACAGGGTGCCAGTCCATCTCAGTAATAATAATAATAATAATAATAATTGCCCTGCGATGGATTGGCGCCCTGTTCAGGGTGTACCCTGCCTTGTGCCTGTTGCTCCCTGGGATAAGCTCCAGGTTGCCCCGTGACCCTGAAGGAAGGATAAGTGGTATAGAAGATGGATGGATAATAATAATAGTAATATTACCCCGCCTCGTGCTTGATGCTTCCTGGGTTCCTTAGGTTCCCCGTGACCCTGAAAAAGAAGTAAGTGGTAGAAGATGGATGGATGTATGGCTAATAATAATAATAATAATAATAATGAGTCTTTATTGGTCACCTGTACATTACAGCACTGTGAAATTCTTTTCTTCGCATAGCCCAGCATACCAGGGAGTTGGGGTCAGAGTGCAGGGTCAGACATGATACAGCACCCCTGGAGTAGAGGGAGTTAAGGGCCTTGCTCAAGGGCCCAACAGTGGCAGCTTTGCTGCACCGGATTTCAAACCCACAACCTTCCCATGAGTAACCCAGAGCCTGGCAGTGCTGGATCTTGAACCCCTGACCTTCCGATCAAGCCACCACTGCCCAACATCCCATTCCAGATTTATTCCCTCTTTGCTGTTATAATACCCTCCATTCTTCTGGGAAGGCTTTCACTAGATTTTGAAGCGTGGCTGTGGGGGTCATTCAACCACAAGAGCATTAGTGAGGTCATGCAATGATGTTGGGCGAGAAGGCAGGAATTCCAGTTCACAAAGCACAAAAGTAGATGTTCAGTGGGGTTGAGGTAAGGGATCTGTGCAGAATACTCGAGTTCTTCCAGTCTTGGCAAACCAAGTGTTTGTGCAGCTTGCTTGATACACGGGGCATTGTCATGCTGGAACAGGTTTGGCCTCAACTCTGTAATTTCAGAGAAGGGAAATAACATTGGGGCAGCAGTTTTGGGAAGACACATATATGTGTGTGATGGTCAGGTATCTACAAACCTAAATATAGTGTTTACTCTATTAAAATGATCTTCCTGAAAACTCCATCTTAGTCTGACCAGTTACCAGCTGCTGGTAAATGCTCGTGAAAAAAGGAAAGAGTTTCTGAATTACCACTAACTTTTAGACCAGTTATTGTAAGAAAATAGCACAACAGTATGGCAGAAGTTAGCCATTTTAAGATCCTTAATTGTTCCATTTACTCTAGTAATAAGGAAACTGGAAAACAAGTTACCAATTGGCAGAACCCACCAGTTTTGTTTGTTTTTTTGGCAACCGGTAGCTAGTAGACCAACTTCGGTGTTACAGAATAAAATAATCCACCAAACCACGGCCTCTGGTAGGTGCTAGAACCTGCAAGTAATATTTGACTTAACAGGTGGAGACAGAAAAATGAATAACTGTGGTGCAACATCCAAAAAGTTGAGTAAAAATAAAAAGACCACTATGAAAGGCCCACTCTGTCAGGACCAGTGAGAATAACCTGGTCCCAATCATCGAACTTTTGATCAAATGCACACACACACACATACACACACACTTTAAAAGAAACTCTCACCCTCATGAACTCTGTGAAGTAAAATGTTCAGTTTGTGTGTTCGTCTGACTTTTATCGAGGTGTTTAACATTGTGCAATATTCCTCCAGATACTTGACTTTTTGGTTTTGTGTCCCGTTTGTTGCACAGTGTGTTCTGTTTGTTGGTTGCCTGACCTGCACCCGTTTTTTGACTTTAATCTTGCCTGATGTTTTGGATTGCTGTCTATCTTTCATTGAAAACACTCTTTACTGCTTCTGTGCGTACTCAGTTCTAAAGTTCGTGATGGATTATTTTGATGATAACATGGGTGCAGCAGAGACCCTGACTGATGGCATGCACTTACAGCACGTGGTCAGCTGATGGGAGAACAGCGGCAGTGGCTCATTGACCTGGATGACAAAGTTAATCTCCTCTCTCAAACTCTTGCCTTCACTGCTGATGCTTTAGCCAGATAAGTTTGCAGGTGATGCATCTTGGTGTAAAGGATTCTTATTGCAACGTTCTCTGTTTTCTCCTAAAAAAATTTTAATATCTCTCTTCTCAAAAAGGCCATGCTAAACATGCTGGGTCTTCCTCTGCCATCACTTTTCAAGCTCCATTTTGTCACAGATTGCTGTATCATATTGAAGACGCAAATTGAACTAATAACACTTCTTGTGTTAGCTACCACATATGGAATAAAATGCAATTGTGTGGGGGTTTTTTCCCCCTCTGTGACAAAACATACCGGAACTTATGGAATAAATTTATTTATTTATTTATTTATTTATTTTTCCCCCTGTGACAAAACATTCTTAAGTTTATTATTCCTCTTTTTTTCAACAGCAATTCTTTCCCAACAATTCCAGTTATTCAATTTTATTAAGGAGACTTTTAACTGTTGGTTGCATGTCCACAAAAGAAGCTAGTTCATGTCCTCATTCACATGCTAGCAGCTTTAAACAGCTTTCCCTTACCTGACTCTCTTTATTCTCTATGAGATCTTTCAAAAATGTTGTTTTTAACCCACAGCCATGACAAACCACAAAAAGCACATTCATTATGTTGAGCATCCATCACACACGTCCCTGTGAATGTTACTATAGAAATGTTTGCATATTAGAACAAGCACATTACTATAAACCTGTATTTAGCAAGCACTACTGTCCGAGCTGCTGAAAATTACTCAACACCTTTGTGACCAATTAGATTTAAGAATTCAAAAGCAGTGTGGTATAAATAAAAATATCTACATGGGGTTTTTAATTACATCAATCTTGGAGGAAGGTGGAGAGCATGGACCACATGCATTACTTTCTTGAGAGGACAGGTCAATGGAGTGCATGTCTTGTATTTTGTACATAAAAAAGGACATTTTGAACCAGATTTGACAAATGATTGACTAAAATTTAAGGGCAGATATCAACTTTATTTTTTTTTTTAACTAAAAGACACGAAGATTAGAAGGTAATATCCGCAGATGCTGTGTGATCTCTGCAGAGGGAAAGCTTTCCCCACAAGGGGACGCCAGAAGCTTGCTTTCTGCAAATGCTCTATTGCTCCGACTTGACACTGGGTGATATGTGGCCAAAAAAATTAAAGTAGCAGACTATTTATTTCACTTTAAAAACGATTTCAAGCAAGTAGAGATATATTGAATAAAGGAAAAGTTATCTAATATTTCTTCATTATGATATTATTATATAACAAATCTAAACCCCTAATGCATATTTCTGTGACATTTTAAGCTCAAAATTACCTTATTCTAATGGCATATTTTATTTTTTTTGCTTCATTTTAGAAATAAATGCTTGAAATAAGTTTCCGACAATAATATAACTTCCAATGAGTAAAGTCAAGGAATATATATATATATATATATATATATATATATATATATATATATATATATATATATATATATATATATATACGTAATTGCTAAATGTGTTGTTGTTTTTTGCAGAGAAAATAAATAGTATTTTCTGACCCCTAATACTGCAATCTGTATACTATACTGCTTGTATACATTTCTGCTTACAATGACAGTGGCAGTCTTTATCATCAGGCGTATGGTTGTGGACATATTTCAAACCCTGGTAATGCTGTCAATTTGTAATTGCTTAATGGTCATGAATAGAAACTGAGTGAGGAAAGACAAACAGCTCTACAAAAAAAAAAAAAAAGGAGTCACCTGACAAGTTAACTCCACCCTTACTTGAGTAACTTCAGTTCAGAATTGTTCATAATACTCAGACTC
Source organism: Ameiurus melas (assembly GCA_012411365.1). NCBI lineage: Eukaryota > Metazoa > Chordata > Actinopteri > Siluriformes > Ictaluridae > Ameiurus > Ameiurus melas. The sequence continues at coordinate 8,241,172 of CM022753.1, read as the reverse complement.
TCTCACCTACCAGACGAAATGGGCAAGTTTAAGTATACTTACTATTTTCTATTAACCCTGAGCTTCATTTCAGTTCTGTTTTATATAAACAGACAAACAGGGGATGAAGGATATATCTATGCCAAGCCTCAAGATTCTTCTGAGCCAGAAATTAAACCACGGCTCTACACTGAAGAAAACGGGAGATGTGAGGGGAAGATCCACACAAGCCCGATACCATCGAAGCTGACGCTCAGACAGTATGCCAGAAAGAAGCTTGTTCATGACCTGTGCAGCACAAAAACTATTTTGGACACCAGAAGCAAATGGCAGACATTTGACCAAATTCCTAAGCAGGAGTTGCACAACTTTCTTGTAGACGACCGGCATGGAATAATCTACTGCTATGTTCCAAAAGTTGCCTGCACTGCATGGAAACGGATCATGATTGTTCTGAGTGAGAGTCTGAAGGTGCATGGTGTACCTTACAGGGACCCTGCAGACGTCCCCATCGAAGACGCGCTCATGGATCCTCTCTACAGCACCTTACCCGAATACGTAGTTAGTGATAAATAAAACAAAAACTTGATACAATACAAAAGTTCATATTTGTCAGAGATCCATTTGTTAGACTGATTTCAGCCTATAGAGATAAGTTGCAAAGCCCAAATCAGATATATTATGAAACAATAGTTATGGACATATTACGCACATTTGGAAATGTCTCTAATCCGCCAGCATCAGTAGAGAAAGCACACGCTGATGGGGTTTTTTTTTTTTTTTACAACTTTATCCAATATATATCTGAGCCTCACAGCAGGAAAAACACAGAATTTGATGAACACTGGGCACAAACAATTAACTTGTGCCACCCCTGCCTGATTAATTATGACTTTATCGGGAAGATGGAAACCATCGAGGAAGATGCTGCTCAACTGCTACGAATTCTCCATGTTGATAACATTGTGGACTTTAAACCATGGTCCCAAAGTAAAACAGAGCAAAGTGAGATAATGACCTGGTTTGCCAACATCCCCTCGGAGTGGAGGAGGAAACTCTACAAACTTTATGAGGAAGACTTCAGACTGTTTGGATATGAAAGTCATGAACACCTAGACAATCTACATCTTGAAAACATCATCTGAATGTTTTTTTGTGTTCTGTAGTATGACTGTTGTCTTTATTCATTTGTAGTGGAATCTTGTGTTAGGACTTGACGTTGGTAACTTTGTCCCCTTTACTGATTTTAATGGCATGGGTATAATGGTGATGGAAAAGATTATTCCTTATTCTCACATTACAGTTGATCTGTTTTAAGCTTCATCTGAATATACCAACTGTCTAAGTAGAAAATTGTTTTTGTTGCGTTAGGTGAAATGATGTTCAAAGATGCTACCAGAGACAATTTCATGTTGTACTTAACATTTTTACCTGATACTATTTTGTTAGGCCAGGTTTTGTGACAGATTTTTTTCTGTGGATTTATGCCTCACTAGAATTTTCATTAGTAGAACAAGCTCAATATTCACTCACCCCTTTCTTTCTCAGATTCCTTTCTGAAAGGATATTGCTATTTCTAGAGGAGCTTTTGTTCCAAACTTATAAAATGTATCACTTGTCTATCCTTTAATGTTGTTTCCAATAGCTCATGGCTCAGTAGTACATGGCTAAGTAAGTACTATTTGTCTCATAAACAAATTTGGTATTCACAATAGAATATGTTCGCAATGTCTGTAATGTAAGACACCTAAGACTGTGCTACAGGGAGACAAGAAGGACAGCTGATTAAAAATAGCAGTAGTTGAAACTGCTAGTTTTATCACTATTTATCTGTAAAAAAAAAATAATAAAAAAAAATAAAGATTCATGTCTATAGAGCATTTAATGGCATTAAGACATTCAAACAGATTTATCAGAGAACATGTGTTTGAATTTACAAGAAAATAAAGCTTTGTGTTGTCAGCGTAACAGTGATAAGCGGTGTTTCTGAATGATGTGTCCAAGGGGAAGCATATATAGAGCAAAAAAAGAGGTCCCAAAATGGAACCTTGAGGAACACCATAAGAGATCTGTGCATGAGATGAGAAATGATTTCCTACAGAAAAAGTTCTTCCCTTAAGTTAAAAGGTAAACACAGGTCCCTGAAACCCAGCCACATGATTAAGTTTCTTTAAAATGATGTCATGAGCTTCAATATCAAAGGCTGCACTTAAGATCCAGCAGGATTATAATACAGCAGGAACCACAGTCAAGAGAGGGTAAAATGTCATTGGTAACCTCTAACAAAGCAGACTCGGTACTAATTAGTTCCCTAAAACCAGACTGAAATGTGTCAGAAATGTTAAAAGTGCTCATGTAAGAAGAATTCTGAGAATGAACAACTTTTTCCAAGACTTTTGAAACGAAAGATAGTTTGGAGATGAGTTTGTAATTATTCAGATTGTGTTGGTCAAGATGATGCCTTTGTAACAATTGCTGAACTACAGCATGTTTAAATGCAACTAATCAAATTCCATTTTATAGGGAACAATTAATAATAGCAGTAACAACCAGGCTTAAAACTGGAAAAGCCTATTTTAAAGGCTTGTGAAGCTGACACAAGTTGAAACTGATGTAAAGAGCTCTGATATGACAGTGTTTCTAAATAAAATGTAAATAAAATGATTTGCAAATTGGTCAGACAGGACAGTAGATGTCTCTACAAGGCCACTTGATGTAGGATTTAAAAATGCAGTAATCATACAAAACAATACTCTTTGGCCTTTGTGTATTTTGTCCAATTAAATCTGAAATATATTTGAGCTGTGCTTCTTAAACAAAGCATAGGAATTAAGAATTTCATAAGTCACCTGTAGCTTATCTTTTTTCCACGCGTGCTCCGCGATGCCTACACTCCTATCTAAGGGAACAGGTGGACACATTTAGCCAGGGCTGGACTTTATGCATCACTTTGTGTCTTAGAGACCTAAAGGGGGATGACTGAGTCCAAGGTAGCAATGCAAGTACTGTTAAAAAGACCAACCAGTTCATCAGGATTGACTCAAGAGGATATAACTTTCACTGCATTTGTCAGTTGAGTAGATATTTAGACATCCTTGAAAAGCCTGGCAGTAGTGGGAAAAGTGAAAAGTGTGGAACAACACGGTGAGTGATAAGATTTGGACATAGGACATGACAGCACAGATTAAAAACAAAAAACAAAAAACAACTTGGACAATGCATCACTTATTTCAAGGCAGGGTACACCCTAGACAGGGTTCCAATCCATCGCAGGGCACAATCACATACACATTCACACACTCATTCATACACTACGGACACTCTGGACATGCCAATCAGCCTACCATGCATGTCATGATCACATGTCCATAGCATATAGGCTGTACCTGTAACATAATGCTGACATGTCCTTTTACCATTGATAGAAATAAAAAACAAGACTATGTGATGGAATATAAAGAAAGCTTAACCAACATGTCAGTTTGGACGGGTTATATATTACCTGGAGTTAATTTTTTCAGCCATTTTATTCATGGTTAAATACAATGTAATCTTTACAGCTGCATGTGCACACAGTCCATAAAGAATTACTAACATTACAGATTCAGATGGGACTAAAATACCACAATTGTAAATGCCAAATATGCTTTGAAATCTGTTGATGGGAATGCTATCAAGTCTGACTTCATATATTTCAGTATTTGGCTGTTAACCTAATTTTAACCTAATTATATTACGTAATACAAAACATGATCTCCTCTCCTCCAATTCTGGTCTTTTAACTGTCCCTCAGACTCATTTACATAGTATGGGTGATAGGGCATCATCCTCCAAAACTGCAGAACTCACAACCATCTGAGGAGCCCAGTCTTTTAGTGTATTTAAATCTTTGTTCAAAACTTTTTAACTTGATGACTTTGTTTTTTTGTTATTTATTTGTTATTACTATAACTACACGATTCCTGCCGTTAATAATAAAATACAATTCAATATTAATAACAATATTATTAATATTGAATTGTATTTTATTATTAACTGTTTTTGATACATGCATCTATACTTCGTTTTATGCCATTTCTTTTCTTTTCTTATGTAAAGCACCTTGAGAGGCCTTTTTGAAGGTGCTATATAAAATAATGTGTTATTTTACAATTCCTGAAAAGTTGACAAATGGACATGGAAATTAAACTGTGCTTGCATTAGATAAGGTCACTTCTTTACCCTTAGCAAGTAAGTCCACTGCATCCATGTTTATATTCAGATAGATAAAGCAATGTTTAGTTTTCTTTTTAATCTACAACTTTTTCATTCAGGTTTTTTATATTCGCTGTATGGAAAAATAATTTACTAAAACATTTGTCTAATAAAACCACAGCAGATCACACAGATGACACTCCCCATTCTCCGAGCTTGGGACTAGTACTGTGTACTGGCTCCAGTGGCTGAGGTTGGTTACCTGACCAAGAATCAGACAGTGCAGTGGTGAGAGCATCGCATGCTAGTCCTAGTCCAACAGGAAACTGCTGTATGGAAAAACCTGATTGATCTATAATGTTTCCAGAGGAACCTTCTCTCTTTGAGAACAATTATGAAATTACTTTTAAAGATAATGTGCCTACTCAGAAACGTCCCGAGAGTATGCTATTGAATTCATCATGTGAGATAGATGTCTGTTTAACAGGAGGTAATCTGACAGGATATCTGAGAGGATTTTAAAACCAAATAAATAGATGATCACATTTTAACTGCTAACATTGTAAATGGTAAATGTGCACTTATATAGCGCTTTTATCCAAAGCGCTTTACACTGTGTCTCATTCACCCATTCACACACCAATGGTAGCAGAGCTGCCATGCAAGGTGCTAGCTTGCCATCGGGAGCAACTTGGGGTTCAATGTCTTGCCCAAGGACATTTTGGCATGTGGAGTTACCCAGGCCGGGAATCGAATCTTCCAGGTCATTATCTTCCTGGCCAACAAAACTTGACAAGATTCTGAGGTGATTTCTAAATGTAAAAAAATGGTATATATGATAAAAAAAGGAATGAATAAATGAATGAGTATATAAGACACATAATTACTGTAGAGATACAAGTTTTATTTTGCCTTCACAACTTTGCAATAAATCTCACCAGACGAGTCGAACTGATCTGTGGAATTTTCCACCCTACACCCAACGTTGATCAATATTACCCACACCTCTTTTCATTCTTTGCTTATGTTCCTGGTGACATTTTGAGGTAAAAGTTTCCTGATGTTTTATTTAAACACTTAAAGTAGTGTTTCCAAAATATTTAGCAATTCGGTGGGTTTTCCACATTTCACTTGACATGCAATGCACTTTTTTCACTCTTTACAGTTGGTATGTTGTAGTGCTGGACGTTAAGCTCTCTTTTAACAACACTAGTAAAGTAAATGGAAAGTAAGGTAAAGTAGAATTCTAATGATTTCCTCAGACTTCTCACAGTTACCAGGTGCTATAAATATTGTTAACGTAACCATTCTTATCCTTCGTACCAAAGAACAGGCCATTTATCAGTTCAGTTGTGCACATTAGTATTCAGACGTCAGGCATAACTACATACATACACATATGGGGTGTGTCTCTGTTACGCACAATTCTGAAACGGAACGATTTTTTCTTGTGCAATATCGGCTTGAGGGTGGAGCAGTATTACATCCAACACCAGTGTCTGATGGTTCACTGTAACCACAATATTTTGGTCTTTTGGACAATGTAAATAAACAATAAAACTCGCCCTGTAAATAGACAATAAAATCATCCTATTTGTGCCCATTTGCTGATCGGCTGACCTTTTGCATATTTTTGGATCACGCTTTGGATTACTGATTTGCATTTGACTGCCCATATATCCTTTAATAAAACTCTTATGTGTTTGCATCCGTACTCAACTCCATAACGTGACATAATACTACGCACGCATGAGGCGGTCTCATCCTCTGAGCTCCAGTATGTGACACACGAGGCGGTCTTATCCCCAGGGCTCCAACCTGAGATGCACAAGGTGGTCTCAAGCCCAGTTCCCGTCCAAGGTCGAAGAGACGGCCTCCCAACACACGTTCCTGTCCGAGATCTTAGAGATGGCCTCCCAAGTTTCTGTCAGAGTTCCAGTCTGAGATCGACAAGGCTGTAGACACGACCAAACAAATTCTCCTTCTGTTTGAAACCAACATCACGACCAACCAGGTTCTGCTCATGCCTGAAGCCGACATCATGACCAACCAAGTTATGCTCATACCAGAGTCGGTCGGCATGAGCAACCAATTTCTACTCATGCCTGAGTGTGTTGACACAGCCAACCAAGTACAGCCTGCAGAGTCAGTGGAGGACGACACAAATTCACAAGCCTGATTCTTGCCTAAGGACCCCGACGAACTAGCCCCAGCCTCATGTCTACTCCTCAGCTCCTCGAGGAACCTGCTACTTGTCGGACAATGTCTGCATTTTAACCTGATAGGCTGGGAAGACATTTTGTCCAGAGGAACGGGACTGCCAGTGGAGGGAGTATATTTTGGTGCTTCGGGAGGAGCTCTGTCATGTCACAGCAAACCAGTAACTACCTTTCCCATCCTGCACTGCGGCCTAATAACATGGATGCCATGGACTGCAATTCCCATAACACTCACATTCATGCTAATCACGCACACCTGCATCAAATTCACAGCACTCACAACAACAATATCAAAAGACTGTTTGAACACAATGACTTCGCATAGCATTGAGTGTTCTCACCTTACCAAGTGATTGTTTCCATAGTTCTCATTCTCAATTCCTGGTTATTGACTTTGTTTCTCGTTTTGCCTCACCCTGTTTATGCCTGTTTGCCGATCAGCTGACCTTTTGCATATTTTTGGAACATGCTTTGGATTACCGATTTAGAATTATCTGCCCATATCTCCTTTAATACAACTCTTATCTGTGTAGTGGGGTGTGTGTCACAGTTAAAACATCACCTTTTTTAACTATGTGGCCAATGAGCTATCTTCCTTCTATAGTATATAAGTGGTTCTTCAGGCCTACCAGAATGCATCATAGTCGGAAACCTGCCCCTTCCTTTCATTGATATGGACTACAGAGGTATGTGTTTTTAGCTTTGTTGCTTAGCAGTTTTATGCTAGCTTTGTCCACTTACCATGCGATTTACTTGTTTAGTGTGACGTTGGGCTACTGAGACTGTGTGCAGGTGTGATGTGCTGCTCACTCTTGGTGCAGTGTGCCATCAAGGCTCCCAACTGTGTAGCATGGTAGTTTAACGTAGCCCTGGTCAGAGCGCCGGCACAACTATTAAAGACGCTATCATAATTTTCGTATGTGTCGTTGTGAGTACTATGTCATCGGTTCACGTAGGTAAATCATGTATTTAATTCTATTATTGGAGCTAAATGATATTGCATGCTTTCCAAATTGAGGTTGTAACACCTGTTTGTTCTTAGGGTCCTTGATTTTGCATGCGTTAAGGCGGGCTGAGTGAGATGTGGTCGTTTTGGTATAGCTCCTCCCTCTCACTAACGGAGCCACGTTGCTGCTTGATTCTGCTTGATTCTGCTTGTTTGTGCTTTGATTTGTTTTTATTTTGCTTTATTTTGTTCTGCTTTGTTTCATTATTTTGTTTTGTGTTGGTTACTATCATTAAGATCGGTTTTTTTTTTTTATTATTATTCAACTGTGTTGTATCTGTCACCAGGTTTGGAAACGGCACAATCAGTAAAGCAACGTGGGGCTGTGAATCTATAAGCAGCGTGAAACGTAAGACGTGCAAGGGTCAGGCAATCGAGCAAACAGGATAAACTGGGCAAGACAGAGACGTAGTCGAAAAACCGTAAGCAAGAGTCGAGATACACTAGGACGGAAATACAAGTAAAACGGCTTGGTATCGCAGAGAAACAAGGTCACTAAGCGTATACTTCGCAATGACTCCGAGGCAAGTGATTCCCTAAGTACTAGTGGAGGAGGTGTGTGTGTGATTGGCAGCAGGTGTCTCAGATCAGAACTCTGGGGACATTGAGCACATGCGTGTATGCGAGGTGCGTGTTGCATTCTGGGATCTGGAGTTCTGAGCCGACGGAGCTGTGACAGAACCCCCCCAAGGGGCTCACTCCGGGAGCCGACCTCCCTCTTGGCCTTCCCCGGGGTGCTTGGGCCTGGGAGTTCAGGATGCATGGCGTGAAAGTCTTTGGTTAGTTCGGGATCTAGAATATCCTGTCTGGGGACCCAGCATCGTTCTTCCGGCCCGTACCCCTCCCACTCGACCAGATACTCCAACTTGCCCTGTCTACGTTGGGACTTGAGAATTCTCTTGACGAGGTACGCCGGTTGTCCCTCGATCTTGAGTGGCGCAGGTGGATGTTCAGAGGGGACCTCTTGGCTAGCGGGCCACCCACCACCGGTTTGAGTCTAGACACATGGAAGGAGGGGGAGATGCGGCTATGTCTTGGCAATTTCAGGCGGTACGTGACTTCATTAATCTGTTTGAGAATCTGGAACAGACCCATGTACCTCGAGGTGAGTTTTTTGCAGCCGTGGGATTGTTTAAAGTTCCTGGTAGATAGCCACACTCTATCGCCCGGCTGGTAGTTTGGGTGGACACGGCGACGGTGATCGGCTTTGTTCTTGTAGATCTCGGAGATGGTTCGCAGGCGTTGGTGGGTAGCTGCCCAGACCTGCTCACTCCGTTTGAACCACTGGTCGACGGCCGGGGCTGCAGTGGGAGTGGTGTTCCAGGGGAACAATGGTGGTTGGTATGCGAGCACGCACTGGAAGGGTGTGAGTTGGGTAGCTGAGTGCCGCAGCGAATTCTGGGCATACTAGGCCCATGGTAAGAAATGGTTCCAATCCTCCGGATTATGGGCGCAAAAGGTACGGAGAAAGCGCCCCAGTTCTTGGTTAACTCTCTCTACTTGTCCGTTGGCTTGAGGATGGTAGCCGGACGTGAGATTAACAGTAACTCCTAACTTAATCATAAAGCTTGACCATACCCATGACGTGAACTGTGGACCTCAGTCACAAACAATCTCCTCTGGTATGCCGAAGTATCGGAAGACGTGCTGGAACAGTAGTTTGGCGGTCGTGAAAGCGGTGGGAAGAGTGGGCAACGGGATGAACCAGACAGATTTGGAGAACTGGTCCACAGCCACCAGAATCGTGGTATTTCCTTGGGATTTGGGCATATCAGTAACAATGTCGATGGAAATGTGAGACCAGGGACGTTCGGGTGTGGGCAACGGCATCAGTTGTCCTGCGGGAAGGGTTCTCGGTACTTTACTCTGAGCACACGACAAACAGGAAGCCACTACCGCCCTAATGTCCTTTTCCATATGAGGCCACCAGTATTTCTCTTGGAGGAGATGGAATGTCCGTTGTGCCCCGGGGTGCCCTGTACCAAGCGCCGTGTGTGCCTAGGTGGTAAGTTCTGGCCGGTATTCCTCTGGTACAAATAGCTTGCCGGGAGGACAGTTGACTGGTACTCTTGATGATGGAACTTCATCTAATTTCTGATTCAGATCCCACTCTAACGCGTTGACGATGCAGACTGGCTTGATGATATATTCATCCTGATCATGGGTACGTTCAAAGTGGTCGTGACGTGAGAGGGCGTCTGCCTTGACGTTCTTGGATATGGGGCGGTAGGACAGAGTAAAGTCGAATCTGGTGAAGAACAGAGCCCAACGTGCTTGGCATGAATTTAGTCTCTTGGCAGTGCATATATATTCCAAGTTCTTATGATCGGTGAAAATAACGAAGGGGTGTGCCGCTCCTTCTAACCAATGCCTCCACTCCTCCAATGCCAGCTTGATGGCTAGGAGTTCTCGATCCCCTACGTCATAATTTCTCTCAGTGGGATTAAGTTTCCGGGAGAAGAATGCTACTGGATGGAGCTTGGGTCTTTCTCCAAACCTTTGGGAGAGGACTGCTCCCACTCCGGTTTCAGATGCATCTACCTCCACAATGAATGGACAGGTAGGATCCGGATGTTTGAGGATGGGGGCAGTGGTGAAGGCTTTCTTAAGTTGTTCGAAGGCGGATTGAGCATTGGAGTTCCAGGCTAGGCGCTTGGGTTTTCCCCTAAGCATGGCTGTGAGGGGGCTAGCGATGGCGCTAAAGTTCCTGATGAATCTTCTGTAAAAGTTGGCGAACTCCAAAAAACGTTGTAGCTCCTTAACGGTAGTGGGCATGGGCCACTCCACTACAGCTTTTACCTTTACCTGGTCCATGGAAACTCCCTCGGGGCTAATTACGTACCCCAAAAACGAGATGGAGGTTTTATGGAACTCACACTTTTCTGCTTTGACATATAGGAGTTGGATGTGGATGAGAATGTCATCTATGTAGGCAATGACGTATCGGCCCAGCAGGTCATGCAGTACGTCGTTTATTAAGCATTGGAATACTGATGGAGTGTTCGAAAGCCCATACGGCATTACCAAATATTCATAGTGGCCGGAGAGCGTGCTGAAACCTGTCTTCCATTCGTCTCCCTCCCGAATCCGAACAAGGTTGTAAGCACTGCGTAAATCCAGCTTGGTGAAGATAGTTGCTGTGCGTAACTGCTCCAGGGCAGACGGTACGAGAGGTAAGGGGTAACAATACTTCACACAGCACCGGTTTAACTCTCGATAATCAATGCATGGGCGTAACACGCCCCCTTTTTTCTCCACAAAGAAAAACCCCGCAGACGCTGGGGAGGTAGATGGCCGGACATAGCCTTGGTGCAGTGCTTCCTGGATATACTCCTCCATAGCCCGTTGCTCAGGGAGCGATAAAGGACAAACCTTCCCCCGCGGAGGTATTACACCGGGCAGTAAGTCAATGGTACAATCGTAGCTGCGATGTGGAGGCAGGCCACTAGCCTTCTTCTTGCTGAAGACTATTCTAAGATCATGGTAAACTTCGGGGATCATAAGGTAGTCTGTGCTGACCGGGCTCTCAATGGAAGTTGGCGCGAGCTGAATCGTGGGGATTGGGAGACAGTGCTGAAGACAATGAGGAGACCAGTGAGTGATCTCCCTCATGTCCCAGGTGATACGTGGGTTGTGTTGTGTCAACCAGGGGAACCCCAGGACCACTGGATGTTGAGTCATCCTGATGACATAGAAGGAGATCTGCTCGTGATGTAGGGCACTGGCGTGAAGGAGAACCGGGTCTGTAATCTGGGTAATGATGCCATCCCCGATGGGGGCTCCGTCAATGGCCTGGATGCGACGGGGACTAGTGAGACTGCGGACCGGGATGTTGTATTGACGAACTGTTTCCTGGTCAATGAAGTTCCCCGCCGCGCCGGAGTCAATTAGTGCGTCTAAAATACAAGAAACCTTAGAGTATTCCAAGACAACGTGAATGATCAATGCACCTTGAGTTATGTACCGGGTAGGAGAGTCAGTATTCAGTATTCACTTTTATTTTCCTGACGAGGTTTACGCGGTCGGCGAGGGCACTGTGAAATGAGGTGGTCCTTTGCGCCGCAGTAGAAACAGAGGTGCGCCGTGTTCCTGTGGATTTACGCGTGCTTGCCACAACTGCATGGGCTCCTCAGGGCTCTCCATTGAGGATCTCTCCGCGTCAGTTCATATTGGTCTGCGTTTCCGTAAAAGGTGGTCCAGACGGATAGCCATGGTGATCAGTCCATCAAGAGATTACTCATCGTCGCGACAGGCAAGCTCCTTAGTGATGTCGTCGTTTAGTCCACATTGAAACATTGTCTTAAGTGCAGGCTCATTCCATCCACTCCGTCCCGCCACCGTACGGAATAACAGAGCATAATCCCCCACGCTGCGTGGTCCCTGGACCATGGATAGTAACTCCTCCCCAGTCTCTCTGTTATCTGGTGAATAATCAAACACGGTACGAAAACGAGCGATCACTTGGTCATACGTGGTGATATTGTTTCCTTCCCATTCCGCAGTGGCCCAGAGTAGAGCTCTCCCGGTAAGGAGCTCCATGAAATGAATGATTTTCCTCTCGTCCGTTAGTTCGGGGTAGGTGGAAAAAAACAGGGAGCATTGGAGAAGAAATCCTCGACAACGCGCAGGATCCCCATCGTATTTCTGGAGTGGAAGTGGAAGTGGATGGAGTGGAAGGTAAGCAGGTGGACGTGGTTGCGGGAGGTAGTGCGGCTTGGTTTAACTTGGCTACCTGCGCGTGTAGTTCGGTGAGGCATTGATCATGTTCACTGATTATCCTGCCGTGTCCCTCGATGGCATGGGACACTTGGGAATCTCCTGCTGTGTCCATCAGTCGGCGAAGTATTCTGTCACCAGGTTTGGAAACGGTCTTCGCGGGAGCGGAAGACAGTAAAGCAACGCCCACATCTCACTCAGCCCGCCTTAACGCATGCAAAATCAAGGACCTTAAGACAAACGGGTGTTACAACCTCAATTTGGAAAGCATTCAATATCATTTAGCTCCAATAATAGAATTAAATAAATGATTTACGTACCGTGATCCGATGACATAGTACTCACAACGGCACATACGAAAATCATGATAGCGTCTTTAATAGTTGTGTTGGCAACAGCCGGCGCTCCGACCAGGGCTACGTTAAACTACCATGCTACACAGTTGGTTACTGTCATTAAGATCCGTTTTTTTTTTATTCAACTGTGTTGTATCTGTCACCAGGTTTGGAAATGGCACAATCAGTAAAGCAACGTGGGGCTGTGAATCTATAGGCAGCGTGAAATGTAAGACGTGCAAGGGTCAGGCGATCGAGCGAACAGGATAAACTGGGCAAGACAGAGACGTAGTCGAAAAACCATAAGCAAGGGTCGAGATAAACTAGGACGTAAATACAAGTAGAACGGCTTGGTATCGCAGAGAAACAAGCTCACTAAGTGTATACTTCACAATGACTCCGAGGCAAGTGATTCCCAAAATACTAGTGGAGGAGGTGTGTGTGTTATTGGCAGCAGGTGTCTCAGATCAGAACTCTGGGGACATTGAGCGCATGTGTGCTTGCGAGATGCGTGTTACATTCTGGGATCTGGAGTTCTGATCCGACGGAGCTGTGACAGTATCAGTCTTTATCAATTATGCTCATACTGCTATGTGGTAGTAGTGGTTTTGGTCAGCTTTGGTAAACTTGCTACCTGTAATCAGTTTGAGCTCAGGGTTATCTGTGTTTTTGTGACAGTAAGTTTGTCTTTGTTTTATTGTTTTGTTTGTCTGCTTTGAGCATATTGTAATTAATTTTTCTTGTGTCTTTGTTTTCTCCTTGGAGGAGTTGAGTGCTTCCTGAGGCTGGGGGGATTTCTTTGCTGCACCTTAGGCTTTACTTAATTAAGGGTCATTATTATTGCTGTCTTTATTTGCAGTGAATTTTGTGGGTATGATTTTGATTAGTGTAGTGCTTTTCCCTTTTGTATAGCTGGTGTTGTTGTACTATGATTATTGTTAATTTCCTCATGTGACTGTTTTATTTGAACAATACCTGAATGCATTGGCTGCTTTTTTCCCCCAAATAATTCTTGGCCAGTGTTTTTAACTTTAAAATTTATTTTTACATGGAAACCCATGCCTCTTGCCTGTTCTAAGTGGAACGTATTTGTGTGTCTTTATTTGGGTTATTTTCCCCGTTTTTTCAGGGTGGCGTAGCTGTTGCAAACAAGCCAGATTGCTACATAATGTGAAAATAAACAAACAGATTCTCATCCACACACCCACATTGAAAAGTCTGTCTGTCTGTAACTGTAATTAGTTACATTATTACAACATAAGAAATGTAGTGATTTGATATGTTTTAAAATGTAAAAGTTTTAAAAGTTGTTTCTTGATACGCATATAATAATGAATAATATATTTTTTTCCTGCTCAGACTGTTGTCATGGTAACGACACTATACTATCTTCAATATATACACAAACAAATTATGCTATTATGCCAATATTCCACTGCTTAAATGTGCAGAGTCAGAGTACTGCAGGGATGACATATTTTTTAGGCCAATCTGGAAGTTCGCATCACCGTGGTTTCCTTGACAGAAATCCAATAGCATTGGCTTTAGATTATTGCAGAAAATAAGCTCTGTGACCAAAATTTTTTTTATGATTATTACACATTTTGGCCATCAAGATAATCTTCACAAATGAACTACGAAATGGTCACATGACTTCAACATCACCACCATTACGCTTCTGACAACTCGTTCAAACTTTATTTAAAAAACACTACAAACTTTAAAAAACACTACAATTGGAAAATATTATAAAATGATAAATCTACAAGTTGGAAAGTTTTAGTTGGAATAGTTTGCAAGTTTTTTTCCTGTTGTTGATGATGTTAATGTCCCTGACAACCTCTGTAGTCACATTTAGCCACTTGTTAGCAACCACCCTTTTTCAAGACAGGTAAAAGCTTTTAAAAAAACTCATGAGTGGGGTATTACTGATGTATTTTCTGTCGTAGAACAAATACGTGAAAATATATTGAGCTTCTGTTAACCACAGAAATTATTTCAGGTGTTTCACAAAAAGAATATTCAAAACAATCACTGACTTTGGAACGATGGAACCGGAAGTGCTAAAATGTTATACAATTTCCTGGTTTACACCACTCTATTATGTGAATGTGTTGTGCATGTGATGATGGAGCGCTATCAGCTGGCAAAACAGGTCCATTAATTAGACTACTAGTTGCATGCCTAAATATTTTTCTTTCTTTTTCTCATCCAGTTTTTTTTTTAATGATACTGAGCTCCTGATGACTTTGACCTTTTCATGATTAAACACTCAAGCCAGGCAAGCACGAATGTTCCAGGCCCTCAACATCTCTATCTCTTCGTAACAGCGCCCAATATCAGCAGGAATACCAGATAAATGATATTCAATCATAAAGCGTTACCGATTGAAGATTGAAAAGAAAAGTAAATAACTGGCTAATTAACAACAACAATAACACCAACAACAACAGCAACAATGATCAAAGATGTTGTAATCTTTTCTTGTGGGTGGGTGAGTCGAATGTAACCACCTCTTTTGCCTATGCATAGAAACGGCCCTGGGTGTGGATCTACTTTAAACCCTGGCAATGCTGTCTAATGTAGGTAGTGACACATTAATTTATGGCTACGAATAGAAACTGGGTGGGAACAAGAAATAAATTTGGCATAACGCCAATCATAATATTCTGTTTTAGAAAAACAGAGCCTGGTATGTTATGAAAAAGAACGTTTATCTTGGAAAAAAAAAAAAAAGCAGCCACCTGACTTAAGTTAAATTAACTCCACCCCTACTCACATCATATTAGAATTGTTCATAATGGTCAAACTCTCTCATTTACCGGACGAAATGGGCAAGTTTAAGTATACTTACTATTTTCTTTTAACCCTGAGCTTCATTTCAGTTCTGTTTTATATAAACAGACAAACAGGGGATGAAGGATATATCTATGCCACACCTCAAGATTCTTCAAAGCCAGAAATGAAACCACGGCTGGACACTGAAGAAAACGGGAGATGTGAGGGGAAGATCCACACAAGCTCGATGCCACCGAAGCTGACGCTCAGACAGTATGCCAGAAAGAAGCTTGTTCATGACCTGTGCAGCACAAAAACTATTTTGGACACCAGAAGCAAATGGCAGACATTTGACCAAATTCCTAAGCGGGAGTTGCACAACTTTCTTGTAGACGACCGGCATGGAATAATCTACTGCTATGTTCCAAAAGTTGCCTGCACTGCATGGAAACGGATCATGATTGTTCTGAGTGAGAGTCTGAAGGTGCATGGTGTACCTTACAGGGACCCTGCAGACGTCCCCATCGAAGACGTTCATGGATCCTCTCTACAGCACCTTAACGCATACTCGAAGGTAGTGATAAAAAAAAAAAACTTGAGGCATACAAAAACTTCATATTTGTCAGAGATCCATTTGTTAGACTGATTTCAGCCTACAGAGATAAGTTACAAAGCCCAAATCAGATATATTATGAAACAATAGTTATGGACATATTACGCACATTTGGAAATGTCTCTAATCCGCCAGCATCAGTAGAGAAAGCACACGCTGATGGCATTGTTCCTTCTATCTACAACTTTATCCAATATATACTGAGCCTCACAGCAGGAAATGACACAGCATTTGATGAACACTGGCGACAAACAATTAACTTGTGCCACCCCTGCCTGATTAATTATGACTTTATCGGGAAGATGGAAACCATCGAGGATGATGCTGCTCAACTGCTACGAATTCTCCATGTTGATAACATTGTGGACTTTAAACCATGGTCCCAAAGTAAAACAGAGCAAAGTGAGATAATGACCTGGTTTGCCAACATCCCCTCGGAGTGGAGGAGGAAACTCTAGACTTCAGACTTCAGACTGTTTGGATATGAAAGTCATGAACACCTAGACAATCTCCATCTTGAAAACATCATCTGAATGGTTTGTTGTGTTCTGTAGTATGACTGTTGTCTTTATTCATTTGTAGTGGAATCTTGTGTTAGGACTTGACGTTGGTAACTTAGTCCCCTTTATTGATTTCAATGGCATGGGAGTTATGTTTATGGAAAAGATTATTCCTTGTTCTCACATTAAAGATCTGTTTGAGTTCAGTGCCGCTTTTGTTTGTTGTAACAATTATAGATGTCCAAGTTACAGGATACAAATGAATATTTCTATATGTTTAATTTGTAAATGGCACTGTCTGCATCATTACATGACTTTGCTAAGCTTCCTCTTATTAAACCAACAGTCTAAGTATAAAACTGTTATTGTTGGATATGTTGTTATATGTTGTTTCCATGGATTTATGCATTAGAATTTTCATTAGTAGAAGAAGCTCAATATTCACTCATCCCTTTCTTTCTCAGATTCCTTCCTGAAAGGATTTTACTATTTGCAGAGGTGCTTTTGTTCCAAACTTATAAAATGTATCACTTGTATATCTTTTAATGGTGTACTCAGTAGCTCATGGAAAAATACTTAATAATCACTTATCTAGTACTACATATTACTGAATAGTTAATATATATATTCATAACATACAAATAAAACACTAATGAGTAATTATTAAGTCCCTGTGTATGAGCTGTAACTATAGTAAGGATTACATATTAGAATGAGCTCATTAATAGAAACCTATCATATATTTTACACCCAAAAGTACTGTCAGAGCAATGCTGATTTAAGAAAAAATCAATTCAGTTTTATTTGTAAAGCAGTTATAACAATAGACATTGTCTCAAAGCAGCTTTACAGAAACATATAAACACAGGATACAGATTTTAAGTGTTTGGATTTATTTGACCAAGCAGGTGGCGACGGTGGCGATGATAGATGATATGAGGAAGAAACCTTGAGAGGAACCAGACTCAGAAGGGAACCTGTCCTCATCTGGGTAACAACAGATAGTGTGAAAGTAAAGGAAAGTTCATAATGTTCATTAAGTTTGTTTGTTGAACTAGTTCACTGTTCACTAAAGGAGACTTGAGTGCAAAATTGTACGTGGTAATTTCAGTCCTATGGCCATAGCAGCAACCAAAGTCACAGCAACCACAGCTAGAATGTCCATGAGGAATTGAGGTCCAAAACCCTTTCCATGGTACTTCAAGCATCCTCAGCAATATACAGACTGCACTGCTTGGGGTCCTCCTCAGTGGCAGAATGTAGCCTCCAGTTGAAGAGAGCTCCATCCAGAGGTGGGGCATCAGGATGGATCAGGCAGGTCCGGAGAGCAGAAAGGGTCAGGATCACTGGCATCTCCATAATTTCATGTGTGGCTCGACAGAAGGAGAGAGGGCGAGATTATTAGGTATGCTTACTATCCAGTAAAAGATAATACTGTGTATTTTTGCATAAAAGAAAGTCTATTCATGGTAAGCTTGAGTAAACAAATATGTTTTCAGCCTAGACTTAAACACTGAGTTGGAACACTAATCGGAAGGCTGTTCCATAAAAAAAGTTAATATTGGTTATGACAGAAAGGTGTCAGAACACACAATGCATTACAGCTTTCTCAAAATGGGGCTACATAGCTGCAGACTGTTCAGAGTGCCGATGCTGACCCCGGTCCACCACCCAAAGCCCCTACAATGGGAATGTGAGCATTAGAACTGGACCATGGAGCAATGGAAGAAGGTGGCCTGGTCTGATGGATCACAACTGCTTTTACATCATGTGGACAGCTGAGTGCGTGTGACTCACTTACCTGGGGAAGAGGTGGTACCAGGATGCACCATGGGAAGAAGGCAAGCTGGCAGAGGCAGTGCTCTGGGCAATGTTCTGCTGGGAAACCTTGGGTTCTGGAATTCATGTGGATGTTACTTTGACACGTACCACTTACCTAAACACTGTTACCGACCAAGTATACACCTTCTGTGGCATGGCAGTGGCCTCTTTCAGCAGGACAATGAACCTGCCACAGTGCAAGAATTGTTCAGGACTGGTTTGAGGAGCATGATTAAGAGTTCAAGGTGTTGACTTGGACTCTAAATTCCCCAGATCTTAATCTGATCTAGTATCTGTGGGAAGTGCTGGATAAACAGGTCCGATCCATGGAGGCCACAACTTGCAATTTACAGGCCATCAAGTATCTGCTGCTAATGTCCTGGTACCAGATACAACAGCAAAACTTCAGAGGTCTTGTGGAGTCCATGCCTCAATGGGTCAGAGCTGTTTGGAGCACAACTGGAACCAGTACAATATAAGGCAGGTGGTTTTAATGTTATGGCTGATCAGCGTATCTGGTCAAAAAAAAAAAACTTGACAGTGATTATTATAAAAAATGGTACATATGTATATAAAAAAAGCATGAGTCAATGAATATATAAGACCCTATATATTAAGACCACTTAATTAACACAGGGCCACAGGGTTGCCTCGAGCCTGACTTGGACCACAGGGCGGGGGACACCCTGGATGGTGTGTCAACACATTGCAAAGTACAATCACACAAACACACTCGACAATTTAGAGACACCAATTAGCCTACAACATATATACACAGAGGAACCCCCTGAAGAGCAGGGAGAACATACAAGCACTGCACACACAGAGTGGAGGTGGGAATCAAACCCCCGCTCCTGGAGGTGCTAGGTAAACGAGCTTACCACTAAACCACTGTGCTTCCTTATTACAATACATAAAAATAGCAAACAAGTGAGATCAGTGAAATTAGTTGGCATCATAACAATAACTTATAGTTGATCTTCACAACAGAAATCTCACCAGACAAGATGAACCGATCTGTGGACTTTTCCAACCTGCTCCCTATGTGGTTCATTATGATTCACACCATTTTCATTTGTTCCCATTGAAATTTTTAGCTTCAATTTATCTGATGTTTTATATAAACTCTTAAAATAGTGTTTCCAAAAAACTTACCAATTCATTGAGTTTTCCACACTTTTTTTCCCACCCTTTACACTTGGTATGTTGTAGTGCTGGATGTTACGCTCTCTTTTAACATCACCAGTAAAGTAATTTACCAGTAAGGTAAATATCAACAGTAAAGTAATTTGTGACTCTTATCTCTTTTCAGAATTCTCTTATTTTTTTCTTTAGAAACTCAAACTTCAGTTGAGCACATTGGTATTCAGACCTCAGGCATAACTACATGCTTGCGCACTACTCCGATAATTAGATAGATGACGTGCATATGGGGTGTTTCCTGGGTGATATCGGCTTGAGTGTGGAGCAGTATTATATTATTATATTAGTATTATATCCAGAGCAAGTGTCAGTGTCAGTTAACCGTAACCACAGTATTTCAGTCTTTGGACAAAATTGTAGAGTGGCATTAGAAGACAAATGTACTGTATATCTGTTACTTTTGCTTTCAAATTCCATTCCACAATTTTGAGTCTATTTACATTGTTCAAAAGATGAAAATATTTTGAACAGGAAATGGCCTGTTACTGTATATGGTAAGAGGAATAAATAATGGTTACTTGAACATGTTCATAGCATCTGGTAATTGGTCTGAAGTTCATAAGAAGTTTAAAAAAAAGAGTTTGGAAAAGAGATTAGAGTCACAAATTACTTTACTGGTAACATTTAACATACTTACGATTTACTTGACTATTGATGTTAAAACAAAGCGTAACATCCAGCACTACAACATACAAACTGTAAAAGGCGAAAAAAGCACGTTACAAAGTGAAGTGTGGAAAACCTACTGAAATGGCAAGGTTTTTTAAATGCTCAAACCACCCCATGGTTCCAACATCCAACTTTTCCCCCATTCTGATATTCAATGTGAACATTAACTGAAGCTCTTGACCTATAGCTGTATGTTTTATTTTTATTTTTTTGCATTGTGCTGCTGCCACATGATTGAATGATTAAAATTCAATTAAAAATGAACGTGCAGTAAATATATTTCCAATGAGTTTATTCACATGAAATTTTCCCCAGACATCAGTAATAACTCAAGAAATCCATTTATTACCAATAATTACTAAATTTCTTGAGTTAATACTGATATCTGGTGAAAATTTCATATTTATAGCCTCATTGGATATATATGTACTGAAAAAAATGTTGACGCGTTTAATAGGTATTTCCTCCACTGTATCAACATTGTTAAAGTAAACATTGCCTCTCCTTCTCGACTTAATTGGCCTTCAGATAATTCTTCAGACAATGAGTTCAGTTTAGCACATTGGTATTCAGACCT
Source organism: Ameiurus melas (assembly GCA_012411365.1). Classification (NCBI taxonomy): domain Eukaryota; kingdom Metazoa; phylum Chordata; class Actinopteri; order Siluriformes; family Ictaluridae; genus Ameiurus; species Ameiurus melas. The sequence goes on along the minus strand of CM022753.1, from coordinate 8,220,562 downwards.
CAGGCATAACTTCATACTTGCGCACTACTCTGATAATTACATGTTGTGCATATGTGTGGAAAACCTACTGAAATGGCAAGGTTTTTTAAATACTCAAACCACCACATCTGGTTCCAACATCCAATTTTCACACATTCCCCATTCTGATATTCAATGTGAACATTATATTATATATCTACATACATGTGTGTGTGTGTGTGTGTGTGTGTGTATGTGTGTGTATGTAGGTACCTCCCAAAAATGCAGCTGAATAAATGGCATGCTTGCTACATTTTTGGGTAAATTCAATGGAAAACTATATTTCCCATAATCCTTTGTTTTAGGATGAGTTGTAATTAGTTTTCAGTGGCGTAGTCTAAGCCAATAGGTTTCCTGTTTAATTACACCCGTAGCCAATCAGAGATTAACTTTGTTGGGGAGTGGTAAAAAAAAAAAAAGAGTTGGAGTAGAGGGGAAGCGGACTTGGAGGGAAGGACACACGGGAGCAGAGTGGGAAAAAAAGAAAAACGGAGTTTTAACACATTCACATAAAATGTGACAGAGAGCCTGAAATGAACAGCCCAGTGGTGCTCAATTGTTTAATTAAAAACACTGATGACTCCCTACACACTGGATGTTCAAAGCGTCTGATGTCTGGTAACTTGCGTGTGCATATAGCCAAAGAACCATGTGAGGCTAGAATGGAACCCCATGTATGGCGGGCATCAGAGGCAACAAAGCTGATGGATTGTGGAGATCCTGAGCCAAGCCATCTTCCTAATTTGGCCACCCTGCGCAAAGCAAAGCAAGAGAGAAATGACTTAGAATTAGGTGACAATGATCCTATTTTGTCACTGCAGATGTTAAAATATAGTGCAACTCACAGTGGTAGCATTAAAGACATTGGACTGGACAAGTTCTTCCGTCACTACTGGAGTCAAACACAAATGTTTATGTACAAGTCATTATCAAAGAAGTCTACTAACCCCACTGTGAGTTTTGATGCAACTGGCTCAGTGGTGAGGAAATTATTGAAAAATAGAAATAATCAACAGCCTGTTAAACTCAGGAAATCAAGAAACTCTGTGCTGAACACATGTGCATTTGATGCTTTTTGTCAATGCTTATGTTAAAGTGCTTTCTGCGATAGTGTAACTTTTTGAAATAATGTTTGCGGTGAGGACTCAAACAACCTCCTCCAGCTAGTGAAAACAATCACCACAAAGGGTCTGAATGCACAAGTCTACATACAGAGGGCAGAGCTGCTGAGTGGAATATTTAAAGCTGTCCAATTGAAGTCTGGTGCTCTCCAAATCGATGCACAGTGCCACATCTCCACTATCATTGAAAAGTCAATGACACAACACGCAAGGGCCAACTTCACACAGGTTGATGTTTGTAGACTAAACTTCTATTACAGTAGTGGCACAAATATAATTTTATTCAGCTAAAAGTCGTGAGCAACCAGCAGTTTGGTAAATTTGTGAACCGTAGGTTAAAGTGAAGTGCAGCTAGATTATCTGCGTTTGTTGTTTTGCACTAGCTTGGAAAAAAATTACCTAAGTACAAACTGTAACTCCCTGATGACATGTGAGGAGGCATTCCAGTTCATCTCAAAGGTGTTCAGCAGGCCATGCAAGCCTTGACAAATAATGTAGCTTGCTTTATGCAAAGAGGCAGTGTCAGGCTGGAACAAGTTTGAGCTCTTTAGTTCCAGTTAAGGGAAATTATAACGCTATAGCATACAGAGACATTCTAGACAATCATGTGCCTCCAACAAGTTTGGGGAAGGCCCACATATGGCTATGATAGTCAGGTGCGCTCAAACTTTTGGTTATATAGTGTCCAACTTTCACTGATCAAATCATACAGTACCATTACTCACCAACTTCTCTCACAATAGCATGCACTGTGGCTCTTTTATACTCAAAAAGGGTTCCTTTGAAACCACTTCGAAGTCTATCATAATAAGTATTTTTTCCCCTTCTCCTGAAACAGTTAGACCTAGATCTATTTTGTGCTCAACTTCAATAATATGACAATTTCCAGTGTATGATTATGATGTCAAGATTCCCAGCAGTAATTATTTGCCTTTTTTCCTCAAACTGCCACCAGACAGGCAGGGTTATGACTAGATTATGGTATAATCTCTATCCTATTTGAAGACCCAGTCAAAATCTCATTCCATTTTTTTAGCCACATCAAGTTGAGGAAAATTAAGTTGCATAAAATTTTCAAATACTATAATGTCTGTAAGCTCAATACAAATCAGTGACTATAGCCAAATTCAATACTGGTGAGTTACTCCTTCCATAAAAGCAAGTTTCATGAAATATCAGCAGATATTTGTGTGTCCTGTTGCACTCACATTCACATGTTCCACAAGAGGGCAGTCAACTGTTCCTGTACCATTTTCTTTGGATTATGTGTGATTGCTGAGACTCATGGTTGTGAGTCACTGCAATAAAAAGGTGCTGTGTATTCAGTGAGGTCACGAGCTAGACGTTTACTTATCATTATCATATCTCACATTCTTCTGACGAGGAAGGATAGCACAGTGATGAACTGATTTGATGTACATGCATTTTTGTGATCTTTGAAGGCTTCGTAAGGCCGGAGTAAACCTGTATTCATCATTTCCACTGTCACACTAATAAGATCATACTTTAAATTAAAAGTAGAGGTCTTTCTTATATTTTACAATACTCAATCGATGTCTCTCTACAGGAAGCACATCTTTCAGACTCGCCGATTTTTACCTGTTCTGAGATGCTTGGAAAAGGAGGAAATGTAGAAGACTTTTTTCATGTGACAATGATTCCCAGTTTCTATGACTACTGTCGCCAGGCAACGATCATACAGTGCACCCACGCCTCCATCGATTTAAAGAACATAAACCGTGACAGCCATTTTCTGTGTTTCTCGATCTCATCTGGCTCAAATAAGCCAATATTTCTTTTACTTAAAAAAAAAGTATTTTAGCTGTGTTTATTTAAGTCTTACATTTTTCATTTGTATCCAGACAGACTTAAATAAACAGTGTGTACTTTCAACATATGAGATATTTCAACATTTTGTGTGCTATTTTATAAAATATTCTGTTTACTAGGTGTACTCATACATACCCATAGTATTATATTATTGTTATTATACTTATGAAGACCATACATCAGATTTTTATAAACAGAAAACCTTATTTAGAGATCAACTTATATTTTACTGTATGAAGTTTCAGAAATTTCCTTCCTTACAAAGAAAGCAACTCAAATAACTGAAAAGAGACAACAATCACCTTTTAATGCTTAAACACGAATTATTACTATTAAATATCGACATAAATTACACACATTTGAAAATCTGAAGTGATTATGTTATGTTTCGTTTTACACTGGCACTTCACCTTATTACTTTAGTCTAAAGGTTCAGATGAGATATATCTGATTCTAGCTAGCTAAGTCATGTCACTTCACTAATTAGATGGGAGGGGCTAAATTAAAGAAAATCTATAAAAAAAATCTGTGAAAATTGTGCCAGGGGGCATGGTGGCTTAGTGGTTAGCACATTTGCCTCACACGTCTGGGATTGGATTCAGGGATTCCATCTGTTAGAAAATTATGCTAGATTAAAAAATATAAATAGAGACTTCTGTAATAAACATTCTGTACTTAGAGCTAGAATACAAGGGGCTGCCTAAAGGTGAGCCTGCAGAAATAGATAAGAAGATGCTTGCGTGTGAACAAAAGACACACCCACAGACACTTGCACGAACACCAAGATGAGTTTAAGAAATTTTTTGTAGTTTAATTAAGTAAACACGCATAAAGGAATTGTTTTCTAACAATCATAGGTTTTACACGAGAAATCTGGGATGAATGGTTTTACTATTTGCGGCCAAGGGAATTTGAGAAGCCTGAGTGCCTTTAGACGTAGTAGAAATTGGAAAGAAAATATAGCTAAATCTAACTATAGACCAATATAAAATCTCCCCTTTATCTCTGAGATTTTAGAAAAGGTTGTAGCAAAGCAGTTATGCTCATACTTGGATAGGAACAACATTCATGAAATGTATCAGTCAGGATTTAGACCTCATCATAGCACAGCGACAGCGTTAGTTAAAGTAGTAAATGACCTTCTACTGACCTCTGATCAGGGTTGTGTCTCGCTGCTTGTGTTACTCAACCTTAGTGCAGCTTTTGATACTATAGATCACACTATTCTCCTTGATAGATTAGAAAATGTTATTGGTATTAAGGGTACAGTCCTCTCTTGGCTGGTGAATAATCCAACAATATGGTGTTATGAATATGGCTTATGCGTGGTTTTCCCCCAGAAGCCTGAGATTTTGTCATAAACTTCTGGAAGACAGGGGAGTTTCTGCAGTGTGAGGGATTTACTTTGTGAACATTGTGGAACTCCAACAGTAAACTCAGAATGCATGGAGAAATCACCATTTATATCTATGAATTGATAAAAAATCGGTCAGATAAGACCTGAGCCAAGAGAGGACCTTAATGCTGAGAGAGCCCTTAATGCTGACAACATTTTCTAATCTATCAAGGAGAATAGTTATTATAGTATCAAAAGCTACACTAAGGCCATAAATACAAGCAGCGACAATAACCCGGATCAGAGGTCAGTAGAAGGTCATTTACTACTTTAACTAACGCTGCTCTGTGCTCTATGATGATCTAACCTCTACTGATACCTGAATGTTGTTCCTATCGTATGAGCATAACTGCTTTGTGCTTAACATTCCTAAAATCTTAGAGATGAAGGGGAGATTTGTATACTGGTCTATAGCTGGACAATTGGGATGGGTCAAGGTCAGTTTTTTTTAATCAAGGGATTAATAACTGCTAATTTAAGTGATTTAGAGACATAGCCAGTGCTTAGGGTAGAATTGATTATATTTAAAAGTGGTTCAATTACTCCTGGACAAATTTGTTTAAACAAACATGTAGGTACGAGATCTAGTATGGAAGTTGATGAATTGGCTGAAGAGATTAATGTAGCTAGTTCGGTCTCTCTAAGCAGAGCAAAACACTCTAAGCAATCATCTGATATTTCTATGTTGTCATGTAATGGGTTTGTTACAGTACTGTCCGGTTTTAATTTAATGGCATGTGTTTCATGTCTAATATTTTCAACCTTATCAATGAAAAAATTCATGAAATCTTCACTGCTATGTAATGATTGAGTGTTTCTCTCTGTAGTGGTTTTATTCCTAGTTAATTTTGCTACCGTGTTGAAAAGAAATCTAGAATTGTTTTTGTTATCTCCTATTAAGGTGGAGAAATAGATTTTTCTAGCTTCACTAAGAGATTTTCTGTATTTCAGTAGACTCTCCCTCCAGGCTGTTTGAAATATCACTAGTTTGGTTTGACGCCATTTACGTTTTAATTGTCGAGATGTTTGTTTTAAGGTACGCGTTTGATCGTTATACCAGGGTGCTAATTTTTTCTCTCTAATTATTTTTCTTTTGAGTGGAGCCACTCTATCTAACGTGTAGCGGAGTGTTGACTCCAAGCTTTCAGTCGCCTGATCGAGTTCTATGGGATCTGACGGTGAACCAAATCTAATTGATGTTTCTGCGAAGATATTTATGAAGCTGCGGAAAAATTACAATATTTTCTATACTTAGTCCATATGTTGGTATGAGGTCTAGAGTGTGACCACCATTATGAGTAGGCCCGATTACATTCTGATTAATCCCTACTGAATTTAAGATTGACACAACCGTTGTTCTCAGAGGGTCCTCCAGGTTATCAAAATGAATATTAAAATCTCTGACGATTAATGCTTTATCTACAGACACAACCAGGTTTGAGATAAAGTCTGCAAATTCTATTAAGATATTCAGTATATGGCCCTGGGGGTCTGTAAATAATAAATAGAGGAATTGACTTATTGTTTCTGGCTACATAGTTTACACTGGTATAAAGAATTTTAAAAGAATTAAATTTATGATAAGGTTTTTGTGTGACGACTAGATTTTGACTATGGATAAGACCAACACCGCCTCCTCTACCAGTTAAACGAGGCTGATGTACATCACTGTATCCAGGAGGACTGGCTTCATTTAATGCTACATACTCGTTCGGTTTAATCCAAGTTTCCGTTAAACACATTAAATTAAATTCCTGATCAGTAATGATGTCGGTAACAATAAGAGCTTTAGATGCAAGAGATCTAATGTTTAATAGTCCTAGCTTCAGATCAAAAGTGCTGGCTGTGCATTCAATATGATAAAATTTTATGTTAATTAGGTTTTGAAGACAGACTTTCTGAGTTTTTCTATATATTTGTATAGCTCGGGGAACACAGTCTCTATAGTATGTATTACAGGTGTTGGATTATTAATTGAGCATTGATTATACTGAATGTAGTTATTGTTGGAAGATGTACTTACGTTAGGTAGTCACTTGGAGATGTTGTCGGACAGCAGTTCCGCTCCAACGCTGCTGGGGTGCAGGCCATCAGGACGAAACAACCTAGGCGCTCCCAGAACAGATTCCAGTTATTAACAAACACTAGATTTGTTTATACACCAGAGGCAATCAATCATTGCGTGAAGTCTACTGACTTCTTCTGCTCCACGTTGTGTGGGGAGGTCAAATGATCTTCGGGTGGGTGATTGCCTTACCGTTCAATCGTTGGAGATTCTTCAGACCTCACTGGCGTGTTCATTAGTGTACGCCCAATTCGTCTTCTTCAGGATACTATGGACATCAGAAACGAGCACCAAAAAAGGTGTGTGACCTTACCTTTAGATGAGATGAGTTCCGCAATGGGTCGATGATCAAGTGTTAGGTGTGGGAGAGGGGTGAGCGATTCTGGTGGAGAACACGTGGAGATGTCTGCCGGGACAGCCCACCTCCACCTGGTTCACCCACTCGGTGTCTTGGGCGCTGGGGCGGCGGGAAAGTAGGCAGGCTGCACAGTACAGGAAACAGTGGGGGTAGGAGTGGAAATACCACCTGTGTGCTTAGTTGGTGTGTAGCAATCATGTTTCCAGCGATGTGTCCTGAGCTGTGTATTGGTGTTCTCACATCCCCAGTTCAGGAACCATGTGGTGAGTGAGTCTCAGAAAAATGAGAAGATAGACTATTGTACTTTACAAAAAAAGCGTAAATGTGAAATATGAACGTAAACAAGGCTAGTGTGTAGGTGATGCTAGCGGGCTAATGTAGTAGTCGCAGTGTTTGTACAAAAAAAATTAGCGACAAGCAATAATTGTTTTAAAAGTAGTTTCAGTTATATTTGTATACGAAATGAACTAAAATTATCAATGTAAGAAGAAAATAATGTAATAGGTTAGCTGAAGGAGCTGCTTCCTGCTTGATGCTGCTTCCTTACTTTTCAATAATTTTGTCACAAATTGCTGAATATAGATATGAAATTAACTAAAACACTTGTTATCCAACTTCCTGTGTTAGTACCACATATGGAATAAATTTATTTATTTATTTTTTCCCCTGTGACAAAACATTCTTAAGTTAATTATTCCTCTTTTTTACAGCAACAATTTTCCCAACAATTCCAGTTATTAAATTTTTACTAAAGATACTTCTTCACTGTTGGTTACATGTTGTGGAACGTCCACAAAAGAAGCTAGTTCATGTCCTCACTTACATGCTAGCAGCTTTAAACAGTTTTCCTTACCTGACTCTTTTTATTCTATATCAGATCTTTTAAAAATGTTGTTTTAAACCACAGCCATGGCAAACCACACAAAAGCACATTCATTATGTTGAGCATCCATCATGCAAGTCCCTGTGAATGCTACTATAGAAATGTTTGCATATTAGAACAAGCACATTACTATAAACCTGAATTTAGTCAGCACTACTGTCAGCTGCTGTTATAGAAAATTACTCAACACCTTTGTGACCAATTTGCTTTAAGAATTCAACAGCACTGTGGTGTAAATAAAAACCTCATGTAGATATTTTTATTTATATCAACTTGGAGGAAGGTGGGGAGCATGGACCACATACATTTCAGACCACATGCATTACTTTCTTGAGAGGACAAGTCAATGGAGTACATGTCTATCTCAGCCTTGCATTTTGTACATTACAAAAGGACATTTTGAACCAAATTCGACAAATGATTGACTAAATTTGAAGGGTGGATATCATTCTTTATTTATTTATTTATTTTTAAATTATTTTTTGTTAAAGCTAATAGACACAAAGATGCTGTGTGATCTCTGCAGAGGGAAAGCCTTCCCCACAAGGGGACGCCAGAAACTTGCTTTCTACAAATGCTTTATTGCTCCAACTTGACACTGGGTGATATGTGGCCAAAAATTTAAAGCAGCAGACTATTTCACTGCAAAAAAGAGTAGCAAGTAGAGATATATTGAATAAAGGAAAAGTTATCTAATATTTTATCTAACATTATGATATTATTATTTAACAAATCTAAACCAATAATGCATATTTCTAGACATTTTAAGCTTAAAATTAGCTTATTCGAATGGCATATATATATATATATATATATATATATATATATATATATATATATATATATATATATATATATATATATATATATATTTACTAATTGCTTTTTTTTTTTTTTTTGCAGAGAAAATAAATAGTATTTTCTGACCCCTGCAATTTGTAAATTATACTGCTTGTTTTCATTTCTGCTCACAATGACAGTGGCAGTCTTTATCATCAGGCATATGGTTGTGGACATATTTCAGACCCTGGTAATGTTGTCAGTTCGTACTTGCTTTACAGTTACCCCCTTAAGTTAAGAGGCAAAACTTTTCAACACAGGTCCCTGAAACCCAGCCACATCATTAAGTTATTTACCTGATACTATTTTTACATTTTTACCTGATACTATTTTTACATTTTTACCTGATACTATTTTGTCAAGTCAGGTTTCGTGACAGATTTTTTTCTGTGGATTTATGCCTCACTAGAATTTTCATTAGTAGAACAAGCTCAATATTCACTCACCCCATTCTTTCTCAGATTCCTTTCTGAATGTATATTGCTATTTCTAGAGGAGCTTTTGTTTCAAACTCACAAAATGTATCACTTGTCTATCCTTTAATGGTGTTTCCAGTATTACATGGCTAAGTAAGTACTAAGGAATAAGTAATATTTATTTTTATTATTATTATTATTATTATTATTATTATTATTATTATTATTATTATTATTATTATTATTATTATCATCTGTGGAACTATATTAGTGAATAGTACAACCTCAATTCTAAAAAAGTTGTGACGCTGTGTAAAATGTAAATAAAAACAGAATGCAATGATTTGTCTCATAAACCCATTTGGGATTCACAATAGAACATGTTCGCAATGTCTGTAATGTAAGACACCTAAGACAGTGCTACAGGGAGACAAGAAGGACAGCTGATGAAAAATAGCAGTAGTTGAAACTGCTAGTTTTATCACTATTTATCTGTAAAAAAAAAAAAAAGAATTAATGTCCATACAGCATTTAATGGCATTAAGACATTCAAACAGATTTGTCAGAGAACAGCTGTTAGAATTTACAGGAAAATAAAGTTGTGTGTCGTCAACATTACAGTGATATGATGAGTTGTGTTTCTGAATTATGTGACAACAAGAGAGGTCCTAAAATGGAACCACAAGGAACACCATAAGAGATCTGTGCATGAGATTTCATACAGAAAAACTTCTCCCCTTAAGTTAAGAGGCAAAACACAGGTCCCTGAAACCCAGCCACATGATTAAGTTTTTTTAAAGGATGTCATGATCTACTATAACAAAGGCTGCACTTAAAATCCAACAGGAACCACAGTCAAGAGAGGGTAAAATGTCATTGGTAACCTTTAACAAAGCAGACTCAGTTTAGCTCCCTAAACCCAGACTGAAATGTATTTAAAAAATGTTCAAAGTGCTCATGTAAGAAGAGTAATGAAAATAAAAAACGTTTTCCAAAACTTTTGAAACAAAAGATAGTTTGGAGATGGGTCTGGAATTATTCAGAGTGTGTTGATCAAGATGATGCCTTTGTAACAATTGCTGGACTACAGCATGTTTAAATGCAACTAACAAAACTCCATTTTATGAATAAAATGATTTGCTGGTCAAACTGGTCACATAGGACAGTAAAAGTGTCTAAAGGGCCACTTGAAGTAATATTTAAAAAGGCATTAATTGTACTAAACAGTACTCTTTGGCCTTTGTGCATTTTGTCCAATTAAATCTGACATATATTTGAGCTGTGCTTCTGTAACAGAGCATAAGAACTCCCTAAGAATTTCATAAGACACCTGTAGCTTATCTTTTTTCCATGCGTGTTCCACGTGCCTACACTCCTGTCTAAGGGAACAGGTGGACCCATTTAGCCAGGGCTGGACTTTATGTATCACTTTGTGTCTTTGAGACCTTAGGAGGGTGACTGAGTCCAAGGTAGCAAAGCAAGTACAGTTAAAAAGACCAACCAGTTCATCAGGATTGACTCAAGAGGATATAACTTTCACTGCATTTGTCAGTTGAGTAGAAAAACGAAAAATGGGGGAAAAGAAGAAGAAAAGGGGGGGGAAAACGGGTGGGTGATAAGATTTGGGCATAGGAGGAGTGGTGATAAGTTTGGCATGACAGCACAGATTCAAAAACAAATGGACAATGATCAGAAATAGCAGCATCACTTATTTCAAGGCAGGGTACAGCCTGGACAGGGTGCCAATCCATCGCAGGGCACAATCACATACACACTCACACATTCATTCATACACTACGGATATTTTGGACATGCCAATCAGCCTACCATGCATGTCTTTGGACTGGGGGAGGAAACCGGAGTACCTGAAGGAAACCCCCACAGCACGGGGAGAACATGCAAACTCCACACACAGGGCAAGGGAATCGAACCACCAACCTTGGAGATGTGAAATGAATGTGCTAAATCTTGCATTAACATGTTATAATAATATTTATTTTAATCCCAGGCTTTATGTCAAAACGGGTACGATTTCTGAACATAGGTCTGTGACGCCATGTTCACTGTATGTTATGTAATTTAATGAGGAGGTGTGTACTAATTATGATCAATTTGCACAGGAAAAACAATCTGTGTACAAATTACAGAGAAAGAAGTGTCTTGCATCCCCCCACACACACACATACAATACATGTAGATCACATGTCCATAACATATAGGCTCTATAACATAATGCTGACATGTCCTTTTACCATTTATAGAAATGAAGAACAAGGCTATGTGATGGAATATAAAGAAAGCTTAACCAACATGTCAGTTTGGACGGGTTATATATTACCTGGAGTTAATTTTTTCAGCCATTTTATTCATGGTTAAATACAGCGTAATCTTTGTGCACACAGTCCATAAAGAATTACTAACATTACATGTTCAGATGGGACTAAAATACCATATTTAAGTCTGACTTCATATATTTCAGTATTTGGCTGTACTTTTAACCTAATTATATTACGTAATACAAAACATGATCTCCTCTCCTCCAATTCTGGTCTTTTAACTGTCCCTAAGACTCATTTACATAGTATGGGTGATAGGGCATCATCCTCCAAAACTGTGGAACTCACTAACATCTGAGGAGCCCAGTCTTTTAGTGTATTTAAATCTTTGCTCAAAAATTTTACGTAGATTACATAGATTTTACGTGATGACTTTGTTTTTTGTTTTTTTGTTATTTATTTGTTATTACTTTAACTATGCTATTACTAAAGTTAATAATAAAATACAATTCAATATTAATAACAATATTATTAATATTGAATTGTATTTTATTATTAACTGTTTTTGATACATGCATCTATACTTCGTTTTATGCCATTTCTTTTCTTTTCTTATGTAAAGCACCTTGAGAGGCCTTTTTGAAGGTGCTATATAAAATAAAGTGTTATTCTACAAATCCTGAAAAGTTGACAAATGGACATGGAAATTAAACTGTGCTTGCATTAGATAAGGTCACTACTTTACCCTTAGTAAGTAAGTCCACTGCATCCATGTTTATATTCAGATAGATAAAGCAGTATTTATTTTTTTTTTGTACAATGTACAACTTTTTCATTCAGGTTTTTAATATTCGCTGTATGGAAAATCTTTAATTAAATAAAAAAATAAAAATAAAACCTCAGCAGATTACACAGATGACCCTCCCCATTCTCCGAGCTTGGGACCAGTACTGAGAGTGCACTGGCTCCAGTGGCTGGCGTTGGTTACCTGACCAAGAATCAGACAGTGCAGTGGTGAGAGAATCGCATGCTAGTCCTAGTCCAACAGGAAACTGCTGCATGGAAAAACCTGTTTGATCTATAATGTTTCCAGAGGAACCTTCTCTCTTTGAGAGCAATTATGAAATTACTTTTAAAGATAATGTGCCTACTCAGAAATGTTCCAAGAGTATGCAATTGAATTCATCATGTAGGATAGATGTCTGATCACCCTGCATCCCACACCACGTTTCATTCTTCGTTTATGTTCCTGATGACATTTTGAAGTTTTCTGATGTTTTATTTAAACCCTCAAAGTAGTGTTTCCAAAATCCTTATCAATTCAGTCTGTTTTCCACATTTCACTTGACATGTAATGCACTTTTTTCAGTCTTTACAGTTGGTATGTTGTAGTGCTGGATGTTGTAGTGCTCAGACTTCTCATAGTTACTTGGTGCTATAAATATTGTTAACGTAACCATTCTTATCCTTCTTACCAAAGAACAGTCCATTTATCAGTTCAGTTGTGCACATTAGTATTCAGACGTCAGGCATAACTACATGCTTGCGCATATGGGGTGTGTCTCTGTTACGCACAATTCTGAAATGGAACAATTTTTTCTTGTGCAATATCGGCTTGAGGGTGGAACAGTATTATATCCAACGCCAGTGTCTGACGGTTCACTGTAACCACAATATTTCGGTCTTTTGGACAATGTAAATAGACTCCAAACTGTGGAATGGCATTCGAAGGCAAACAAAAAAAACCCCAGATATAACATATACTTATTTAATTTTCTTTTGAATGCCATTCCACAATTTGGAGTCTGTTTATACTGTGCTAAAGATTGAAAAAAACTGGCTGGTGCTAGTTGGGGAGCTTGATCTTGACAGAGCTAAGTGCAGGGAATCTGGGTCTGCTGGCTCCATGTTGGCCAGATTGTTCTGTTATAATGAACAACTGATTTGGGACTCAGACGCAGAACACAGACTGAAGGTTAAGTGTGTTTCTAAAGGGTACTGAGAGTAGGGGTGTGTGGGGAAGAAGTGTGGCTCAGTGCACCTGTTGTGGCCAGGACTCAAACTTGGGTCCACATTGTGAGTGTTGGATTATCTGTCTGTGCACCACAGGGGAGGGGGAACATGGTGGAGTGCAAGTGTGGCTTTGTGTTTCCAGCGAGGCCAGGGCATGAACTCAGGTTGGCGGTATAAGAGTCAAACACTCTGTAAACATTGTTACATGAAGAAAGTCACTAGAAAACAAAGAGCTGTATATAAATGAGGAAGAGGCCTAATCATGATACCACACTGGCAGCCAGAACAATCTGCTGATGAGTGGCTGGAGAACCGGGTTTTATATACACTGCCATCTGAAGAGGAGATGGGAAGTAGGTGCGTTCACTTGTTCAGCAAATGCTTCAAGTGGTTTCCCCAAATTCAACTGAAAATGCAACTTATAATGATTTCTACAGTTTCAAAATTATTCAACCCAATGATCCCCAATCATTATAAGTTGCATTTTCAGTTGAATTTGGGGAAACTACTTGAAGCATTCATTGTGTTTAACTGTTTCAATAGCTTTTGTTTAAGGCCTCAGACTGGAGCTCTGCTGTCATCCTTTCCCCCGCCAAAAAAATCTCTGCGACAACTTCCTCGGCTGGACAGGCGGGGCACTCAGGAACTTGAGACTGGACTTGGACGTCCGGAACTTGAGACTGGGCCTGGATGTCAGGAGTTTGAGGCTGGGCTTGGGCTTCAGTAGTTTGATACTGGGCTCCCAAGATCCCCAGATACCCCGGAGTTCTGATCTGAGACACCTGTCGCCAATCACACACACACACACACACACACACACACACACACACACACACACACACACACACACACACACACATCCTCCTCTAGTATTTAGGGAATCACTCGCCTCGGGTTCAGTGCGAAGTATATATACGCCTAGTTAACTTGTTTCTCTGCGATACCAAGCCGTTCAAGTTGTGTTTGATGTCCAAGTTTTCCTCAACCTTTGTTTCCGGTTTATCGACTACGTCCCTGTCTAGTCCAGTTTGTCCTGTTCATCCGATCGCTCGACCCTTGCCTGTTTTACGACCAAGTTTATTGAAGATACATGGTTCCATGTTTGTTACCTGCTGCCCGCTCCCGCTTCTGTGCCGTTTCAAAACTGGTGACATCAACTCCATAACGTGACAATAAACAAACAGATTCTCATCCACACACCCACATTGCAAAATCTGTCTGTCTATAACTGTAATTAGTTATATTATTACAACATAAGAAATGTAGTGATTTGATGTTTTCAAATTATAATTGTAAGTTCTTTCTTGATGCGCATTGAAATAATTCATTTATAATAACTTTTATCCATGAATGACTTTTTTTTTTTCCTGCTCAGACCGTTGTCATGGTAATGACACTATACTATCTTCAATATACGCACAAACAAATTATGCTATTATGCCAATATTCCACTGCTTAAATGTGCAGAGTCAGAGTACTGCAGGGATGACATATTTTTGTTGGCCAATCTGGAAGTTCGCATCACCGTGGTTTCCTTGACAGAAATCCAATAGCATTGGCTTTAGATTATTGCAGAAAATAAGCTCTGTGACCAAAAAACCTTCATGATTATTACACATTTTGGATAATCTTCACAAATGAACTACAAAATGGCCACATAACTTCATAACCACCATTATGCTTCTGACAACTTGTTCAATCTTTATTTAAAAAACACTACAATTAGAAAATACTATAAATTGATAAATCTACAAGTTGGAAAGTTTTAGTTGGAATAGTTTGCAAGAGCACAAGTAAATGCTTAAGTTAATTTTTTTTCCTGTTGTTGATGATGTTAATGTCCCTGACAACCTCTGTAGCCACATTTACCCACTTGTTAGCAAACACCTTTTTTCAATACAGGTAAAAGCTTTAAAAAAAACCCATGAGTGGGGTATTACTGATGTATTTTCTGTCGTAGAATAAATACGTGAAAATATATTGAGCTTCTACTAACCACAGACCTTATTTCAGGTGTTTCACAAAAAGCCCATTCAAAACAACCACTGACTTTGGAACAATGGAACTGAAAGTGCTAGAATGTTATATCATTTCTCAGTTTACGGCACTCTATTATGTGAATGTGTTGTGCATGTGATGATGGAGCACTATCAGCTGGTAAAACAGGTCCATTAATTAGACTACTAGTTGCATGCCTGAATATTTTTCTTTCTTTTTCTCATCCTGTTTTTTCTTTTTATGATACTGAGCTCCTGATGACTTTGACCTTTTCATAATTAAACACTCAAGCCAGGCAAGCACGAATTTTCCAGGCCCTCAACATCTCTATCTCTTTGCAACAGCGCCAACTATCACCAGGAATACCAGATAATGGTATTCAATCATAAACCGTTACATGATTGATGATTGAAAAGAAAACTAAATAACTGGCTAATTAACAACAACAACAAAAACAACAACAATAATAATTATCAAAGATCTTGCAATCTCTTTCTTGTGAGTCGAATGTGACTGCCTATTTTGCCTATGCATAGAAACGGCCCTGGGTGTGAATATATTTTAAACCCTGGTAATGCTGTCTATTGTAGGTAGTGACACATTAATTTATGGCTATGAATAGAAACTGGGTGGGAACAAGAAAGAAATCTGGCATAATGCCAATCATAATATTCTGTGTTAGAAAAACAGAGCCTGGTATGTTATGAAAAAGAACGTTTCTCTTGAAAAAAAAAAAAAAAAAAGCAGCCACCTGATTTAAGTTAAATTAACTCCACCCCTACTCACATATTAGAATTGTTCAGAATGACTTCAGTTCAGGATTGTTCATAATGCTCAGACTCTCTCACCTACCGGACTAAATGGGCAATTTTAAGTATACTCATCTTAATATGCCAACAGTTCTAGTAGAAAATTGTTATTGTTGGATCAGGTTAAATGAGCTCCAGAGATGCTACCAGAGACAATTTCATGTTATACTTTACCTTTGTACCTGATTTCTTTTTGTCATTTATGTTTGATTCCTTTCTGTGGATTTATGCACCACCAGAATTTTCATTAATAGAACAAGTTCAATATTCACTCACCCCGTTCGATTCCTATTCCAGAATATTGCCATTTGCAGATGTGCTTTTGTTTCAAACTTATAAAATGTATCAATTGTCTATCCTTTAATGGTGTTGCCAGTATCTCATGGCAAAATACTTACTAACTACTTATTATTATCTGGTACTGCATATTACTGAGTAGTTAATATATATTCATTATAAACAAATAAAACACTAATGGGTAATTATTAAGTCCCTGTGTATGTGCTGTAACTATAGTAAGGATTACATATTAGAATGAGTGCAGTAATAAAAACCATATATATAAACATATCATATATACATCCAGAAGTACTGTCAGAGCAATGCCGATTAAAAAAATTAATCAATTCAGTTTTATTTGTAAAGCAGTTTTAACAATGAACATTGTGTCAAAGCAGCTTTACAGAAACATATAAATACAGGATACAGATTTTAATTGTGTGGATTTATCCCTATTGAGCAAGCCGGTGGCAACGGTGGCAAGGAAGAAACTTCCTAAGATGATATGAGGAAGAAACCTTGAGAGGAACCAGACTCAGAAGGGAACCCGTCCTAATTTCATCATTAGGATGAAATTTCGTCGTAATTTCAGTTCTAAGGCCATAGACGCCCGCAACCAAAGTCACAGCAACCACAGTGAGAATGTCCATGTGGAACTGAGGTCCAAAACCATTTCCATGGTACGTCAAGTATCCTCAGCAGTCTCCAGGCTGCACTGTGTAACCCAGGGGTAAAACTGAGACATAAATGTATTAATTAAATAAATATGTCAGACTGAATATTAGTATTATCCAATACGAGGTCAGGGTACTGTCAGGATATCAGCCTATAGGAGTGAGAGTTGCTACATTCCAGCCAATGGGATGGCCGAGCCCGCCACTCAGCTAGCGAGGGAGATAGGAAGAGACTCAGTAATAACCGAGGCATCGTAGCGGCATGTTGATTCTGCTGTTACGGGTGTAAATTGCCAACAGTGTAAAGTGCCACGAGAGAGTCTAAGTTGGAAGGCATGCTAGAGTAATGTGCCATTCTCTTGCACTGGTGAGTTTATATCCGTCACCTTGTATGCGACATCCGCCATTTTAGATTATTGACCTCGGTATAAAAGGCGCTAGCCTCCGCCCCTCGTGTATAAAAGGCGCAAGTCTCCGCACCTAGTGTTGCTTTATGCTAGCTGTGAGCTGTAAGCTAACAACTAAGGTGCTTATCTTTGTTAATAAGTTGTGTATATATTAACTGAAAAAAAAAACGGGATATTTAATGCTATTCTGTACTTAGGACTGCTACCACTGGTAAGTGGAGTAGCGCCGTTGAGATGTATGTTTAATTATATTTTATGTCAAATGTTAAATTAAGTGTATTTTGAATGTGGTTACTGAGTTATTTATATTAACTCCAATTATGCAGACCATGTTAGCTGTTAAGTAATTCTATGTGACCTATTTCATATAGGTAAGGTTTTAATGTTGAGTTCGGATATTGATTGACTGGATACGGTGGAGTCCGACCCGTCGGCGAAGATTCTGGATAACCTCAGAGAAATTGTTCCAGTAATGGATGGCAAGCCAACCCCACTTGATCTTGAACCTGATTGCAGCTAGGAGGTTAGTTTCAGCACATTGCGTCTGAGAGCTCTGATTAGTTTTTTCCCTTGGCCCAAGGGATCAGGTAGAACTGTGTACACATTTACACTTGTTTCCTTTGGAGGAGGACACTCAGACTGCACTGACTCGGTACTCTGTAAACCGTGGGACTTTGAACTCTGTCTGACCACGACCTGAGTTTAGTCAAGTAGTTCAGGGTGATCTGATTTGAGTATCACATTGTTGAAGGAAGTTGTGTTAACTTAATAATTGTTTAGTGTACAAACACTGTGTTCTTCTGATAACTGTTTAGGGTATAAATTTGGTATACTAAATTTGTATTTATTTCATTTATTTTATTTCCTTACTGTTGTATTTGTTCCTATTGGGTATTTTATACAATATACAAAGTTAACTTAAATTGTGTATCTGGTTTATTATTTCACTGTCGTCATCCAACTCGTGGCTCCAGCGAGTGAACCTATAGTCTTTTGATCTGTCCAAATTCCGACCATCTAGGTATCTCAATTACTCATTAGTCATCACACGCTATAATACCCCAATACGCCACCCACCCTCGACGAGCGGGTTAAAACTGCTTGGGGTCGTCCTCAGTGGCAGAATGTAGCCTCCAGTTGAAGAGAGCTCCATCCAGAGGTAGGGCATCAGGATTTATCAGGCAGTTCTGGAGAGCAGAAAGGGTCAGGATCACTGGCATCTCCATAATTTCATGTGTGGCTCGACAGAAGGAGGGAGGGAGAGATTATTAGGTATGCTTACTATCCCATATTGGATAATACTGTGTACTTTGTTAAAAGAAAGTCTATTCATGGTAAGCTTGAGTAAACAAATATGTTTTCAGCCTGGACTTAAACACTGAGTTGGAACACTAATTGGAAGGCTGTTCCATAACTGTGGGACATAAGAGAAAGCACTTCCCCCTGATCAATAAAAGTAAGTTTGAACTGTTTTTCACACATTTTGTTTCTGTATTTATTAACCACTATGCTGAATTCATTGGTTATTATTATTATTATTATCCATCCATCTTCAACCACTTACTCCTTTTCAGGGTGACAGGGAACCTGGAGCCTATCCCAGGGAGCATCGGGCACAAGGCGGGGTACACCACTGTAGGCTTTCTTTCTAATCATATTAAATTTCTAGACACACTGTACATAACACTGTACTGTGCCAGTCCATCGCTGATGATGGGCAGAGGGATCAGGGGCGCTGCCGGGGGCTTCCTGGTGATGGTATGCTAACACTGAGGGCACCATTGACAATAGGCCCGGACCTCTGCGTCCATCCATGGCCTTCGGTTTTTCCCTGGTGTTTTGGGCCCCCAGGTGGCCCCCGAGTTGATGGGTATGGGCCGGGTGCATCAGTGTTTGGATTAGGGTCCTGGGGACTACCAGGAGGTCGACGTTTCCCCCTCTGCGCTGGGTCCAGTGGTATAGCAGGCCTCCCCTGACTAGAAAGTAGGAGGTGGGTAGTCTGTGTTCTGGGCTTTGGTTGACCCTGTCAATCTGCCGCACCTGGGCCCAGCAATGCTTCAGTTGGCCGTCCTCTTTCAGCTCCCAACCAAAGTTCCCCTGCCAGCTCACCTGTTGAAATATAGGGGAGAGTTGGTTAGGAGGTGTGTGTGACTTACCTTCGGCTGGGGCATTCTTCTGGACTGGTTTTGGCAGACCTGGAGTGTGGGGGTCCCCTCCAGCAGGCCTGGAGTCTTCCCCCTCCTTTGGTGTCACCGATCCAGTTTCATTGGCCAGGACTCTCCTGGAGTGTCCCGTAGGTGGGGCAGTTCCGGATGACCTCTTTTCCTTTGGCAGCATGCTGGCAGGTGGGCTGATGTGGAGGTCCTCTTCCGGGCGGCCTATGGGGTTGCTGCCCATCCCGGCTGAACTCCAAGAGGGGCAGGGCGAGTTCTAGGTTAGTTAGCAGCTACTTGGGGGTTCTGGGCACACGTATTCCTATGGCTCGGCGCTCTGTGGCCGGCAGAGCTTTCAGGAACGTCTACCTTTTCTGCCATTTAGGTGGTGGTGCATTGGTCAGTTGGAACCACCATTTGGTGAGGTGCAGGAGGGTGTTCAATTAACCATGGTGCTGGGCCCCCGGCCGGTGGCTCCACCAATGGAATTCTGCTGCCGCTCGGTAAGAAGTTCTGCCATACCATGCCAATATCTTTTTCTTTATCGCTCCGTAATCAGCTCTGGAGAGAGGGTATAGTATGCGGTGCTGGCTTATCCAGAGAGCAACGGGCCGAGAATGCACAGCCAGGCTTCCATGTCCCAGCCTTCATGGTGGGCTACCTGTTCGAAAGTCTCAAGGTAGGTCTCAATGTCATCTTCAGGGGTCAGGTGGGGGAGAAGGTGCTCGGCTTCTCACCCAAGGTCATGGAACGGTCGGGCTGCTCTCAGGGCCAACAGCTCCTCGGTAGCCACCTGCAGGCTTTGGGCGAGCTGCTGTGTTGTGGCCTGCTGCTGGAGGCTAGTCTCCATTAGACGCTGTAGTGTGGGGTTCATCTCTCGATTCCCTCAAAAATTATATTATATATATATATATATATATATATATTTTTTTTTTAAAGTCCCAAGAGAGTTTTAATTACAGCCAGGGAAAAAGTATCCATTTCATGTGTTCAATTAAGAGGAGATCTTTCTTTTGAGTATTAAGTGGGTGTGTCTGTGCTTATGACCGCATGCTTCACCAGTGTAGCGAATTTAGTCCGTGATGGGGAGAGCACAGACACACCTGGGGAAGAGGTGGTACCAGGATGCACCATGGGAAGAAGGCAAGCTGGCAGAGGCAGTGCTCTGGGCAATGTTCTGCTGGGAAACCTTGGATCTTACCATTCGTGTGTATATTACTTTGACACGTACCACCAACCTAAACACTGTTGCAGAATAAGGACACCCCATCATGGCAATGATATTCCCTAGTTTCAGTGGCCTCTTTCAGCAGGATAATGCTCCTGCCACACTACAAACATTGTTCAGGAACGGTTTAAGGAACATATATAAGAGTTCAAGGTGTTAACTCGGCCTCTAAATTCCCCAGATGTTAATCTGATCTAGTATCTTTGGGATGTGCTGGAAAGGCTCCATGGATACCACTCAATTACAGCCATAGTATCTGCTAACGTCTTGGTGCCAGATACCACACCACACCTTCAGAGGTCTTGTGGAGTCCATGCCTCGATGGGTCAGAGCTGTTTGACAAAACTTGACAGTGATTTTTAAATGTAAAAAATTGTATATATATGTTAAAAAAAGAATGAGTCAATGATTATATAAGACAGACAATTACAATCCATCCATTTTCTGTACTGCTTAACTAACACAGGGTCACCTGGAGCCTATCCCACATGACTCGGAGCACAAGGTGGGGTACACTCTGGATGGGGTGCGAACCCATCACAAAGTACAATCACACACACACACACACACACTTTAGAGAGACCAATCAGCCTACAACATATGTACCCAGAGGAACCCCCGGAAGAGCAGGGAAAACATGCAAACACTGCACACACAGAGTGGAGGCGGGAATAAAACTCCCACTCCTGGAGGTGCTAGGCAAACAAGCTTACCACTAAGCCACCATGCTCACTTATTACAATACATGAAAATAACAAACGGTGAGATCAGTCAAGTGAGTTGGCATCATAATAAGTTATATTTGGCCTTCACAACAGAAATCTCACCAGACAAGATGAACCGATCTGTGGACTTTTCCAACCTGCTCTCTATGTGGTTCATTTTTATTCACACCACTCTTCAGTCATTTTATTTGTTCCCATTGAAATTTTGAGCTTAAATTTATCTGAAGTTTTATATAAACTCTTAAAATAGTGTTTCCAAAAACCTTACCAATTCAGTAGGTTTTCCACACTTTTTTTCACCCTTTACACTTGGAATGTTGTAGTTGTCACGAAACTGGAGGCTGGATGCAGGTACAGGTCACGGCCTTTATTCAACATAAATAGAAAACACAAACAAAACGCGGTTTTCAGGGCAAACGTGAATCAGACAACTTGGCATAACAGGAAACAACAACGAGCCCCGTGCTCAGTAACTAAGGCGTCTATATACTAGTGATCATTAACACAAAAACACTAACACCCGTGACAAATCAAAACAAGGAAGTGCGCGAGCAAAACCACGGTCACGTGACCTGACCGGAGCCGCAGTGCCATCTGCTGGCTGTATCTTGACAGTAGTGCTGGATGTTACGCTCTCTTTTAACATCACCAGTAAAGTAATTTACCAGTAAGGTAAATATCAACAGTAACCTCTCATAGTTACCAGATTAACATTATTAGCAGACAATAGGCCATTTATGAGTCCAGTTGAGCACATTGGTATTCAGACCTCAGGCATAACTACATACTTGCACACTACTCCAATAATTAGATAGATGACGTGCATATGGGGTGTGTCTCTGATATGTACAATTCTAAATCTGAACAAGTTTTCCTGGGTGATATCGGCTTGAGGGTGGGGCAGTATTATATCATTATATTAGTATTATATCCAGAGCAAGTGTCAGTCAGTGTCAGTTAACCGTAACCACAGTATTTCAGTCTTTGTAAATAATAAATAAATAAATAAATAATAATAATAATAATAATAATAATAATAATAAAGTAGATGGTGAGAGTAGATATCTATGTAGATATAAAGATTATTTGGTGAGCTTGACAGAGATTGATGGTGATGGCATCTTATTCCAAGACAATATTATATCGAGGGCCAAATTTTATATAGCACGTTGTTTCTCACAGTGAAATGAGGAACACCACATATACATGCTTGGTCACCTTATCCATTAAACAGTGGGGATGCTTTCTTTAGTGAAGACAAAACATGGGTATGATGTATTCATTTTAAACTCTAAATGCCATCAAGAAAACATGTACACCGTTCAAACATTTTAATGATGTTACGAGCTCAGAAATGGAGAGGATTTTTAAGCCATATCAATATAGTTCCTAAATCTTAACCGCTAAAGTTTTGTCATTATTTATTATTTGGTCAACACAACTTTGTGAATTTGTTAATAAGCTTGGCAATTGTGTTGTGTGTGTGTGTGTGTGTGTGTGTGAGTGATATGCTTGCAATGTTTCCTGTTAAAGTGTCCCCCCGGGTGTTTCCAGCCACTCATTTTTCACTCTCTCCAAATGTGACTCTAATCTCCTTTCCAGATTCTTCCTCTTCTTTTATTTTAGATTTCTTATGATCCCCAGACTTCTCATAGCTGCCCGATGCTACAGTGGGGGAAATAAGTATTGAGCACATCAACATTTTTTTCCAGTAAATATATTTCCAACGAGGTTATTCCCATGAAATTTTCACCAGACATCAGTATTGACTCAAGAAAACCAGAAATTCATACATTTCCAATATTTCTGGATTTCTTAAGTTAATACTGATGTCTGGTGAAAATTCATAGCCTCATTATATATGCACTGAAAAAAATGTTGATGCATTTTTATAGTTATTTCTTCCACTGTATCAACATTGTTAAAATAACCATTGCCTTTCCTTCTCATATATATCTTGATATATGCCTTCAGATAATTCTTCAGATAATGAGTTCAGTTAAGCACATTGGTATTCAGAAAGCAGCCTTAAGTTAAATTAACTCCACCCCTACTCACTTCATAAAAGAATTCTTCAGAATGACTTCAGTTCAGAATTGTTCATTATGTTCTGACTCCCACACTTACCAGACGAAATGGGCAAGTATACTTATTTAAGTATATTTAAGTATACTTGCTATGTTCTTTTAACCCTGAGCTTCATTTCAGTTCTGTTTTATATAAACAGACAAACAGGGGATGAAGGATATATCTATGCCAAGCCTCAAGATTCTTCTGAGCCAGAAATTAAACCACGGCTCTACACTGAAGAAAACGGGAGATGTGAGGGGAAGATCCACACAAGCTCGATGCCACCGAAGCTGACGCTCAGACAGTATGCCAGAAAGAAGCTTGTTCATGACCTGTGCAGCACAAAAACTATTTTGGACACCAGAAGCAAATGGCAGACATTTGACCAAATTCCTAAGCGGGAGTTGCACAACTTTCTTGTAGACGACCGGCATGGAATAATCTACTGCTATGTTCCAAAAGTTGCCTGCACTGCATGGAAACGGATCATGATTGTTCTGAGTGAGAGTCTGAAGGTGCATGGTGTACCTTACAGGGACCCTGCAGACGTCCCCATCGAAGACGTTCATGGATCCTCTCTACAGCACCTTAACGCATACTCGAAGGTAGTGATAAAACAAAAACTTGAGACATACAAAAAGTTCATATTTGTCAGAGATCCATTTGTTAGACTGATTTCAGCCTATAGAGATAAGTTACAAAGCCCAAATCAGATATATTATGAAACAGTAGGGATGTACATATTACGCACATTTGGAAATGTCTCTAATCCGCCAGCATCAGTAGAGAAAGCACATGCTGATGGCATTGTTCCTTCTTTCTACAACTTTATCCAATATATACTGAGCCTCACAGCAGGAAATGACACAGAATTTGATGAACACTGGCGACAAACAATTAACTTGTGCCACCCCTGCCTGATTAATTATGACTTTATCGGGAAGATGGAAACCATCGAGGAAGATGCTGCTCAACTGCTACGAATTCTCCATGTTGATAACATTGTGGATTTTAAACCATGGTCCCAAAGTAAAACAGAGCAAAGTGAGATAATGACCTGGTTTGCCAACATCCCCTCGGAGTGGAGGAGGAAACTCTACAAACTTTATGAGGAAGACTTCAGACTGTTTGGATATGAAAGTCATGAACACCTAGACAATCTCCATCTTGAAAACATTGTCTGAATGGTTTGTTGAGTTTTGTTGTATGACTGTTTGTTCATTTGTTGGGGAATCTTGTGTTAGGACTTGACGTTGGTAACTTAGTCCCCTTTATTGATTTGAATGACATGGGAGTTATGTTTATGGAAAAAGAGCCAACAGTCAACAGCCAACAGTCTAAGTAGAAAATTGTTTTTGTTGGATATGGTGTTATATGTTGTTCTTAACCTTCGTACCTGATGCTTTTTTGTCACGTCTGTTTGATTCCTTTCTCTGGATTTATGCCTCATTAGAATTTTCATTAGTAGAAGAAGCTCAAGATTCACTCATCCCTTTCTTTCTCGGATTCCTTCCTGAAAGGATATTACTATTTGCAGAGGTGCTTTTGTTCCAAACTTATAAAATGTATCACTTGTATATCTTTTAATGGTGTACTCAGTAGCTCATGGAAAAATACTTAGTAACTACTTATTAATATCTAGTACTACATATCACTGAATAGTTAATATATATTCATAACATACAAATAAAACACTAATGGGTAATTATTAAGTCCCTGTGTATGAGCTGTAACTGTAGGAAGGATTACATATTAGAATGAGCTCATTATTTTATTTGTATAGCGCTTTTAACAATGAACATTGTCTCAAAGCAGTTTACAGAAACATATAAACACAGGATACAGATTTTAAATGTGTGAATTTATCCTTATTGAGCAAGTTGGTGGTGAGGAAAAACTCCCTGAGATGATATGAGGAAGAAACCTTGAGGGGAACCAGACTCAGAAGGGAAACCATTCTCATCTGGGAAACAACAGATAGTGTGAAAGTAAAAGAAAGTTCATTATGGTTTTTATGTGAATTCTGTTTGTTGAACTAGTCCACTGTTCACTAAAGGAGACTTGAGTGCAAAATTGTATGTGGTAATTTCAGTCCTAAGGCCATCGCAGCAACCACAGCAAGAATGTCCATGTGGATTTGAGGGTCAAAACCAATTCCATGGTACTTCAAGCGGTACCTTCCTCAGCAATCTCCAGTTGATGAGAGCTGAATCCAGAGGTGGGGCGTCAGGATGAAATAGGCAGGTCTGGAGAACAGAAAGTGTCAGGTTCACTGGCATCTACATAATATCATGTGTGTCTCGACAAAAGGAGAGAGGGAGAGGAAGGTATAGAGAGGGAGAGATTATTAGGAATGCTTACTATCCTGTAATGGATAAGACTGTGTACTTTGCATAAAAGAAAGTCTATTCATGGTAAGCTGGAGTAAACAAATATGTTTTCAGCCTAGACTTAAACTCTGAGTCCCGAACACTAATTGGAAGGTTGTTCCATAACTCTGGGACGTTGTACGAGAAAGCTCTTCCCCTGAACACCATCATATTAGAGAATTTAATCTCACTTATGAACCCGCAGGATCAAAATATATCCTTGTGAGAAATAAGAGATGGAGTATGGTACAACTAATTAATAAAGGTACCTTTGATCTGTTTTTCACACATTTTGTTTTGGAGTTCTGTATCCATTAATCACCATGCTGAATTCATCGGTTATGTTATTTTTATTATTATTATTATTATTATTATTATTATTATTATTATTATTATTATTATTATTATTATCTTTTAATAAAACTTAAATCTCTTGTGAAAATGTTACAAATAATATTTACTTTATTTTAATAAAGTATCTGAATAAATAAATCAGATACAATTTCTAGACACACTGTAACTCTGTTACATAATTCTGGCAGAGGAAGTATACACTAATTATGATTAGTGTAATGATATATGATAATTATGACAATTTGCACAGTATAATCAATTATTAACCACAAGGATAGGAGTGTCTTCACAATTTACACGATTGTCAAACAAACAAACAAACAAAAACAAACACACACACACACACACACAAATCTCTGCATACCTTAGATTCAACTAAGGTTCTTACAAGCTAATTGTTTTATCCTTTATTACAAGTTCTTGTTGTAGGGTTGTGTCTGCACAAGTGAAGATCACATGTCCATAGCATATTACTGTATATTACTGTACCTGTAACATGAATTTGACTCACCCTTATAACATTGATAGAAAAGAAGAACAAGGATATGTAATGAAATATAATGAAAGCTTAACCAGCATGTCAATTTGGATGGGTTACATATTACCTGGAGCCAATTTATAGAAGTTTTAATACAGTGTAATCTTTCCAGCTGTATGCACATATAGTCCATAAAAATTACTGACATAAGGGATCTGGAAGGGACTAAAATACCAGAGATATTCCTGTAATAAATACATTACCTGGTCTCCCCAGGCTGAATAGAGATTTTGAGTTCTACATATGCCTTGAACTCTATTGATGGGAATGCTGATATGTTATACACACAAATTGCTGAAAAAGTTAATACTGGTTATGACAGAAAGGTGTCAGAGCACACAATGCATTGTAGCTTGCTGCGTATGGGTTTGTGTAGCTGCAGACTGTTCATGCTGACCCCTGTCCACCATCCAAAGCTCCTACAATGGGCACGTGAGCATTAGAACTGGACAATGGAGCAATTGAAGAAGTTGGCCAGGTCTGATGAATCAAAATCGCTTTTACATCATGTGGAAAGATGGGTGCATGTGCATCACTTACCTGGGGCCACACTGCAAAAATTGTTCAGGAACGGTTTGAGGTACATGAATAAGAGTTCAAGGTGTTAACTCAGCCTCTAAATTCCCCAGATGTTAATCTGATCTAGTATCTGTGGGATGTGCTGGATAAAGAAGGCTGCTCCATGGATGCCACCACTCGCAATTTACAGGCCATGAAGTATCTGCTGCTAACGTTTGGTGCCAGATACCACAGCACACTTTCAGAGGTCTTGTGGAGTCCATGCCTCGATGGGTCAGAGCTTTTTGACAAAACTTGACAGCGATTTTTAAATCTAACAAATGGTATTTATGTTAAAAAAAATACAAGAATGAGTCAATGATTATATAAGACAGACAATTACAATCCATCCATCCATTTTCTGTACTGCTTAACTAACACAGGGTCACCTGGAGCCAATCCCACATGACTCGGAGCGCAAGGTGGGGGACACTCTGGATGGGGTGCCAACCCATCACAAAGTACAATCACACACACAAAATTTAGAGACACTAATCAGAGACATATGTACCCAGAGGAACCCCCTGAAGAGCAGGGAGAACATGCAAACAGTGCACACACAGGGTGGAGGTGGGAATCAAACCCCAACTCTTGGAGGTGCTAGGCAAAGGAGCTTTCCACTAAACCACTGTGCTTCCTTATTACAATACATGAAAACAGCAAACAGGTGAGATCAGTCAAATTAGTTGGCATCATAACAATAAGTTATATTTGACCTTCACAACAGAAATCTCACCAGACAAGATGAACCGATCTGTTGACTTTTCCAACCTGCTCTCTATGTGGTTCATTATTATTCACACCACTCTTCTGCCTTTTTTTATGTTCCTGATGAAATTTTAAGGTTAAATTTATCTGATGTTTTATATAAACTCTTAAAATATTGTTTCCGAAGTAGTGCTGGATGTTACGTCTCTCATCACCAGTTAAACATCACCCGTAAGTAAGGTAAATATCAACTGTAAAGTAATTTGTGACTCTAATCTCTTCCAAGTTCTCTTTTTTTTTGTCTTTTGAACCTCCAACTTCTCATAGTTACCAGATGTTATAAACTTTATCAAACAAACCATTCTTATCCTTCTTACCAGACAATAGGCCATTTATGAGTCCAGTTGAGCACATTGGTATTCAGACCTCAGGCATAACTACATACTTGCGCACTACTCCGGTAATTAGATAGATGACGTGCATATGGGGTGTGTCGGTTATGTAACAAGTTTTCCTGGGTGATATCGGCTTGAGTGTGGAGCAGTATTATATTATTACATTAGTATTATATCCAGAACAAGTGTCAGTGTCAGTTAACCGTAACCACAGTATTTTAGTCTTTGGACAAAATTGTAGAGTAATTGTAATTGTGTAATTGGCATTAGAAGACAAATGTACTGTATATCTGTTTACTTTTGCCTTCAATTTTCATTCCACAATTTTGAGTCTATTTACATTGTTCAAAAGATGAAAATATTTTGAACAGGATATGGCCTATTACAATAAATTATAAATAATGGTTACTTGAACATGTTCATAGCATCTGGTAACTGGTCTGAAGTTCATAAGAAGTTTTAAAAAAAAGACTTTGGAAAAGAGATTAGAGTCACAAATTACTTTACTGGTAACATTTAACATACTTACGATTTACTTGACTATTGATGTTAAAACAAAGCGTAACATCCAGCACTACAACATACAAACTGTAAAAGGCGAAAAAAGCACGTTACAAAGTGAAGTGTGGAAAACCTACTGAAATGGCAAGGTTTTTTAAATGCTCAAACCACCCCATGGTTCCAACATCCAACTTTTCCCCCATTCTGATATTCAATGTGAACATTAACTGAAGCTCTTGACCTATAGCTGTATGTTTTATTTTTATTTTTTTTGCATTGTGCTGCTGCCACATGATTGAATGATTAAAATTCTGCATGAACGTGCAGTAAATATATTTCCAATGAGTTTATTCACATGAAATGTTCCCCAGACATCAGTAATAACTCAAGAAATCCATTTATTACCAATAATTCCTAAATTTCTAGAGTTAATACTGATATCTGGTGAAAATTTCATATTTATAGCATTGGATATATATGCACTGAAAAAAATGTTGACGCGTTTAATAGTTATTTCCTCCACTGTATCAACATTGTTAAAGTAAACATTTCCTCTCCTTCTCGACTTAATTGGCCTTCAGATAATTCTTCAGACAATGAGTTCAGTTTAGCACATTGGTATTCAGACCTCAGGCATAACTTCATACTTGCGCACTACTCTGATAATTACATGTTGTGCATATGGGGTGTGTCCATTCTTGTGTGTATCTGTTCAATACTGAAACTGAATTTAAATGAATATGCCTAATTAACTGACAATGTAAATAGACTCAAAATTGAGGGTTGTCAACCAAGCGCAAAATTAAATACACACACCTGTACTAGGAACACCTGTAGAACTGGCCATTCATTTAGTAATTAATGTGTCAGCAGCACAACTGGTCCAAGCGCCACCCTAACCCCCCAAGACAGACATAACTAAAAAAGAATAGACATAAATACATAGATAAATAAATAAATAGAATAGATAAAGAAAAGACAGATCTGTTGGCAGGGAAAAATAAAGTGGGATATATAGAAAATATTTTCTCCTGTATATTGGGGGGCAGATGGGTATTTCCTCAACGTTGCGGGGACACACGACCCCCACCCCCCACCGCCAAGAGTGCGTAGTTATGCCCATGTTACTTCTGAGTTATCAATGGGAGGTTGATTGAACTTACTCCTCACAGGTGCTCTGGAACCAAAAAACCCAGAGTAAGCATTGTTTGGATTATGACCTGACTGTGTCTGAAACCGCTCACTCATTCACTAATACACTATTCCCTATGTAGCGATTGACATTTGTGTCCACTATATGAGGAACAGTGAAGGTAAGTCAGGGCAGTAGTATTTCAGTGGGTAAGGCGTTGGTCTACAGCTTAGCAGGTTTTTAGTTCAAACCCCAAGCTGCCAAGCTACTGCTGCTGGGCCCTTGACCAAGGCCCTTAATTCTCAACTGCTCAGATTTATAAATGAGATAAATGTAAGTTGCTCTGGATGAGTGTGTCTGCCAAATGCGATCAGTGAAAATGAGAGATGAATTCAGATGCTGATAATGGGTCAAAGGGCATTCTGTCACACACATTTTGGATTGTATCGTGAAACAGATAATTTTCTCGCTGTTCATTTTGTCACATTTATTGTATTAGTTGATAAAGAAAACAAAAACAACTGCTTTCCATGTTTATTTACTAGTAGGCTTATTTATAATATTTAAAAATAAAAAAGTGAATAAAACACTACTGTCACATTTATTCATTGTTTTGTTTTTTGTTGTTTTTTAAAGAAGAAAATAACTATATTTGCTGGGTTTCATTTTCGAGGGGTTTCCTGTAAGTGTCCTCAAGCTGACTCCTGAGGTAAACCATGCCGTAAAATTTACTCCTTCTGACTAGTTTTGGTTTTCGCAAAACGTCTTTTTTTTCAGTGTCATGCTGGAACACGTTTGAGCTCTTTAGTTCCAGTTAAGGGGAACTGTAACGCTATAGCATACAGAGACATTCTAGACAATCATGTGCCTCCAACAAGTTTGGGGAAGACCCACATATGGCTATGATAGTCAGGTGTGCTCAAACTTTTGGTCATATAGTTTACAACTTTCATTGATCAATCCATACAGTACTATTAATAACCAACTTCTCTCATATAGCAATCACTGTGGCTCTTTTATACTCAAAAGTTCCTTTGAAACCACTTCGAAGTCTATCATAATAAGTATTTTTTCCCCTCTCCTGAAACAGTTAGACCTAGATCTATTTTGTGCTCAACTTCAATAATGTGACAATAATAATGTATGATTATGATGTCAAGATTCCCAGCAGAGATCCCAACAGAGAATGAGTTTTTTTTAATACAATGAGGAAGACTGAGGAGTAATTACTTGTTATGACTAACAAGTATGACTAGATTATGGTATAATCTCTGTGCTATTTGAAGACCCAGTCAAAATCTCATTCGCTTTTTTAGTCATGTCAAGTTGAATAAAATTAAGATGCATAACATTTTCAAATACTATAATGTCTGTAAGCTCAATACAAAGAATGACTACAGCCAAATTCAATACTGGTGAGTTACTCCTTCCATAAAAGCAAGTTTCATGAAATATCAGCAGATATTTGTGTGTCCTGTTGCACTCACATTCACATGTTCCACAAGAGGGCAGTCAACTGTTCCTGTACCATTTTCTTTGGATTATGTGTGATTGCTGAGACTCATGGTTATGAGTCACTGCAATAAAAAGGTGCTGTGTATTATTAGTGAGGTCACGAGCTAGACGTTTACTTATCATTATCATATCTCACATTCTTCTGACGAGGAAGGATGATTTGATGTACATGCATTTGGAAGGTAAAAGATGATATAACTTTTCCAGACACTGGAATGCACAGGCTTCGTAAGGCCGGAGTAAACGTGTATTCATCATTTCCACTGTCACACTAATAAGATCATACTTTAAATTAAAAATAGAGGTCTTTCTTTTATTTTACAATACTCAATCGATGTCTCTCTACAGGAAGCACATCTTTCAGACTCGCCGATTTTTACCTGTTCTGAGATGCTTGGAAAAGGAGGAAATGTAGAAGACTTTTTTCATGTGACAACGATTCCCAGTTTCTATGACTACTGTCGCCAGGCAACGATCAGACAGTGCACCCGCCTCCATCGATTTAAAGAACATAAACCGGGACAGCCATTTTCTGTGTTTCTCGATCTCATCTGGCTCAAATGAGCCAATATTACTTTTACTTAAAAAAAAAAAAAAGTATTTTAGCTGTGTTTATATACATATATAAATATATATATATACATTTTTCATTTGTATCCAGACAGACTTAAATAAAAACTGTGTACTAACATTTTGTGTGCTAATTTATAAAATATTGTTTATAAAATATTATTTATAAAATATAATTGATAAAATATTCTGTTTACTAGGTGTACTCATACATACCCATAGTATTATATTATTGTTATTATACTTATGAAGACCATACATCAGGTTTTTATAAACAGAAAACCTTATTTAGAGATCAACTTATATTTACTGTATGAAGTTTCAGAAATTTCCTTCCTTACAAAGAAAGCAACTAACATAGCTGAAAAGAGACAACAATCACCTTTTAATGCGTAAACATGAATTATTACTATTAAACATCGACTATAAATTAGACACATTTGAAAATCTGAAGTGTTTATGTTATGTTTCATTTTGCAATGGCGCTTCACCTTATTACTTTAGACTAAAGGCTCAGATGAGATATATCTGATTCTAGCTAGCTAAGTCGTGTCACTTCACTAATTAGGTGGGAGGGGCTAAATTAAAGAAAATCTATATTTAAAAAAATCTGTGACTATTCTGGCATGGGGCATGGTGGCTTAGTGGTTAGCACATTTGCCTCACACCTCTGAGATTGGATTCAGGGATTCCTGCCTCCACCTTGCAAGTTCTCCCTGTGCCTCAGGTGGTTTCCTCTCTGTACTCTGGTTTCCTCCCTCAGTACAGAAACGTGTTTTATTCTGATAGTCATTTCCAAAAAAAAAAATACATAGAGTATGAATGAGTCCTGTGATCTAAGATGTCCCCTGGGATAGGCCCCAGGCTCAACATGACCCTGTATAGGATAAGGAGTACAGCAAATGGACAAATGGAAACGGAATATTCTACCATTTCTAGCCATATAACTAATCTCTGGTTTGAAATGTTAATAAATAAATGAAATGACA
This sequence comes from Ameiurus melas, assembly GCA_012411365.1. Lineage (NCBI taxonomy): Eukaryota > Metazoa > Chordata > Actinopteri > Siluriformes > Ictaluridae > Ameiurus > Ameiurus melas. Next base: position 8,187,374 of record CM022753.1, on the reverse strand, counting down.
TACACACACGTAATCGATAAGGTGACAGAGGATCGGCTACAGCAGGCGTAATGGTTCCTGTTTAGAAATCTGGAGTCGCTGTAATTCAGAAAGAAACATGGAAGCCTGCGTAACTACAGTAACTCCAGCTTATATTTACTGATAAAAAGTGGTAGGAACAAAAGAACCATGTTTTCTTTCAGTTCTACCCCTCTAAAAAACAAACAAAAAAGAACCCTCTCGGCACAGACAATAGGCTTCAGGGTGAAATGATGACAGGTTTATATTTAGGAACATTAAATAGTGCTGCTATATGGGCGTCTTTCTAATGGCCAATAATGATATAATGCTATTAGTATGACTAATGACCAGTGTTGGGTGTAATTATATTACATTTCCTCTGAAAAAAAGTAAAGTAAGGGTTTACTCTTCATTTTTAAGTAATTTGTTAATTATAGTTACTTATGATGTACTTGCATTATACACTGTACTGAACATAAAATCTAAATTTAGCATCTAAAGACGACATCTGTTTTCTAATTTAACCCGGCCTATATAAATTAGTTAGCTGTAGGCTTGTGTGTGTGCCAGGTTTGGGTCAGGTGACTGTGAAGTCATTCATGTGGCTGTTGTGCTAAATGGAAATATTCTCATTAAGTCTTAGTTGTTAACACATGTAGACAAGAACATCATAATATAATTTATGCCCTGAACACTACATTCAGGTTATGTAAGTTATGAAGCAACACTATCGGCCGCTTTCCAAAGCACTACTGAAGCACCTGACCAAGGTAGAGAAGTATTTTAAGAAGTAATTTGCAATGAGCAATGCAATTACTTTTCAGACAGAGTAATTGGTCATTAATTTAAATACATTAGTCAATAATTACCTTTTTAAAGTAACTTACTCAACTCTGACATAACGGGCCTTAATTATCAGCTGATTTCTTTTTTAAACAGGAAGAACATCTACATAAAAATGTTGTATTCGTGTAAATGTGGTCATTTTGGAAAAATATTCATATCCTATTTATGCTCCCGAGTGTGTGTAAATGAAGAAAAAGCAGGGGGTAAAAGGCAGAGCAGAGCAAAATCTGAATCACAAAGCTGAATCACTGATTTTGGGAACAAAATGCAGGTCAGGCAGCAACGTAACCTTGCTGTCCGGACTAGAATTCAGCTCGTGAGCTAGACTGTGCAGTTGAAACGAATGCGTTCCCCCTTGGGGACTGATATATGTCACCACCGTCGTGTTGCCTGTCTGGACCAGAACATGAAACGCTTTAAAGAATGGGAGAAAATGTTTCAGGGCCAGAAAGACTGCCATCAACTACAAAAGACTTGTAAAGTTTGGGAAGCAGGGCCATCCAGCAACCATTTACCAATCTACGCTGAAAAACAGCACCCCAGCCCATCAGGGATGTATCCATTGTCACTACCTTTCTGAGAGACACGCTCCTCAGCAGATCCCTTGTCTGGAATACACAGGGGTTTCTCCACTGATGAAGAGCCATTACGCATTCTGAGGATATTCTCATTCTGCACATGAGCTGCCGACGACGACACAGACGCCTTGTACTTGCAACTGTCAGACCACATTCTTTTGGTGGGTGAGTTTCCTGCACTTGAACTTAAGGTATTTCTGTCAGCAATCCACAGAACACTGTGTGTTGAGGCGGAGCTGAACTGGCCTGAGCACAATTTAGAACCATTTTTTCGCCCACACTCCACATCCTCCGCTTATTTACAGGTGGGGGAACAGACATGGTGGATTTGGGAGAGGACATAACAGGAAACCCTAGGTGCTGTCCATCCCTCCCATGCAGAGATTGCATCCTAGGTATCCCTCTTCTTTTTGTTGGAAGGGTTATTGGACCTAGACTTTGCAGCCGCCACCGCGAATGACTGCTTTCCCCATGGATTAGCATTCAAAGCTAATGGTGCTCAAAAGATTGCTCGAGAGATTAAGCTAAAGTGACCATCTCGCCCTACATGGTGAGAGCAATAGTACGGTCGCAGCTTTGCACCACACCATGTAATGTGTTTAGATTTAGGTCTGTTATGTTAGAGATCTCCTCCCAGACCGCCAGGTTTGGATTATGTCTAGCTGAGTGTCCAGCTCTTCCAATAATTCTGTTTGATAGGCCATCAACAGTGAAGTAACGTGAAGTAACGTAATGTTTTATATATTTTCTGGTACATGGAAGCAGTGAAGCATTCCATTTTCCAAGGGCGGGAGGGACTGGCAGATGAAAGAGTGGTCCACCTTTTGGATGCAGGTGGTGAGCCACTGACTGTTTGACTGTGGGAGGGTAAGAGAGTCCAAGCCCCTTCATCTCGCTCACATTGAGCATCAAGTAGTCCTTGACGGGCACGCAATGAGAAATGGGTTTATCCCAGGATCGTTTCATTTCTGCTACACACAGCAGCAAAGCAGGAATCAGTTGTTTTGCCAGGGGAAGGCGAGCAAGGAGACTTTTATTGTCATAGATATCCAATTTAACTCCTGGATCCCCAGGCCAAGCAATACCAAACTTAGCTGCCGCATGCTTACAAACCTCCACTAGGTCACAACCCACCACCGTCTACGCTAAGCCACCACTTTGCACGCTCATGGGCCTGGACGCTTGTGCTGCAGACAGGATAGCATCATCCTTCTCATCATCCAGTTAATCTTGAAGGAAGCAAGCTAACATCTCATCTCTCTCAAACTCATCGCCTGGCACAAGCGGCTGCTGGTCAAAAAGTAGCGTAAGCTCGGAGTACTCCAAAAACATAATATCCCCCCAAGAAGAAAGATCCCGCGGGGGAGAGGGTTGGAACGAATCGAATCGTATTTAGAAGATGCAACAACCTGAAGCTTTCTTTCCAAAATCCTGGCTGGCATTAAACGATGGTGTGCACAACTTCCTGCATCCACCAGCGCAGCCTGAGCATGCTTGACACCAATGCATGCATTACACAACGGATGCGGGTCCCTGCCCGAGATCATAAATCCACATGGTGCTGATGAGCGCATGGGGGCATCTTTCCCTTTCTCCGCGGCAACCTTTGACACACGGTGAGTCAGACTATCCAGTAAACTTGGCTCACTTTAATGTGTTAGCTACGATAAGAGATACTGCTACTGAAAGCGAAGTTGAGAAGCTCAGTAACGTGCACAGAATCCACAACAGATTTTAACTGCACTGCATTCCGCAACGTCAACGTTGACGGTACGTTTGTGAACTGAAGCAGCACAGATTAAGTTTATGGAAAGTCTTCATGGGGAAGAGAATGAGAATGCCTTTTCGGGGATCAAAGCTGTACATAGGAAGGGGATGGGCTCCTTGTCATGAGCTGTGATTGGTCCGTCATTCGGAGAGATGTGGTGTAATTGGTGCTTCCATAGTCTATCACGCCCGAGGCGTTTCCCATAGTGAGATACCGAGTGAGATACCGCTATTGTTTGAAAGAGAACTTTGTTATTGGATGATCACTTTAGTAATGCTGATCTTAGTCGACTGGTGGCATGTTGTAAAAAAAAAATTGCTGATTGCTGATCAAGCTTGGTGATGTTCACACTTAAATGATGGCACAGAAAGCTTAAGATTTTGAAATACTTTTAATGGACCTCTCAGTAATGGAGAATGGACCTTTGGGGGTTTATCAAAGTAAAGGTTCAAGTTCTTGTACATACAATTTTAGTGGCACGGTCAGTAATGTGATTGCAATCTGTGAAAACCGTTCTCTCGTTTGAACAGAAAACTGATTTCCCCAGGTTACTGGAGTTTTCAATTGTATTTCTGCAACTTGTAACAATTTAGTTTAAGATACACAAATATAGCAGGATACCACAAATACTCACAGTAACTGGATTGTCTATACTATTTGAGTGAAACTTTTATTTTTTTAAATAGTGGAGCATGCAAACTACATTTGTTCACTCAATGATCTACAGATTTAACTGTATCAAATGCTATACCTGACCTTAACTATTATTAAGGCTTTTTTTTTTAAATTATTATTATTCTCGTCATTCTCTTTATGTACTTCTTAAATATAGATTATTTCATGAAATCCCATACCTTTCTATTACTCTTGGGTTTTTTTTTTCTGTGCAGGCTCTGGTCCTTCAATTCTTCACTGCCAATCTTACTCCTCTCCCGCTCATTCTTACCTTGTCTCTGTTTTTCACCCTCTCACTCTATCTATGACTCACAAAGCTCCAAGATCGTGACAGGAGCGAGATTTCTGCCTGAAGAACTTTCCGCTATCGCGCTCTTTTTCCCGGGGATAGCGTGGTACAAGGTTGGAAAGGAATCGCTTCGCCCGTGTGCTCAGGCTCTCACTGCGACCCCCCGTCGCTCCCTCGGCCCCGCCGATCCCCAAGGACCCCAGGCTTTCTCCTCGTGCTGCCCGCACAACCATCTCCAGAAGCTCTGTGGTGCCATGGTCCAGAGATGCAGACAGTTCCACGTAGGGAGACTCATAGAGAGCAGCATTGGATTGAGCCTCTGTGAGACAAACAGACCACTGTAAAATATACAACAACCTTTATAGATATCTTTCTTCCACTCCATGTACTATAATTATTTTTTATGTCGATGTATGTGACAGAGTCCTGATACTCTACACACAAAACCCCAACAGTGTCCTGATTAATCTAATAACAGACTTGCATCGACAAATAATTCATTTGTTTATGCTGATTGAAAATGTCTGATAAGTCAGAGGTGGAATGGAACGCCAGTGAACTGGAAGGGTTAAAGGTAAAATTGTTCTTTGCATGTTATTATATCCCAGTTATTGTAATAGAGGCATGCAAGTTGTGTATGATAATTAGTAGGCTACACGCCCATCATATATCTGTACTTCAGTGTACTGACTTCATTGCAAGCTCTTTTCCCACTGGAATCTTTACCACTATGTCCATTTTTTGGGACATATTACCTAGAGTCATATCTACAGCTCATTTTATAGAAGGTAAAAGATGATATAACTTTTCCAGACACTGGAATGCACATTCCATTAAAGAAAAAAAACCAGCATGACAGGTTTGGACAGGACAAAAATCATACCTCCACATTACTCTCTGGAAGATGGCTAATATAAAGTAAGTACCACTTGTATGAAGGAGTTAATAGGGTCTGCAAGCAACCTGTGCTGGTCCTCGTCAACTGTCTGTTACCAGCTCATCTATGGTGTCCATCCTGGTCATTTCTGTGGGCTACACTAATGTGCCTCTACTAATCAGCCCAATCCTCACGCTTGTGTATCGGAGACTGCAAGTGGTGGTTAAGCTAAGATATTGTCCTGATCACTCACATAATCCAAATGCAAGGTTGCTGAGGACCTGATCAAGGACATTAAGAGCTCTGCCCTGTCCAATCCTCTAAGAACCCCGTCATTTACAAAACTGCCAAGAGTCCTGCCTCGGTCAAAGCCACTATATACACTGTCATTCAGCCAGGTGCCTGCTCTGAAAACATGGCTGATAATACCACTGCAAATACCAAAAACAGACACAGTCCCACCTCTTTGTTTGGTGGTTCTAAATATCATGATTCATGCATAAACAAAGGATTGTGTCCTGACAAATCCTGCCCTGTTGTCCCTTTGTCCCTTTCTGCTTTCCTTATATGGTTCATACTTCCTGTACATTTACCTTGATAGTTAAACCTATTGTTTGTTATCCCTGTCTCTCAGAAACTCTCTATGTTACGTGCATAATTAGAGATACCGTCAATCTGAAATCCATTGGTATTTATCAGCAGAAAATATTGGATCAATTTATAGGAAAGAAAAAAAAAGATTTAATCCAAAAAATATTGACTTGTTTATTTACTAAATATTCTTCCAAGCCATATTTACCTTGTCTGGTTCTGGCCTATTTTTGTCTCCTGGTATTAGGCTTTGACTATTATAAACACACTTTAATAAACATGCTTGCACAGACATTTTACAGCAGTTGATCTTCACAAATGACTTCTGAACCATATACCAGTTATTGACCATGACCTTTTTACAAAGTGTGCAATAACAGTTATATCCCTTTATTGTTGTTTTTATTTATTACGTTTAGTTAGTTCATTACTGTTATATTCGAATCAAGTACAGTTGAGGTCATAAGTTTACATGCACCTTGCAGAATCTACAAAATGTTAATAACAATAAAAAAGGTATTGTAAAAATCTGGCCATTCGTAGCTCTATTGACTATTACTAAGACATGACACTGGGTCTTATGAAGTGTCCTGAAGTGCTGATATTTTTTTTTGTTTGTTTCTTCAGTATTATTATTATTAATTACTGCAGGGCCCTATATATTGCAAATATCCGCATGCTTGTCAAAAATAAAGATACTGAATCGCAAAAGAATGCTCTCATACCCCAAGATATATTTAGCCTCATCTGTTTAGCAGACTTCTTTTTTTTGGGGGACATTTTTAATGCCTGCTAGTCTACCATCATGCTCCAACATCCAGAGACAACTTGTCTAACTTGCTTTGGAGACCACTGTCTTTAATTATTTTTGGTGCTTTTAAGACAAGGATAAAGATACTATTGTAGCTTGGAAGTCGGGTAAGCATAAACGAGACGAGAGAATATCTGTGAAATTATAACTAGTTTAGGAGTGCGACAATTGTTTTAAATCCCACGTTCCGTCTCTCGTTGTGAGTCATCCTCACTTTGCCCTGTAAACACTACACACTGAGTGCAGGGTAATAGAGCTGTACCTTTCCAGGTGAAAAACCTCATTATGAAACTTCACCTCTACCCTCTCACACACACACACACACACACACACACACAAAACACACACACACACACACAGATACTCTTAAATCCTGTCATAAAGAGAATGATAGCTATACAGTACAAAGCCGGTTATCTAGGGGGAAAAGACTACACAGCTCGTGTTTGAAGTGAGAACATTATGGTTTCCTCCAACACCTCCAAATGTAATTAACCCCAAATGTCATGCCATAAGCTGCAGGCAGAGTTGCATGATAATACTAAGAATGCTGTTCCTGTCCTCACCTAAATGAGTCTGAGATGCAGACACACTATGTCCTTTTCCCCTAACGATACACATATCCACAGACACAAACACACGGATGAACAACCTCATTATGATGCATTAGCTCACAACATAGACCCAAAGGGATAAAAATACCGCCCAAAGCCTACAGACACAGAGTTAGGATCGCAGAACAGGTACAACCTGTCTGTGAGTGTGTATATACAGGTCTGTTCTTCACTTCATTGTGTTTTCCTATGTGGATTAAAAAAATGTATAAAGACACAGGTGAAGAAAACAATATGTGTGTGTACGTACGTGTGTGGAAAAAATCATCACATTAAATCCTCCCACACAGAGCAGATACTACTGTCCTCCACCAGTGTGCTTTCATAAATCTGCCAACATCCAAATCCTCCAGCTGGATACATGGGACTCATACACACACACACACACACACACACACTGAAATGAACACGCAGAAACAAGCAAGCATACACCAATTCATACACACAAACACGCACCGAGCCAAAGACAAGACAGAGGGAGGCGAGAGTCTGAGCATAAGCAAATGGAGAGAGATTCAACGGCGGGAAGAAATCGAAAGACTATCAGTAAAGAGTGGCAGCACGAATAGACCTCCAGGCATTTGGAAGTACAGTAAATAAACATAAGCTACACAAAGACCAAGCTACACAAAAATCTAGATTCAAGCACCATATCTGGCAGACACTTTAAGAAATCGAATTGGGTTGCGTCTATATTTCAACACCTCAGCTCTGGATCAAGGGTCCAAACATCTCTTATCTCTCTTATCTATTTGACTTGCTGTACTATAAAACCGTTTACGCTGTTGACACGGGTTCAAAGAAATGCAGTACCAGTTTATATCCAGCTCTTATATTTGACAGTGCTTTTTAAATTCCCATCCTGTGAACACGGGTGGACCAGGTGACCATTGGATAAGGAAGATATTTTTTCTCGCTGTGATAAAAAACAAACAAAATAATGTGACATCCCGTCCTGTCACAGTGAAACATCTACATCAGTTTAGCATGCTAATCTCGCATTCTATCACCTTGCTTGTCTTAAATTAATGCAAAGAATTTGTAACCACGTTCTTAATTGTCAGCTATGCAAAGGATTTGACTGTGAAATGAACTGAATGAAAATGTTTAGATGTGTTTTTTTGGGCTGAAAAATCAAGCAAATCAAGTTTTGACTTAAATCGACATATTGGCAAAGATTTGATACTTTGTGGGAAAAGAATACCTTTTGTTTTGCGCTTTTAGTTTAAAGAAACTCCAGTAAGAAAGCTGAAACTGAAGCAAAGTGAAGTACAGTATTGGCTGATATAGCAACACTGTTATCTTTCTAATTCAGCAGTGAGAGTGTTCGGTCTAAAGAACGTACCCTCCGTGCTGACCTCTCGTGAGCGGACCAAGTCGCTCTTGTTGCCCACAAGGATGATGGGAGTTTGAGGTTGGTTTTCCCTGAGGAGGAGGCGGAGCTGAGCCGTGCGGTGAAAGCTGCGTCGGTCTGTCACCGAAAACACCAACACACATACTTCACACACCAGCATGGACAGATCCTGTCAGACACAGAGAAGCAGTAGGTTATACTCTGACAATACGAGTAATAATAATAATAATAATAATAATAATAACTAATTAGATTTATATAGCGATATATATTTATTTTCTTGGAACTCAATGTAAATGTACATTGTATGGGGGAAATCTCCTCAACCACCACCAGTGTGTAGTATCTACCTGTATGATGTGACGGCAGCCATAGTGCACCAGAACTCCCACCACACACTAGATATTGGTGGAGAGGAGAGGAGAGTGATGTAGCCAATTCAGAGATGGAGATTATTAGGGTGCCATGAAAAATAAGGGCCAATGACGAATTTCACCAGGGTTTATACACCTATTCTTTTATGATCAGGTCCTTGGTTTAATGTCTGTTTTTACAGTATAGTGTCCCGATCAGTATACTGGTACATTCAGACCCACAGAAGTGAGCACCACCTGCAGGCTTCACTAATAGTCCTGCCAGCAGCAAACTTAGTTTTCCCCCCGGAGGTCTCCCATCTAGGTACTAGCCAATCTCAACCCTGCTTAGTCTCAGTGGGAACTCATGCAAGAGCTGCAGGGTGATATGGCTCCAGCTATTAATGGGCAGAATTCTGTCTGGTGTGTGTGTATATATATATATATATATATACTCCACCAGTTCATACATTTTTGACGGTACAGCATTGCTCCTCTTTAACATGCAATACAATACGCCATACCATTTAAATAAAGAGGAAATTTCTCTTTATTTATATCTGCTCTATCCACACTCTTACTTACTTGCATGGAAGGACTGACAACATTACAACAAACATCACAATTATGCTTTTTATATAATATACTGGATTTAGATTTCCCCATCCCGAGCCTGACACTACTGTAAATTACTCAGCGTGAGCTAATTTAACTAGTAAGGGCTGAGACAGAAATCTCATGAGATTACTCACCTCTGCCCTATATGGAAATGAGAATCTACTGTATATGAGACAGCTCCATTTATATCTTAAAAAGAAAGCAGGAAATCTTCTGTCTAGGAAAATTAGATTAAAGGCAATATACTGTTCACATACAATACATATAGGTCTGTCATTGTGAATGTTCCACTGTGCTGTTTTTACAGCTTTATCTAATGCCCAATCACAGCATGTTTTCTCTTTTCTATATCGCTGTCGCACATGCAGAGAAAAAATGTCATTGATGTCATTGAAAATGTCATTGGAAATGTCAAATGACAGGCCTACAGAGTGAAAGTGATGCTTTACTCTGCTGTTCATTATCGCATTATACCACTGACCCAGACATCTGTGGAAATAATCCATATATATATAAAAAACAACAATGCTAGCTGGGAAATTGTTATATTCTTCTGTTTTTACCACAAGCCCCATCCTACTACTACTACTACTACAGTGACTCTACACTTCATTTTACAACCATCTAAGAATTTCAGACACTCATTTACAAGCATATGAGTAAAAATATTATGAATAATTGACTGAATTTATATCCTGTATATTGTGAAGCAACATGAATCCAATCAACTAAGCATGCAGGATGAGTCTGTTTAATGAGGCAAACAAGTTAAAACCAGCCAAACAAGGCAGTAAAATTGAATAGAGAGAATGGGCAGTAAAATAGAATAAAATAGATGCTAATCATATTTATGTTAGAAATGCTTATGTAATGTAGTTATACACTGTAGATTCAATTCCAAGAAAAGAAACAGGTCCTGCCAAAGACATCATGCAGTTTGTTTCATCATATTAGGAGAAGCACAGTTCATGGAGGACTTTAAGCCGCATTTCTTTTTGAAAGGCCCACGGATAGAAGAATGGATCGGCCGCATTCACATGTACATACATACATACATATATAGATATATAAATACACATCCATTTATTTTCTGTACCACTTACCTACATACGGTGGAGCCTATCCACAGTCTGGAGCATATCCCAGGGAGCACGGAAACTTGGGCCACAAGGCAGGGGACACCCTGGACGGGGTACCAACCCATCATAGGGCACAGGGGTCTATCCTGGGGCAGGTTCTCTTCTGTTTGTACATGATCCCTCTTGGTAACATTATACTTCTATACTGATAATTCATATCTGTATCTCCTATTAAGATCTAGGGATTCCCTACAGCCTCTCCTGGACTGTCTCGAGGCCATTAAATGCTGGATGTTAAATAGTTTAACATCGACAAATCTAAAGTAATTCAATTTTGGTACTTCTAAGACCAGAAGCTGTCTCATCAACAAGGTAGGCCACCTCATCCCATATCTAATGTCCCATGCAAAAATCCTAGGTGTTATTCTTGATAACTCTGCTTGAGAAACAAACCAATTCTGTCATGAAAATAAATGGTGACTACAAGTTATTATTATTTCTGAACTCAAGTCATTTATGCCTTTCCATGAAAGTCATTCACGCCTTTATCACATCACGATTGGACTATTCCAATTCTCTATGCCTTCTCCAGTCCTTATGAACACACTTGCAGATGGTCCAGAATGCGTCTGCAAGACTGTTGACTGGTACTAAAAGCATGATCACATTACCCAAGTTCTGACCGCCCTTCACTGGCTCCATGTCCATTTTAGAATTCAGTTTAAGGTCCGGCTGATTGCTTTTTAAGGCTCTTAATGGCAGGTCCCACATCATACATCACAGACCTAATCCATTTGCATTCAGATTTGAGGTCTCAACATCTATCTCTTACATGTCCCACTGTCATGTCTCAAACTAAAGGTGATAGAGCCTTTGCAGTCGCTGCTCCATGCCTGTGGAACCGGTTTTGACATTAAAAGCCCTCCTTCCATTTCTACTTTTAAATCTAGACTCTAGACACACTTATAATAAATTTGACTCTCATTATATGTGTTTATTTTGAAACTTATTGCAGTATAGACAGCTTTGATTACTCCAGCAATTCCCAAACAAGGCATCAGTGAACATTTGGTTACTACTCCTATTTCCTTTTATGACAAATCTCAAAAAATTTTACAACCATGTGACTGGTAGTATACCAGTGATAACCTCATGCTTAGATTTATGAAGAGGAATAGGAAACCTTCGAGTTCCACACTTACAGTGCAGAGAAAGCAACCTGTTTTGGATATACACGTTTCAAAATCTCACCTGTCTCCAGTTATCAAAGAGAAAGATGGTGCTCTCCTCGTTGTCCACGGTAACGGTGCGAACGTAGCCCTCTCCTGTGAGATGCACACAAACACGCAGAAACAGCCATGACCCAAGAGAGAACAGCTCCTGGGAGACTTGGTGTTTTTTCTTCTCTCGCTGAGTGCTTATGTAACTGAAATAAGACCCCTACTGTGTGCAAAACATCTTTGGCTGTTCTCTGCAATGCTATTTTAACAATCAAGTTCATGCTTCTGGTCTGTATTTACAAAAGAGGTTGGGGAGGCCGTATAAAAGGCATCTGTTTAAAAAATAAATAACCCCAAAACAACTTCCACAGATTTTACTGGTATCTAATAGAGTATGACCTATTTGTCCATATAGACCAATGTTTGAGGTCTGTGGTCAATTTTTCCACTGAAAAATGTCTTCATCATCGTCATCTTCATCATCACAATAGGTATCATTTAGGATTAAACATTACTAGGAAAAGTCACACTGCAATATCAAAGGGATAACAATTTGAAAAAAATATTTAGATGGTGAAGTAAGGCACCCAGGATTAAGCTGGAGGTCCTGATTAACTACATAATATTGAGTTTTTAGTCATCTAAATTAAAAACGCCGGCGCTACTAGATTCTAAAGAGCTAAATGCACGTCATTAATGTCAATTCTACATCGTTAGTCTCACACAGGCGCTTATTAGGCTACAATTGTGCTGTTCAGCTGAATCTCAAATGGAGTTGCACTGACTGTGTAACGTACTAGAGAGATAGACACAATGCCATCATGTTAGGAAGTCATTTGGAATTTGAACTACTAACTAGGTGATTTTACAAATCAACAAGAAGAAACCATGACTGGGTAATATATAAAAATGAAACCGAACCATTCAAATTAGAGCAACGAATATCACTAGTGTGTGTCGTCTCACAATGGTAAAAATATCTAAGCATCAATCGTGGTCTCAGCCAATAAATTTACAGCATGATTATTGTGTATGCAAAGCATGATATATGGTAGTGGTCGCTAACCCTCTTCCTTGAGATCTACAGTACCTCCCTGCAGGTTTTATCTCCAACCAAAACCTGTTTAAGTTGATCAAGAACTTCTTAAAGCAATGTTTAGATGATCAGGTGGGTATGAGTTTGGCTGGAGCTAAAGTCTTCAGGAAGGTAGATCTCCAGAAAGAGGGTTGGTGACCACTGATATATGGTATAACATGAGATATCACTTGGCGCTAGTTAGTCCTAGTTTCCAGTTTATACATTATCGTAGTAAATCGATGTACCATCTGAGTCCACAGATGCAGTTCTGTCCATTTCCCCAGTGAGGGCGATGGCGAGCGACGTTTTCCCCACTCCGTTCTGGCCGAGCAGGGCAATCCTGAACGGGCCTCCCTGTCTCTCTTCCACATCAGCACCCACAACCTCATCCTGCACTGGGACAAAGCTAACTGGAGGAGGCGATGTTGCTTCAGTTACTCCAATTTCTGGCGTCCAGTCGCAGTCATCATTGACTGCTTCTTCCCTTCGGAGCTGATATTTAAACGGAACTGGAGTGCTTCCTCTTCGGAGTGGCGGGGCGCTGGACAGAGTCATGCTATGCAAAATGAAAATAATAATAATAATAATAATAATAATAATAATAGTGCTGGGTGAAACTGTAAAGCCCAGGTGAAAGCTAAAAACTGATTATTTGGCATAGTTAAGCAGGAAAGATAGATTTTCGGTATCATGAATGGCAAAAAAATTACATTTGAGTCACACTGCTATGTAGTCCAGTAATGCTCTTGACATGAAGCCCTATTATTAAAAGATTGGACTCATTTATTTATTTATTTATTTTTTACTAGTAGATACAGCACTGATCTAATACCCAGTATCTGTATCAGGCCAATGCCAGCAAAAAAAATGGTGGGTTTGATATCCTGGATGATGGATATATATTTATAAAGGGTTTAACAGTTGAACGCTGAGTAGTTATTAAAGAACACAATATAGGATGGGTATCAATATTAGTTGATTCTTATGGTTTCATAATCCTTATCGGAAAAGACAAAGTAGTATCATGTCATCTGTACGTACTAGTACAAATAACCTGGAAACCATGTATATAATGTGGCTGAGAAAACCTGTATGGAAATCTGTGGGTTGTGACAGCCATTTTGTCTTTATATGGATGTCCTTTTATAGCGATACAGGACTCTCAGACGCCTGTCTAAGGATCCTAATGTCAGCTTCACGAATCCGGTGCAACAAATGTTAGGTTCTTTTATTATCAACTGTATATCTAAATAACTCGATGCCTTTAAAGTTCTTGTGAAGTGCCGTGAGCGTTATTTGATGTGTTGACGTAATTTCCGCTGAAACAGGAAGTCAAGGCAGGAAGGCGAGACAGATCAACAGGCTCCGCCTCCTTTTTATACAGCCAGTGGTGTGTAGGATATCTCACAGCCCGGGCTAAGTCGTACTCGACAGTTAATACCATGGAAAAATGCCTGTCACAAAGCCTTGAGCTGGTACAAATGTCTCCTTCTTCAGAGCAAATTTACACCAATTTACAGCTGGAAAATTGAATCAAACGCACGTGTTCGAACAGCCACAGTCAAATTTACGACGCATGCTTGCTGATACGATTTTAACAACAGCAACTTTGCCAAGGTGATTTTTAGCATTTTGGGGGCGGGGCACTGCAGACTCAAGACAGCATTCGATTGGACAGAAAATCCGATGAGCAGCTGAAGTGCAGAATGATGTCATCAAAATCGTTGATCCGTATCGGTGGTAGAGAGAGACTGTAAATTTTGAATGCATAAATCTTCTAAATGCGAGTCGCGTCAGTATTTTGGAGCACACTCGCCGATAGATAACCTTAAGGTGAGCGTATTCATACTAAAAGCAACAAAAACGTACATTTACATTTCATGAGGACTTTAATAAATAAACAGCCTACTTCATCGGTTTGTGTACATGGGGCGGAAATGAGGGACGGGCTCAAGAAGATAAATAATGTGTTCGAACCCACTAACTTCACAGCTAGAGACCTAACGTTGACTAATTTGGATTGTCTAATGCACCCTTCACAGATAAGAAAAGGAAAAATCACAGTGTCATATATAACGTATACAATAAAATAAAACAAACCCTTACGGAAATACATCTTGTGTGTAGGAGATCTAAGAAGAGCTCTCCCAGCCAGCATTAGAGCAAAGGTGAGCAGAGGTTTAACGGTGCAGTAAGTAAGATTAGTCTTTCTTTCTTTTCTTTTTT